>WEKX01016375.1:219943-501545 GCA_013390025.1 Pitta sordida | reverse complement strand
GGTCGCTGTATGGGTATTAGATGGCGAGTTGGACTAGATGATCCTTGTGGGTCCCTTCCAACTCATAATTTTCTGTGATTTCTGTGATTTCTGTGATTAACTGCACAAACAGATGCTTGATTAGTCTGAAAGTCACACTCATGAAGAGTTTCTATTTAATTTACCCTGCTGTCCAATTCATCCTCACAAGAGACCAGACTACAGGAAGCTCCCATTCTCACTATCAGGTAGCTTCAGCCTAGCACCTGTTTGAACAAGGCTTCACATTTTCAACACAAGTTTTTGTAACAGAAAACAAACCATTCAGTCCTTCAAACAAAAAACAATTATGTGAATGACTGGCCTTGGGCAAATCCCAGACTGAGAGTGCCTGCCTTCCTGGCAGGATGTACATTGTCACCCAGCAGGTGTGCTAACAGGCACATGGAAAGAGGCTTATGGTGTATGCACAGCAGCTGTGCCCTGCACAGAACATACAGTTTCAACAACCAGCCCAGGAACTGCATTTACCGCTGTCCTGCACACCATGTTCCTCCCTCCAACCCATGGCTGGTCTGGAAGCTGTAATTACTCTCGCTGCAGCTCTCCCTGGCAGTCCACACCTCCAAACCCAGAGAGATTCACTGCTGCAATGCACAGTTTGGGCTGCCCTGGGAAAACGTTCAGGAGCTTCAGCAAACTCAGAGGGCAGAAATGTGTCTGCAGAGCTGCAACAACGAACACCTCACACTCCATCTTTTCGCTGCCAAGATCAGCTTTCCTGCTGGCTAAAATACACACAGCACATACAAAAGTTGTAGTAAGCATCTCCCACATGTCAACAGGGCACAACTAAACCTTACCTAGCTTCCTACACAGAGGAAATCTAGATTCTTCAGGGAAAGCATTGAGGCAACTGCGACAAGACTACTACTGAAGTTATAATTCAAGAATTTAAATTAAGGTCCCAGAGAACATATTAGCCACATCATCTCTTTTTTTTTTTTTGTTTCCCATAACAATTTTTAGGATACAAGAACACTAGGAACAAACTTGACTCCTATTGTTGGGCATACGATGTCCAAACTATTAGGTTTACAGGTCTTGATTTCAGAACAGGGAGATCACTTTTCTTATAAATAAAATACAGTGTCTGTCACATGTCTCCACCCAACCAGGTGTACCTTACCTCATACTCTCTTTCTCTCAAAATGAACACATTCTGTATGGGAATGCAGTTCATGCCTCTGAATTTCAATGCTTTTTTCTAAATCTTTCCATGGTTATGATGTTCTTAATGCAGAGTGACAGAGATTAAATAAGGGCATCTTCTGCCACACTACCTCTCCCTCTCTACTCTGGATGTAGTTATCCAGCAGATGGACACTCTCCACACACCCTGTCAAAAGCGGAATTACTCATCAAAGGCAAGATTCAGAGCAGAAGTGAAGCACACAGGCGTAGCCAGAGGGGACGCAGGAGTCTCCAAACACCTGGTTTGACACATTTCACCTCAGAGAAGTCATCAACCCATGAGAACCATCTCAGACCACTATAACGTCAAAAAAACACTTCGTAATGAGTTTTGTAATTTTTGCTAATTGATTCTATGTACTTGAGAATAGAGATATGGTACTTTTCCTGAGAGAGAAGCTTAAGCATCAGTATCCACTGACTTACACTGGGAATTGGGAGCTCACATCCAACTTAGAAACTCCCCTCTTACACATCAGGCAATTAATAAGAGAAATAAATAGCAAAGAAGTCAGCAAGTTAACATGAACACTTGGCACCACTTTCAGAGTTTCTTTATTAGCAGTTACTGCTAAACTTTCCTACACAGAACTCAGGCCAGGGGGGAGAAAGAGACAAACCCCACATTTTTAATGAGGGCAAATATACCTACACTGCTTTGCTAAAAACTGGCTACAGCAAGCGCTGCCAAAAAGGATTCCCAAGTGGCTTTGCTGATCATCAGAACACTGAATGCACAAGGAAACGCCTCAAACTGCAGAGGGCAACACAAGTTTGCTTTCAGTGGTCCTTCCTGTCAGAAGGTTTTGATTTTTTTTTCGTGGTCCCAAGTCAATGTCAATACACATGCAAAAAAATCCAAACTAAAAGCCAGCTTCCAAGAACTGTCCCATGTAAATATGAAATTAGGTCTTAACAACTCTCAAAGCTTTTTTAGAGAAAATACTGTCCATACTGTTAGCACAGATTCGGAAGCAGACTGAATTACAGATCAGTACCTGTACTGCAGACTAAGCTCTCCGAGATCACCACCTTACTTGGCTCCCAGAATTCCACTAACTCGAATCAATGATGCATTGTTACAAGTTATGGAAGAGCAAGAGAGAAATGAAAAGCATATTTCCCTTTAACTTCCTAGTGAATGACTTCATATTACCGAGCTCTGCTTAGACACAGGTGGTGGAAACCTGCCGAGCCAGGACACGTGGCATTATCCTCATCAAGCAAAGGTGGGGGGGCAGTTGGGCAGATTTTGTGGCTCACTACAACCAAAAGGTCTGGTTCCCCCTTCCTCCCTGTGGCCTCCAGCCACACAAATCCCACACCTCATGCTCTCCTGTCCCCACCCGGACAGGCTCCAGCTGCTTTAAGGCACTGAATAGTTTTGCTGTTTCCACTTTTCAGCTGTTATCAGTTACTTAAGATTTAACGCAACTCAGAGAAGAATCTGATGATCGCTAGCCCCAGAGGCAGGTAAGCAGTTGGGAAAAAACCCTCATTTCAGCCCAAGCACTGCTAATTTGGTTTTTCACATCCTGCAGAACTGTACACCAAGATGTGCTTTTCACCAGGCTGCAGAAGAAGCAAAATTCAGAAAAGCCTTGGTACAGGACGTGCAGGTGAGGAGAAAAGATCTAGTTTTATCTTTGTTCTAGGCACCCAGTGACCAGACACACACTCCTTAGTCAATTATTAAAGCTTCAAATTCACGGATCCCACAATCCATATCTCGTTGCTCTTTGAACAAGGTATGTGAAACCTCATCCTACCAAGTCAAACAACACAGAGGTTTCATCCAGGCTACACGAAAACCAGAACTGACACAAGCCACAACCTGTTCAGCACTCAGCCAGAAAGAGCTGCTGACAAAGATTTGTCTGACCCCAACAACAGCGACAGGGCTGTTCTGAGGCTGCAGCACTGCGACCGACGATACAAAACGCTGTCACAACTTCACCACACAGAACCACACGCCGGCTAAATGCAAGAAGCACCGAAGTGACGCGGAACCACAGAATTGTTACGGCTGGAAGGGACCTCCGGAGATGATCCAGTCCCACCCCCTTTAGAAACAGTGAAAGTATTAAGGACACCATTAAAAACAGACACGGCACACCACAAGTTGTTCCACACGCAGCAACAGCTGCCTGTTGCTGACGAAGCTCGCCCAGAAAAGGGAAAATCTGTTCCTTTCCTCGCGTTTCGGGGATTACCCCGGCCGGTCCCGATCTCACGTCCCTTCCCAACGCCACACACAGCCCGCCTCAGGCAGGCGGGGCACCACCTCATCCTCCCGCGGCCACCGCCGGCCCCGAGCTCTCCCTGACCCCGCTCGGTTCCCCTCACGCCCCNGCGCCACCTGTGGGAGCGGCCCGGGATGTCCCGGGATGGCGGAGCTGGTCCGGAGCCCGCCGTGCCGGCTAAACCATGGCACTGAGCGCCACGTCCACGCTTTCCTTAAAACACCTCCAACACCTCCCTGAGTAGCCCGTTCCAGTGTCTAATCTCGCTTTCTGTGCAGAAATTCCTCCTTACATCCAACCCAAACCTTCCCTGGCGCAGGCTAAGGGTGTGTCCCCCTCGTCCTGTCACTGTGGCCCTGGGAGAAGAGCTGGGCCCCCGCCTGGCTACAGCCTCCTGTCAGGGATCAATAGGGTCTCCCCTGAGCCTCCTGTTCTGCANCCCCAGCTCCCTCAGACACTCCTCATTTGACTTGTGCTCCCGACCCTTCCCCAACTCCACTGCCTTTCTCTGGAAAGGAGAGAGCCCGATGTGTCCCTGCCTGGCCAGAGAGAATCCAGTGCAGAGGTTTCTCCACAGAAAGGGTGATTAGACATTGGAAGGGGCTGCCCAGGGAGGTGGTGGTGTCACCGTCCTTGGATGCTCTTAAGAAAGGCTGGATGTGGCGCTGAAGTGCCGTGGTGTGGTTGACAAGATGGTGTTTGGTCAAAGATTGGATCTGATGATCTCAAAGGTGTTTTCCAAACTAATTGATTCTGTGATAAAATCAGGTGATAGAGAATTAAGTCTATTAGATGAATTGACAAGAAATTTTTAAACTATTTTTTCTCATTAACCTCTGTAATGACTGTTTGAAACCTGCAGCAGGAATTAAATTAATTCCTTATTTGTTTTGTTTAAGGAAACAAATTCCTTATTTGTTTTTCCTTACATTTTCCTTCCATAAATTTTCATATCCCATCTAATTACGAGTGATCAACAGTAACTCCCAGAGGGATGAGGCTTCTCCTTGAAACCTGCACTGCTTTTAATATTTGCTCGGCAATCAGTGCCTGTTCCTGAGCCAAAGCACTTAATCGTTCATTGATAGAGCGTAAGTTTAGGCTTCCCTTAACATTTTCAGTACTGACCTCCTGTCCCACTTACTCTTTGGCACCCTTAGCTGGGTTGCGACTGTTTCTGAGTATTTTCTGGCTTCTAACAAGCACAGACCTACCCAAAGCAGCAACACAAACTTCTCTATCTAGGCACTTATTTTTGTAAAATGAGTACAAGCTTAATATATTTGAGACATTGTCGTAAAATGGTCAACACAGAGGTGACTATGCCCATGCAGGCACACACACACACACACAGACATACACACACACACATGTGTCCTTGCACATGCAGGCAGGATGGGGCCAGATCCTCCTGTTCCCTTAAAAAATCATGGTGCTTTCCAGCTGAACCAGCAGAAGTGCTGGGAGAACAGGAAGGAGACAAATTGGAAAAGCATGAATAATTCTGATTCCCCTTAAAAATAAATAAGCATGAGCCTAACGTACACCTTAAGCTCTCAGTGTTGAAGAGTCTGAGCAAATAAGTAGTACAGAAAATTACTGACTTGTTATTCATTGCTGACTGTTCCTGCTTTAACTGACAGGCAAACACAACGATTGCATTAGAGTAAGTAGGATGGTCTCTAAATTATTAAAGTCAACAATGATGTAACCTTAGTTGGGAAGGCAGATGGCTCTGGAAACTGTGGAAAAAAGCTATTCAAAAGCATTTTGAATTGTTTATCAGTTTGTCACTAACTGACGGCAGCTGCACGACTTCATGTTTTATTAGGAAGAGGAAATTACACAGTTGCAGAATTAAGGAACATTCAAATAAAAGCCCACTTCTGACATTTATTTGGATCTTGCATGATGATTAAAAGTCAGCTTAACTGCAGTGATCTTGACCTTCTCACTCCAAACCCACTTGCTTTTTGCATCTGAGTGGCTTCTCAGAGGCTAAGAGAGAGCCCCTAGATCAGGAAGATTATAACCACAGCTCCACCATGACACAGCCCAGTCTGATTTGTCCACGGAGTTATAATTGTGGCTACAAAGGTGTTATCCAGGCATCAGGAAACCCACTGGCCAAGACAGAGCCTGACCAAGGCGTTGTTGCCAGCAGTTATGCTGGCTCCTGCCTCTGCAGGGTGTTGCTGGGGCTGTGCAGAGCATTGCCAGGCTGACTGCTGTTATCTCTGCTGCTTGTAGAGATCAACAAGAAGACAATCAGGTGTAACAGGGACAAAGTTTCCCAAGATAGAAGATAAAGGTCATAATTAGTGTTTACAAGTCACCTGGGTGTTTTCTCCACCTGGATTGGCACAACCCTTTCCCAGACTGTGAGCAGGGATAAGCACTGGGATGGCAGAGAGCACCAGCAAGGGCTCATCTTGCCTTGCTGTGAAAGTGGCATACATTGACTTGGAGGGGCTGCAATGGATGGCCCTGAAAGGAGCTGTTAAATCCACAGACTTACATTCAATATCACCCCTAGGCCAGTTTTTCCAAAGCCAAGCCCATGTGAGGAAGAAGAAGAGATCACGGGTAGAAGTCCTTATGAATGGCAGACTCTTTGGAATAGCACATATTTGCTAGGATTTTCTAACATGAAATCATATACAACTGAGTTACTTGAATTGCTTTTTGGCTTCTATGTACTGCTCAACAGTTAGCCCATGCATTTCACACCCCAGTGAGAACAGATTGGTCCCAGTGTTTCCTCACTATCCTGTGGCTGCCCCCAGTATCTGGCCACTGGAGATCCTACATGGCCACTCTGCTCCTGACCAGGTGATGAGAGTTTGTATCTTCTTTGACTTAGACATGGACATCCTCCAAGGACTCCAACAAGAGCTTACGTGTCAGCTTGTCCAGAGCACTCAGCGGTGTCAGCAGGACCATCCTACCAAAGCCACTGCTGACATGTGGAAGTTTCTTGGTATTTTGCCACTTCAAGGCATAAAGGGTTGTTTCTGTGCTTTTGTGGTTCAGAAACCCAGGAAGCACAGTAGTCCCTCTCTGTGGTTTCCTAGCTCATTTTCTAGCATTGCTGATATTGGCAGACAGGTCTTGCTCCCAATAAATCTTAATATATTCACTACAGACAGATACAAGGTAGACTTGCAGGGTCTGCAAAATATCACCTGCCTCCTGATTCATCTCAACACCTAGGGACATAAGCTTTCAAAGCAAAATTGTTTTTTATCATTGTATGAGAAAAATAAGGGCAAAAAGTAATTTTGGAGAGAACTCCGAGCTGGTTCCTTCCTGCAGCATAGCCAGCATGTGATCTCTTATGTTCCCTCTGGGCACAGGGAGAAGCAAGGGTGAGAAGTGCTGGAAGAATTGCTGGTCCCAGGTCTCCCAGAGGTAAAATCAAAACCCAAATCTGTGGCTGAACCAAGAATTACACTGAGGATTCCAGGATGGCATCTCGGGGCTAGGAGATACTTCTTTGTGTGACCTTGCTCCCCTGGGATACAGAGCTTGGTGAGAGTAGGAGAGACCAAGATGGTCAGAGGTGACAATGACATGGAGTTGTGAATGACATCAGTGGTCAGCTAAAAAAGGGTGATTCCCTTTGATTTAAAGTACTGAGCACCAAGCCTGCGCTGCTCTGAGAGAAGCAGGAGAACAGGACGAACCGCATGCCTTGAGCACCATGTAGCAGCATCTATCTTTGCCAACTTGTTTGACAAGCCATTGGTGTAAATCATGATTTCTAGTCCTCTTTGTGAGAACTGCTCCTTCCTAGTCCTACAAACTGCTGCTGACTCACCTCTGCCGCTGGGGCAGCTTCCTCTGGCACCTGACACCACAGTTGTCACACAGTGTCACCTCAGCCGCTGCACTGTTCCAAAGAATGCTTCCTGGGAGGTTTGGTGTGGTCACAACTATCTTGCACAGGCAATGTTGTGCAAAGGGTGGTCACACAGGATGAAGTGTGCATCGAGCTTACAGAAGCTTGTCCCTGTGTGTGGAGAGAGGGAGGGAGGAAGAGAGGATCTCAGCTAACCTGTGCTGTGGAGGAGCCCAAATCATCCTGCAAGGAAGTGAAGAAATGTGCTGAGAAATGCAAACACAGGGATAACTGGTGGAATGTGGTTCAACACCCACCTTCATGCGCAGGGAAGTGCTCCATACCCAGCCAAAGACCCTGATAAAAATGCCATACTGCTGGCTGGAGTAAGGAATGGATGAGAAAGATCTGTCTGTCTTTTGAAATGCCTGCCTGAAACTCAGACTGCTCTGACTTTCACTACATCATCTGCTCTAACAAACAAACCAATTTAACTACACAGACACGCTCTTTAATCGCTCTTCTTGGCATACTGACAATTTCTGCATGTGCAGATGAGTTGTGTCTCAGCCTTTGCCAATGCAAATGCTTTGTCCTCCCCATTTCCATGTTTGAGTTTTGTCTGAAGATGCTCAGTGGATGCATATGCTTTCATATATGATTGTTACATTTTTGTTTTCTCTATGCCTAAAAGTGTACTGCTAGTTTGTGAATCAGAGCTGATCTATCACTGTATGGCAAAGCTGTGAGTTATGCTTTCCTCTGAGGCTCTACCTTTGTTCTTCATTTCAACGCACCAAAAGTCATGATCAAAGCAATGCACACTGTCATGCACACTGAAATAGGATGCATTGGCTGTTCTTGTAAGGAAGAACTGTGAGCACCTTGCTTTGAAGTGAACTTTGTCAGGTTTAAAAAGGCAATTTGCTGTTTGTGAAGATTTTAAAAAATCCCAAACCAATGTAAGTGTTGAATAAAAACCAAATACATAGCTTTTACTAATGTGACTCTACAGAACACTTATATGGAGAAGGAAGGAGAAAAAGAAAAGATAATAACATCGCAGTGGAGGGATTATGTTGCCTGCATTTTCTGTATTAGAAAATCAGTCAGATTCCTAAAGAGATAATAACACCACAAAGTACTGTGATGGCTGGGTATTTGCCATTAACATGAAGCCAGTTAGTGCTAAAATCTTCTCCAGCTCCTGGTCATCACACCTATGTTTAATAACCCATAGCTTCTTGCCTGGGTATGGCTTCTCTAATACAGTGCAGGGAGAACCCAGATTCTCTTGGGCTGTAACTGGCAGGTCAAACTGTTTTTAACTGAGATTTTATCAGCTGTTGGTCTCTGAATCAATTCCTCCACAGAATCATTGCAAATGGGACTCAGTTGCATGAAGGGACTTGTATGACTAAGAAATTTTACCTGGAGAAAAATGAATCTGTTATGTTGTACGGAGGCACCTGCTGGGCAGAGCAGGAGCTGTAAGTTATATCCTTGTAGACAGGACTCCTACTGGAGCTGGCTCCGATTTGGGGTTTGCAGATACAATTTCAGTGTGGGATTTTCAACTTGACTACTGAAGCTTTTGCTGTCCTGACCCACTTCTCATGGTCCCATGGCTTGCTGGGGCTGTGGGCTCAGGAGTTCATGTGTGACCTCACTTGTGAGCCCAGATATACTGGTGCCTGTATTTGCACCCTCTAGGACTGGGTTTCCAGATCTTCCCTCAAAACTTGCATCCTCTTCCACAAATGCATCAGCTGCTTTCTCCAGCAGCTCCGTTACCTGTCCACAGAATGCCCACAGAATGCTGAGCAAACAGCAGCACTTGCTGGGAGGTCCCAGGGAGATGCTACAATGGCCAACCACCACAGCGAGTCAGGGTTGCCATGGCAGCCTCAGCTTTGAATTCTCCTGTTTTCATGGCTTTCTGCCTCAACCTTAGCATTAACCCCAGTTTATATATCTATCTGTGCTTTTGATGATAATAACTATTTACTCCTAGTGCCTTGTTCTGCTACTTTTTTCCTTGAAGCACTGCAGGTCCCAGAGGTAATTAAATAGTCATTGTTCTTCTCTCCAGTGACCAGAAAGAACACATGGTGAGTATTTGTGAACTCTGTTGGCCAGGTGTGTAAGAACAGCCTGAAATGGGACATTTGAGCTTTGGTAGAAAGAATCTATGAGAAACCCCCCCTCATTTAACCACCTGCCTTATTCTTGGGAGTGAGCTGTACTCTGTGGTGCGAGAAGTGGTGTTGACAGAGGACAGAGATGAGCAGAGAAATCGAGGTGGTAGCAGAGAGATGTCTGTGTAGGGTGGCAGTAAGAGTTGTAATAACGGCAGTGGAAAGCAGAGGTGCTGGGGTCAAAGGAGCCCTCCCCAGCCAGTGAAGTATTTTATGTGGTAACCGCAGGTCACCCCAGAGATTGCACTGGAACTCATTGGTGTTTAACTTAATTTTCTTTTCTGCTTTTTCCTTGCCAGCAGGAAGTGTGTCTTATTCTGCCATCATTCTCTATCTGAAGGATAACTCAGAGTGCAGCAATTTCCTGATGTACACTTCCATGTGTGCCCCTTGCTGCTGAATAGACGTCTTTAATTATAAGCAGCAGAATCAATTTATTTTTTTAATAGTGTCCAGGAAACATACCCAAGGGAGATCTCTGAACACTGCCACAAAGCTTATAAGCATTAATGTTAGGTGATAAAATATTGGATAAGGCTATTTCCACATTTGGGTCAATATCAGCTATTCATAGCATGAGCATTAAGTAAATGAATATCAGGTTATTATGTGTTATTGTATTTAATGAGGTTCAGTATTTACTTTTCCTCTAAAGAGTGCTGAGAACCACATGACTATTACTGTATGCTCTGGCAGCCAGGAGAGCAGCCTGCCTGTCTCAGTGGCCATGAGTTTAGAACAGCTTCAGAGCTTTCAAAGCGCACTATATGGCCTACATGTTTTATTACTAGGCAAAGAGAACAGTATTTGTCTTGGTGTCCATTGCTAGCAGAGAATTCATTATTAATGGGTATAAATTTCTTTTCTTCTCCAAGTGTTGGTATCTGCTGTGGAAACTGATAGAGACATCATTAGTCGTTTGTAAAAGCAGCTTCAAGACCCTAATGTTGATACTGTTGTGGCTTATCCAGCAGCTCTGGGTCCCTGCCGTGCTCTGTGTCAGAAATAACAAAGCAGCTCCTTTGCTGACACCTGCGCTTTCATTCTTGCCTCCATTAATTTCCTGCATTGATTAAAAAGCAATAATAATAATTCTAGAAATATTTAGGAAGTGCAGAATCCCAGCTGCATCCTGCACATGGTGGGTCAGTGTCTGTGTGTTAAGCCCAAGGCAGGAAGCTCCTCTCCCTCCTGAACAGCTGCCTCCACAGGGCTGCTTCCAAACCCCTGCAGCCTGGCAGGATTTCTTTCTTTATCCCTTTGCTGTTCATCACCTCTCCCCTGCTCACCCACCACTTCAGCGCACCTGGCACACGCTCCGTGGGCTCTCTGGGGCCAGGACTGGTCCTCTGCTTCCCCTGCAATGCCCTACTCTGAGGGGCTAATCCAGAGGTTGAAGATCCCCAGTATCAATGACCATGGATAATAAACCAAACCATATCCAGCAAAGGATTAGAAACTGGGATTTACTGTGAAAGTCTGTTTTTCTGATCACCACAGTGAGTCACACTGTGATGCTGGGGGAGCTGAAACTTCTCTGGGAATTCTTGAGGCTGTGCTAAAAAGAGCCTGATTTATTGTGCTGGGGAACAAAACTCTCTCTGGCCATGGGCAATAAACAACCATCTATAGAGATGCAGAAAGCAGCAATGTTAAAGAATATAAAATTGAATATTATTTCTTATATGTGACAGAGTTATTCATGAAAACCAAGCCATGGTTCCCATACAGCAGCACAGCACTGCCAAGCTCTGGATTAACAATCTCACTGGATCAGCATCTGCACCAGTGTGGGATAATGAGAAACACCCTGCCCGAGGGAACCCACAGCCCCACTGAAGACCTAGAGAGGACCATAGATACCAGGAAAAAAAGCCAAAGCAGGGAGCAGGGAACACATATTCGTTCTGTGATAAATAAAACTACCAGCATGTTGTTTGTCCCATTCTTTTACAGAAGGTTAGGCTGAAAACCAGCACACCTGGCCCTCAGCAGCGATGGGAACCAACATGGATAGTTTCCTGTCTCACTGCATTGAGCCCCTGAGGATGGGGAACATCTGTGTACTCCAGAATAGAACCAGCATCCTGCAGAAATGGTTTTCCCATCTTGGGGAGATTTTCGATATTTTAGACTTTTTTGTCTCTTATCAGCCAAAAATTCCAGTTAAGGAGAAATGGAAATCTCAGACATTATATTTTGAACAGAGGTCCCTAAATTACTCAGCCTAACAGGCAAAAGAGGTTACTTGTTAAAGCCTTTGTTTAAATCTTTGTTCTAAATTTACATCTTTAACTGGCTTTAAATAAAATCCTTGTAGGTGCTTATATACAACATTTTCCCTTCTCTTGGTTTAATTTTGGATGTGTTAAATAGGTGTTACTAAGTAACTGAAATGTCATAGTCCCAGATTAAACTCCTCTAGTGGACTTAAATTAAAGGTTTCTGCTCCTGGCTTAGAAGAACCCAGTGTGCATGTCTTATAGCAACAGCAAAGCCAGAATTACAGGTTAGACTCCCAGTCTGTGCATGACTAACATCAGGAATACAGAAACAATTTGAACTTTAAGAGGCTGGAACCAAGAAAAAATGAAGGAGATGTAGCTTTTTTTTAGATTCCACATTCTCCTGGAAAGAAGCATCTCCTGCTATGGCCCAGGCTCCGGTGGCCTGGAGTTGGAGGTGCACCCTGGAGAGGATGGCTGTAGCCTGAATGGATGTGACATCCTGTGGTTCTTGATTTGGTGGGACTGGCCAAGGCTCGAGTAAAGCAGCTGAAGCTGTGCAATCATCTTGCTATTTCTTGATATAAGTGATTTATGAGCTCACACCAACAGCAATCACTGTCAATGGCTATACTGCAGGGTCAGAGTTCTGGCAAATGTTCATTTGGTATAAGGGAAAAAATCCCACGTAAGTCTCTGGTTGTGTCTGTGCATTGTACCCTCTGCATGGAGCCAGCCTGGAGTCAGGTTATCCCCTCAGGTAAGCATCCGAAAAAAACAGCGGGGTGCTAAAGGCCAGCCTTTCCCATTGTGTTGGCTTTGGCTCTGCCAGCAGTGGGAGGGAAGCAGTTGGGGGAGAGGCCAAGGAAAAGCCTCCTCCAGAATTTTCTGTGCCACAGATGACTCCGGGAAGAACAAGAGGGTTACTTGTGTCTGCTCCTATATTTAGTATAGGAGGGAAATTCCCTCTTCAGCTGGAAGGCAATGTGCTTGACTGTCCTTTCTGAGTGTCCCAGCATGTAGAACAACAGTGACCTTCACCAGGGTGGGGAGGGACACACCACTGCTGACTTTTGGGGAGAACATGGCACATTTGTCACTGTTGGCGTGAGGCAGCTGGGAGCCTGTCACCATCTTCAGCTCCACAATGGGATCCTCCATCTGAGCTTGTGACTGGGCAGCAGTTGGTGGTTATGAGAGGAAGCAGCAAAAATTCTCCCTGCTGTGCTGATTTGATTTTAAACTTTCACCCCAAGAATGCTGCTGAGTAAAAGTTGCCTCACTCCTCACATAGGCCAAAAACTACCCTGTGGGGTTTGGCTGCAAGGTGCTGTTCTCAGCTGGCCTGTGGTTCATTTCCTTCTTGGCATCTCATCCAGCTTCATGACATGCCAGTGAGTGCAGTTTCCCTTTTCCTTCCTCAGCTAATCCTGAAAGTGACAATAAATAACAAGAGGACCCTTTTATAAGCAGATATAAAGTACTCACATCCGCAGCATGTTACTAAAGTTATACTCTAATTTGTTCTTAAAGTACCTGTTGTTATGAGCAGCACTTGGATAGGCCTGCGCTACAGAGTGTCTCACTTCTTCTAGGTTTCCTCTGCAGCAGTGTTCTTCCTCCTGGAGGTGATTCCTCTGAGGTGGGGATGATCAGGGAACAAACAACCCAAACCATTTTATGTGAAGAAATCAAGCCAAATAAAATTACAGAATTTTTTAGAAAAAGCCTGAAAAATATTGAGACTTTTAACCTAGAAGATAGGAGACTTAAGAACCCTTTTTTAACAGCTGGCTCTGCAGTGACCAGTAAATATCCTCTTTCCACGGCTGAAAAGGCAGCACAAAAGCGCAGTGGCTCAATCCTCCAGCTGGGGGGAGCAGGAGCTCCTCGAGAAAGTACAGCACATGATCTGTACACGTACCCAAACTTACAGTCCCTGCCTGGGTGTAGTAGCTCCGCTGTAGAGCCCGAGTGTATGACTCAGGGCTGCTCTGAGTTACACCAGAGGAGCTTATGTCAGCTGCTTGCAATGCCCTATTCCGGAGAAGTGTCTGCATCGCGCTGTCACGGAGCCCTTCTTATCCAGACTGGGAAATCAGGATGCAAACTGGAGTTACGTATTGCTGGTGCAGCTCCTGGAATAGAAAGCACACTGGGAAAACCATCTCGCAGTCATTCACAGACACAGTCTCACTCCGTAAAAAGCAGGGTATAACCTGTTTACAGTACTTTGTCTGACCACTCAGGGCTGCAGAGCAAACTAAGTGCTGTATGTACTGATTGACAGCGTCCTTTTGCTGTGGCTGGGGTGCATCAGGACAGGCTGTTGTTCTGCCCTGCAGAAGCAGCAGTGGAAACAGCCAAGAGTGATGGTCAGTGCCTGGGCTCTTGGGCTGCTTTGGCATGGACAGCCTGACCCGGCTCTTCTCCAGCAGAATGTCCTGCGGACAGCGCGGCTGGGATTCAATGCGCGGTCCTCGTTACTGCCCCTGGACCCTCGCCATGGCCGGGGCTGTGAGCGAACACAGCAGCTCTGGGGAGGGGACAGCCGGGACCGCTCGGCTCTGCCCGTGTCCCCAGAGGATGGCGCTGGGGCCCCGCCGTGCGCCCGGCAGGGACAGGGCTGGGGACCGGTGTCACCCGGCAGGGACAGGGCTGGGGACCGGTGTCACCCGGCAGGGAGAGGGCTCGGGACACGTGTTAGCCGGCAGGGACGGGGCTCGGGGCTGATGTCACCTGGCAATGCCAGGACTCTGGGATAATGTCACCCGGCAGCTCCAGGGCTTTGGGATGATGTCACCCGGCAGGGATGGGGCTCCGGGCCGGTGCCACCCGGCAGTGCCAAGGCTCTGTGCTGATGTCACCCTGCAGGGACGGGGCTCTGGGTCGGTGCCACCCGGCAGTGCCAAGGCTCTGTCACCCGGCAGGGACGGGGCTTTGCTGGGTGTGCGCTCCCCTGGGGCGCCTGCAGAGCCCGGAACTGACGTGCAGAGCAAGGACAGCTCGGTGAAGCAGTGAATTAACTGGGTTGTGGTGAAAAAAGGAAAGGGGCACGGATATAGATCTAAAAAGTACGGGAAAAACTGTTGTGTCTGGCTGACATGACCTTGGTTTAAGCTACACTGTGCTGGTGCCACACACAGCAGGGGCTGAGGTGGAGTTCAGGGGCAGCCCCTGGCGAGGTCCTTCACAGAGGGCACTGTCCTGCCCATGGCGTGGAGGCAATGCCCCCAGCACCTGGGCACGGGGCAGGAGCAGACAGCCCCAGCAGTCACGTCAGTGCCTCTGATCATTGAGCTTCGATGTCCCTCAACTGAGCTGCACAAGGGAGCCCAGGTATCAAACCCTGCTGGAGGCTCTGGGGCTCTTGTTCCCCTGAGCCAGCATGAGTGTGATACTCCAAGATGAAGACACCATGTCTTGCCACTGTATCCAATACTAAAGCCATCTTTAATGGAAAATTAGTCGTGCCCTGTCCCTGGAAGTCTTCAAGGCCAGGTTGGATAGGGCTTTGAGAAACCTGGTCTAGTGGAAGGTCTTCCTGGCCATGGCGGGCACACTGAAACTAGATGATCTTTAAAGTCCCTTCCAATTCCAACCCCAACAACTCTGTGATTCTATGCCTCCGTACAGGGATTGGCAAATCCTACACATTTGCCTACAAATCTTAAAAATTTGCCTGCACATTAGAGCTGAGCTTACACATGCTCAGTCCCTTGGGACCTTTCCACTTGCTTGTCTTTGCAGCAGTTCTCAGGGGTTATTTTGATGTTCTCTGCAAGAAACAAGACTCTGGTGACTTTTCCCAGCTCCTTTCCAATATTTTGGTTCTTTAGATCCAGTTGAAATACTGGATGCAGCACATCTGCAATAAAGGAAGCCAAGGTCTGCCCTGTGCGTGATTTGGTTTGGCTGGTCTTTTTCCTAGCAGAGAAATGCAGAAAGCCCGCAGGCTCTCCTGCACAGATATTTCACAAAGGTTGAGAGGCAAAATCAATTTAAAATGGATTAACTCTTATGAGTGTACCTCTGTTTTCTTGGATATACATATATCACAGGGCAATTTAAATAGATTGAGTTCTGCGAGTTTAGCTCTGTATTCTGAATACCATGGAATCAAGGAAATCTTGTTTTGTAAGATCTCTGGGAAGGACACTGATTTCATTGCACAAAGCAGAGGTCTCGTGCAGGCTAGTGTCTATTGGAAAAAGCTTGCTGTGTTGCTTTGTTTGCTGTTTGGTGCTTATGTCCTCTCACAGTGTCTTAAAGCAGAGCAAAAAACATTTCACTATCCCCTTCCTTAGACAGGAGTGAAAGGAAATTCTGGTACAACAGAAAAGCACTATAGCTTCTGCAGTAATGACTTGGAAAAACATACTGCTGTGGGGAAATAAGTGCAGTCTGGTGCAAGGGAAACAGAGTTCATTTTCCTTGGCACTGTGGCAGAGCAGACCGTGGGTAGCAGGGACAGGAGGGTGTCCAGGACTGGGTGCTGAGGACGGAACATACAGGCTCCTCTCCCCATCCTACCACCTGAGTCTGAGTGTTTCCACAGTGCCACAGCACATGGCACCACTGCGGGGAACCAAGTGTGTGTGAATGCAAGGGCAGCGTTGCAGGCAGGGGGGGATGTCTGCTGTCAGATCTGCCATAGTCTTTTTGCTTCTAGAGCCAAAGCAGCATCAGGCTCCCAAGTGTTTGGCACACAGACTGCTGGAATTTTGCCTGAGTACCTGATTTGGAAGGCAGTTTGCAAAGCCATGGAGACCTGGTACTCCCTGGCACGGTGCTTCTATGGAGATGTTGGCATCAGGAGAATGGACACTGCTGCAGCTCATGGACAGGATAAGCCACGCACCCATCTCTGCTTCTGCTGGCCTGGGTCTGCAGCTGCTGCAGGCAGGGGATCCTGTGTCACCCTTGCTGGTGTTTCTGGCCATGGGGGCCACTGCCTCCAATAGGATCCTGATCATTTTGTGTTTGCAAACACAAGACAGGATCGTCCTGCCTTGCAGATTTCGATCTCTCACTTGTTTTTACTACAGCAAAATGAGCAGCTGCCTCTACCAAGGTCATAATGACAGACTTGCCTGTTCTGTTTTGAGTATACATATCCCAGCCAGAGAAGCTCCATGCATACAACACAAATAAATATGTAAAGGAACAGAAGAAAACACTTTAAGAGAAAATATTTATGTACAAAAAGCCTAATGAGTAACTACTAGTAAGAACTTTGAAACAAAGTCAGACCCTTCCCAGAGGTGTCACAACTGGCTGCATAGGGAGCAACTCCCCAGTGCACAAGCCCCCAGAAAGACTCTTCGGGGGGCTCAGAAACACTCTCTGGTCACTGATAACATGCCGTTTGCAGTGCTGTCTAGCAGTAAGCACGATGTGTTCTGCCAGCTTGCAGGGAAAGCAAATATTGACATTTTGGAGAGGAGGGAAGAGAAACTAGTAAATAGCATCTGGGATAAAACTTTATTTAAGCAGACAGGACCTTTACGCTTACAAGCAATGTATGATCCAGCAAAGATCAAATGTCAGACTGTAGCCTTTAAAGACCAAGACAAATGACCACAGTAAAGGACACATTACAATAAGTAAAGCTGAAATTGTCAGTAACCCTCAGAGCTCTTGGAGGAAATAGAAGCTGATCCAGTACCAACATCTCCCCCTGTCGTGATGTGAGGTGCAGTATGTGCAGCAGAACCCAGTTTAGATGCTCATACTACTGAGGATGACCCTGAACCAAAGGCAGATGATTCTTCCTTCTTCTCCAGTCCGTGGTGATGCTGTCAATGTGTTGCCTCACAGCACAGACCAACTGCACCAGAGGCATTTTCCATTGAGCTGTTTCAATGATGAAAAATGGTGTTCCCCCATGAGCAAAACCATGGGGCTCACCTGCCAGCCCTTCAATGCTGAATGTTAACCCCTGGCATAGGTGAACCAAGACAGACACTCACTTCACCAAGGGATGTCTGAGCTGGAAGGAACCTCTCTGAGTTAAACAAGTAATGCAGGGCATACTCTGAATAAAAGGCGCCAAGGCAGAGCATGGCACTGAGGCTCTTGGCAGCCTTTGTGCCTTGGTGGTGCAGGTCCTGGCTGGATGCACTGACAGGGCAGGGAAATGTGCTCCATGCTTTGCCAGCCATTCACTTGTGCCTCTAGCTAGCACTAAAAATAGTTCACTTTCATCAGCCTCAAGTTCATCACCAAAAGAGAGCAAGCAGATTTAATTCATTAGAACACGGCTTTGTCTAGTCTTCAAGGGAAAAATTCAAGTCTGGCTTTTGCTTTTATTATTTATACAGGATGGAAACTTTTTAGGTGCAGTGGCAGGGCTGACTGGGGACTTCTGATGACAACTGTGACAATCTGTCCTTATTCCTGTTAATGAGGGTCAGGCCAGATCCAGACCTGTCTGTAGCAGCAGTTCTGCTGAACCCAGGGAGTTACACCAATGCTCAAATTACTTCTCATTAGTCAAGGTCTGAATAAAGGAAGCTCAACGAGGCTTAAAACTTGTGCAAACCCCCTGTACAGCACAACAAACTGTGCACAATCCAGGCAGAAATGGTTGTTCACCTCTGTGTATGTGTTGGCCAAGTCAGAGGCTTTCACAGGGGGTGGCTGTTTCCAGAACAATGGCCTCAGGGGTGCAGCAGAAAGCCTAACTCAGTCAGTGTTTCAAAGTTTAAATCAGTTCCTGGGGAGACCAGCTTGTCAGGAAACAGTGTTGGTACTCTTATTGAATGCATATGGCCCTCAGCATATTGAAATTCAAACTCTAGTGTCATCTTAGCCACTTGCATTTGATTTATTCCTCAGATGGGGATGATTTCTGTGTTTCTGCTTATTGCAGTTCATTAGGTATAAAGAACAACCATCTTATTTCAACCTGAGGGGTCATCTATTTTTTTATGCTGATGTACACTGACACGAAGTCTGTCAGGAATGTGAAACTATGGCAATATTTGCTTTGAGCCCACTAATCTGAGGTGTCCTGGGATGGAATTGTGACTGGCTGCCCAACCCAGGGCTCTCTGGTGCAGCAGTGCCACACTGTGCTGTGCTGGGCACAGTCATTCGTAGAACAGCACCACAGTTCTTATCAAAGGGAACATCAGGGTCTGGCTCAGGGACTAGTTGCTGGTCCAATGCAGATAACACCACAGTCTTGGCTTGCAGAGACACTATCATGGGAAAATGCTAATGTGATTTTTGCTGCCTATTTACTGTGTGCCAACACTAGCAATAAGAAACCACAAATTATATCTGGCTGTAGAAAAGACAAAGGCAGCTCTGCAGAGTGACTTCAGAAGTGAAGAAACATGACCCACAGACTTTCTGTAACATATCGGTGTAAAAATGCTTCCATACCCTCTGCCAAATGTCCTTCCAAATACCCTGGTGAGCTGACACCCATGGATCCCTGCTGCCACCATGCTCTGAGCCTCGTGGTTTGTCAGCAAAGCCCAAGCCCCACTTTGTAGTTGCAGCCTGAGCAGCCCCATGAGATCTGAGAGCTGTCTCAGGACAGGAAACTTGGGCAGCATTTTGCTCAGCAAAGATCAGCAGGGAGGGGGAGAGGCCTGAAGTGAGGCCAGCACCTTGATATATTACTGTGCCCTGAAGCAGGTCACTGTGCACGTCATGCCTTTGTTAAATGTAAAATTAAAGAGAAAGAAAGAGTAAACTGGGAAACGTCAAAACATTTCAGCACCGCTCTGGGGCTGCCTGCCTTGCCGTGGTGCCCAGAGAAGCATCTCAACTCAACTCCCAGCCTCTCCTGGGATGTTGGGCACCTCCTCAGCCATAAGAGCATGTTCTTGCTTGATACATATGTCTAGGGGATTGCTCAGTGTGTCATGTACCTGCTCTTGTTCAGGGAAAGGCACTTCAGGGCCTCCTGCCCACATCCTTCTCATGGAAAACAACCCCTGGCTGGGGTCAGGACAATCCTTCTCTTGACATGATGGTGTGGCTTAGCCAGAGGGATGATGAAAAAGTTTTCAGTTTGATGCTGCAGAGTGACAGGCATCAAACCTCAAAGAGCTGGCTTGAAACATTTCGTTTCTTGGTGGAAAAGAAGCATTTCAACACAACCAAAAAGTTACAGAGGAAAACACTGAGTCAGTAGATACCACATTACCTTGTAAGAGAGTTCAACTAGAAAGTCCTGAGCTGAGTTCTGCTGTCACCATGCAGACCTGTTGGATTATCAGGGCTCGCTCAGATTGAAGTTGCACCATCTTCTCACATGCGCGTAGGTTCATTTTGTGCTTCCACGGTTACGCATTTTACGACCAAGCAAAAAATACATTATTGAAAATAACGCAACGCATCCTGTCTTCCTGGTAGCTTGGAAGCTGCTGATCTGGAGGGTAGTGACTCGTCTTTACAGAGCAATAGCTTATTCCAGTCCTTGCTGTGGGGATTATAGATGCTTTGTGATGCTCAGGGTGAATTAATCTGCCCTTCTGAGTGGGAGGTGGTATGTGTGTGTGTCCCAGAGTTCACCAGGAGTGGGTCAGCCCTGGGGGCTGGAGCCTTCTTCCCAGCTTGGCCCCCTTGTACATCCCTGTGCTGCCGGTCACAATCCTCTCAGGTACACCAGCAGCCCTGGCACCTTTTCTCCCCACTCACAGCCTTAGCTCACAGCCATGTCAACAGCCTGCGGTGCCCGTCCCATGGGGCTGGGGGCAAGAAAACCCCTGGGCCGAGCTGCTTTCCCCAAGCCACACACACCCAACATCCAGTCGCTGCAGGGAGGACTCTGTTTGCTGGTGCCTGGACCCTCCCATTCCCAGGGGTAACACTGGCGCTGATAAAAGACAATTTCTCACACATTCTGCAGTTTACATAGTGATTAACTTCTATGCTAATTACCAGGGGGAGGTAGCTGAATTGTAACTGGATGTATGATGTAGCAAGGGCATAACTCCTCAGAAGCCTTTTCTGAAGGAGATAAACATCTTGATTATGCTGTCTGCATTTCTAGCCAAATGTTTGTGGAATAGGGCATATTTGTTATCTAGATGCAGTGCACCCCCTCCTCCTGTGGCTGCTGAGGCAGCAGTTCTGACCGCCGGGAGAAAGCAGGTAAGTGCAGATGGATCGACACACCAGCCCCAGGCGTGCTGCTCGTGGGCACAGGGAATGCACTGGGACACACACAGGCACAGCTCTGCTCTGTGTGCTTGGTCACAAGCATTGGGGTTTGAAATAGTGACAGATATTTTCTTGGGGTTTTTAGGTGTTTTTCTAAAAATCTCACACAGTACTGCGGAGTTTTTAATTGACATTTTTCTGATACCTTTATCAGGTATTTAATTTTTTTTGAAACCATGTATAATTTTAATCATCTGTTGCATATTTTCTGAAGGAAAAAATGTAGGGAAAAAGGAAGCAAAAAAATAGAGGTTCTCTTTCCCAGCAGCTGCAGAGCTATTTGACCCAGGAGTGATACTGGGGGCACAAATGGTAAGCAAGCACAAAGCAAAGGCAGTCTCAGAACATTCCTGTAATTCTGTCCTGAACTGGCTTCCTTCGGGCCCAAGAAAACCTGGAAGGCCACCCCAGACAGCTCACCCCTATCCAGAGCAGACACCTCTCAAAACAAACCCCACAGAAGGCGGCTGTGCTCAAAGCACAGCTCCATCTGCCCAGAGCGTTTGGGGCAGCATCTCCCTGCAATCAGGGAGAGATTAATGTGGGATGGAGCACTGAGCTGTGGAGAAGCCCTTTCAAAGTGCTGGGTTACACCATAAAAGCTTTAATCATTGAAGAAAACATAGAGGGATAAAAATAGCAGAGAATGTGTGTAACACTGTGGCACATCTGGTTACATGAGTCACAGACCTTTTTTTTTTTAAGGAGTGGGACCGCTAATGTTGTTTGTGAAACTTCAGCAACAGGCTAATAGCAAGGGAAACATTAGAAAATCATCTGAATACAAGTTGGCACAAGGAACTATGTATATGCTACAAATACATCTACTTTGGCAGTGGAGATTTAAGAGAGTAGCATCCACATCTGATTTCTGAGTATTTATTTTTGTCAGCCTGTTTCTCCTCAGGTATTCGCTAAGAGGAAAACATCCAAGGGGCAGCTAAACAATATCTCAACAAGAAGAAAAGCTGTGATTTCAGAGTTAGAGGAAATATTTTAAAAGGCACAGTAAATACCTGCCAAGTACTCAGATATGTCTGGATTTCCACCAACCTCTTTTCCCTTTGCTCCTCTGGGAATCCCTCCTCAGCAAGTGGCTTCACACCCACCAGGATGACCAAGACGCTCAGACATGTCCAACCCATAGTGGCCACATGCAGAAGGAGAGCTGCAATAAAGACAGCTGGATGTGATCTGACTGGTGCTGGCTCTGACTTCCCCAGCGCTTAGAGGCTCTTAAACGGTTTGTTGTCACTGGGCTCTCAAAAGTGTCAGCCTGTCAAATGCTGAATGTGGGACGGATGTCCCCAAAGACATGGACTCCTTTTGCTTTGAATTAAGCTTAAATAAACAGAATTAAAGTCCGTCTGGCTGGGGGACTGCAGGGGAACAATCCAGCAGAGAAAACAAAAGTGAGGTATTGATGTTAGTGACAGCTTTTGAGCAGAAAAGCCTCAAAGGTTGTGTCTTTGTCCTAATTTTACACTATTGGTTTCATACCTTTCTTTGTATCCTGAGGAGTGTTATTAGAAGATATAAATAGCTGTGACTGAGAACAAAGCAATAGCTTTGTCTCTTCTCCAGCAGAGACAATAGCTATGGAGCAAACAAGAAAACCTTGAAATAATAAGCAAAACTGATGAGTTTCATTCACGCTTGTAAACACAATTATGTTCTGTGGTGATATGTGTATGTTCAGATGAATCTCAGTCCAAGGCTGCGATTCCTGTGAGCTCCACACAGATGCCAAAGCAGCAGAAAACAGCCCCAGAGATACCCTGTCCTCCTCAAAGTAGGATAAATGCTTTGAACAGCAAGATGTGAGGAGTCACATGAAGCACTTGAAATTAATACAAAAATCCAGTACGGATGCAGCTCAGTGCTGCTGGATGGCTGCAGGGAGGGAGCATGTTAGTGCCTGTGGCCCTTGGCTGATCCAGGCCTGAGACGAGCAGGACAGAAGGAGCAGCAGCATATTTCAGTGAGGTCAAAGAACATTTCAGATCAGAATCTCAGGGTTGACACTCTACACATCATGTTTCTGACTGCATTTACCTCCATAACCTGCTCCCTGCTTCTGTTGGCCGCATCTGCCCCATTTGTTGGGCTGTGCAATTTTATCTCCATTTTCTTAAAAGACACACAGGGAAATCCAATTTGAGAGCATTGGCCCAAAAGCTGAAGCTGTGGCATGGGAAGTAAAAAGCTTTTGTAGAAAGAATTTTTATGTGTCTTTTTACAGGCCAAGGCTGCTACCAAAGTAGCTGCTGGAAGAATTCATGTTCTTCCTCGTGGAGGCCTCAGAGTAGTTTGTTCTTGATGATTGGCCGGCAGTGGCATGTAACCAAATCTCAGTGAAAATCATCCCAGATGATGATCTCAGATCTAAATCTCCCTTCAAAGGAGTTCACTGGTAGAGGCAGGTGTCTGCTTGGTTCTGGGCATCACCTTCTTTTTGAAGCATTGTTTTGGGAAATGGCAGCTGAGTAGTCCTGTGTTGTTCTCTTGACCATATTTAGGAGTAGCTCAGAGAGTACTAAGATACTTTATTTCTGGGTGAGCTCAGCTGATGAATGGAGTCCTTCCAGTCACTGACAGTTACTAAATTTGCTCCACTTGGAACCATTGAACTGCTCTTGCTCTGAGATGGATTTTTTAATGTATTTCCTGACAGCAATCAATAATTTATTTTATATTCGTTGTGGTCTTTAATTGGGAGTGAACCTAAAGACAGATTGCTTTGATATAAGAACTATTGATTGCTGCAGAAAGCCCATTTAGCAGCTTACATTCTGGAGAATGAAAGCACGCAGTTGCTTTCACCACTTCTATGATGTTATGGAAGGTCAGAGGCAGCTTTTCTACCAGGTTGTGTCATACCCAAGTTTGGTTAGATCTTACCACTTTCACATGAGCAGTGCTCCGGAGATCAGCAAAAAGCAAGCAAAATCTGCCTTTTTTCTTTTTTTCTGTGACAGGAAAAATAATATGCAACAGAAGTTCATATCTTGTTTTGATATTGTAGTCATAAGCGATAATTTATTAAGACATACCGAAGTTGTTAGAGTTCTGCATTTTCTATCCTTACTGCTAATTACAGAGCAGCAAAATGCATTGCTTTCTTCTCTATGGAAAGAAATTCCCAGGTATCAAGCCAGGACATGGATTACTCCATGTGCAGTGAGCAAGGAGCGCAGTGCTCTACTGCAAGGCTATTTTGTCTCATCAGAAGTCACTGCTCTCCCTATTGCTCCAGGGGGAATTAAGTAGATAAGCCCTCCATCTGGCACAGGCCACTTTTCCTGCATCCTGGTTGAACTGTGTTGGCTGAAACAGTTTCCTCCTCTGGCACTTGTTCCTTGTTCATCCCCACCTGTGGGAACGGAAAGGGAGATGAAAGTGATCTTCTTTATCCTGCTGCATTCCTGGCAACGTTGAACTCCTTGTTTCCTCTTTATGATAAGAGAGACTTGTATCACCAGTTTTAGGAGCTAAAAGTAAGGTAATTTTACTCACATTGAGAATTATTATTTCTTTAAAATTCCTGTCATGTTCTGAAAGCTGCCCTGCAGACATATGAGAGGAGTTTGTACTATTTGCCAGTGGGGTACGAAAGCGTAAGTGTGCAATGACAAATTGTTTAGCTTGGAGAACACAGAGTCTACAGTGGTGAAAGCAGTCTTCTGTGGTGACTAGTAATTCTGTGCAAAAAGTGTTTTTCCAGTTGTTGCCCGAGCTAGAAGTACAGCGAGAACTTGCAGAAGGCATTGATTAACCTAGCATTTCTGTTGGCTGTTGGAACTTGTTTATGGTAAATGAGAACATAATTACATATTTCATGATTCAGGAAGCATCCCCACACTGGTACATCAAAGCTCAATGCTGGTACAGTCTGCTGTGCAGACACTAAAAAAAAAACCCAAACAAAAACCCCCTAAAAGACAGAGATTGATGGGAACAATATTAAAAGCCTTATTGTAGTGCATTTTGGAAATGTGTAGAGTTGAAACCAAGTATTGTATTTGGCTTTTTTCCTCTGACATTTGATGGAAGCATATCCTGACTTGCACTACTTTTCTTATTGCCTAACAGTGAAAAAGAATCACATCTGGCTGTTTTCCCCCCAAATTGTACAAGTTAGAAAAAAGCTAAACTTTAGAAAAGACACAATGAAGATACAAATCTGGCATTAAAAAAACCCCAGATAACTGAGTCTTTGTAGTTTCTGAAAATCTATGACTCAAACTTCAATTTCCCGCCTCTCTCTGGACGGTCTCAAAATGTGTAGAAGAAATCAGAAAAAAGCAATGTAGAGAAATTGTACAACTAAAGTATTAAGGTTCCCCATTCCTTTTTATAAATCTCACAGAGAGCAAACGAGGAAAAGCTTCACAGGAAAACTCCTGCATTACTCACAAATGAAAGCTGTTGTGGAAGAATACCTGAATTACCAAAGAAATGGTTTGACTGAGTCTTGCACCAGGTTCTCAGGCACAACCTTCAGCCAGCTCTAGCTCCTGCAGGGCTCTCTACTGCAGCTAAGGAGAAGCACTCTCTGATTTTTGATAGTGGTATTTTATGATAACATTTTATAACATGAAGAAATCTATTTTAAAAATAGCTATTCCTTCAAATTGAAAAATTCTGCTTCACTGAGTTTAGCTGGAGGAAAAACATGATCAACTCCAAAATTACTTCAGAGGAAATGACAAGTTCCACTGTTATTTATTCTCTATGAGTGAAATCCTTTGAGGTAAGGGAAGACTTCGGGCTGGGACTGGCAGATTGCAGCTGGTAAAGGTTGTTATTTGTCACTGCTTATGTTCCCAAGGAAGGCTTCCAAAACAATTTAGTCAACTGAAGACAAGGTAGTCCTTGTTAGACATGGAAATGTTATGAAACAAAGTGGTTAAAACACTTACTTATCCACCATGAGAACTCAGACCCTGGGCAATGGACGTCTGGACTGTCTGATCCGCACTTCACGCATTTATGCAAAGCAGGCATGATAAAGAGTGTAACATCTGCTGGTATGTCTTGAAAAGGATAAATCAATCAGCAATCTTATCATGTATGAGGTTTAAAAATAGCATTAAAGTCTCTGTGTTGCTTTTATATGTAACACTCTTTCATGGTCTCAGACTATAGAGGTTATTGTTGCACTGGACAATGTAAGGATGTATTTAGGTCAGATACTGTCTTTGTAGTTGTTAGGTTAAAATTTAGAATCACTCCAAATCCTTGAGGCATTTAAATCTCTGCCTGCTCAGAATGGCCTCCTTTCTGCCTGAATGCTACTTACGGACTGTACTCCCTGCAGTCATCTTCTCTGATTTTCCCATCTTTCCTTCCACTCCTTTCACATTTCATTTGTCTTCCCCAGCTCCCAAGGTCTGGATCAATTGTAACCTAAATGTTTTCTGCTTTCCCCCCTCCCTCCCCTCCACCCCTGATGAATTTTAATGCTTAGAGGCCAAAATAATTCCCCCTTCCTACACATTTTAATGTTTTAACTATGTCTCTCCAGTGAGATGCTCCATTTACATTGGAAATGTTTCTCTGAGAGTAGCAGTGATGCTTATGCTGATTTCTTCTCTGTTCTGCTGTGGGTTTACCTGGTAGAGGAGGGCAGGCTGTATAAAGTGTCTGTAGTTCCCTGTTGCTCCAGTAATTGTCATTTCTGTGGTGAGTGACCATACAGAGGGCAAAGAGACACAAAAAGAAGGCAAAAAGAGATGAGATATTCAAAGTGGTATCAAGAAAAATTAATCTTTAGGTTGGTGTTTTACTCTCATTTTTACGTTTGTAAAAATGGTTGTGCTGTGAAAAAAAGTCGAAAATCAAGGCTTGCCTATGGAGGATTTATCTGTGTTATAATTGTAATTTAAAATGCTTTTATGTGTCAGCACACACCAAGCAATTATTTCCTCTTCCCAGCACTGGGAACAACCTTGATATCTGGTACTTCTGTCATGCAAAGGCACTGACTCTGCAACGAGATATATTTCAAATATATTTTCCACAAAGCTTTAATATATATTTTGGTGTAATTTTCTTTTGAGGGCTGCCTGCAGCTGTCTAGGCATGGCTGTGGCTCTGGGAGCTTCAACAGGCTCTGATGTGACCAGGGCTGGGTTGATGAGGAATGTAACACCCATTTCTCTGCCCTAAAGCATGGGACAGGAAACTGGAATTTCCATTTTTCACACTAGGCACCAAAGGTATCTTGATATTTTCATCTCTGGACAATGAAAAAGGCTGCCAGGCTGTCTTTCCTTTCAGGAAATATCTTGGAAATCAGGAGGCTTTCCTTGCTGATGTTCCTGGAAAGAGGATGGTGCCACCTGGGCACTTTTGGAAGTGGAGATGGACTAGGACAACGTGGTAGAGCACTGCTTTGCCCTCTAGGGATTTTTATTTTGGTAAGCTTTTTGGGAAAGTTTCCAATTCACACAGTGGGAAAACAACAAGAAGTGGGTGTAGGTACGCTCCACTCTGAAAAAGATTTTTATGAGCCTTCATCAGCCTTGCCAAACATGACTTATTGCTGCTCAAATCCCTTTCTCCCTCTTGGAGGCTGGAGTAGTACTCACAGAGCCACTCCAGATGGTCAGCTGCCAAACAGCTTCTATCTGCATGTCCTGGCATTTGGAATGGGATGCCAGCCTGCAGGAACCGCCATGAACTCAGGAACTGCTTGTACTCAGCAGATGTCACTTGCTACTCCCGCTCTGTAGGATTTGTTGTGCATTAGCGGGGACCAGAGCAGTCAGTGAACTGTGGAAATGCACCATGTATGGCTGGAATCAAGCTGCCTTGAGGGGGAAAAATCAGCTTTAAAAAGACTTAAAATGAATGATTTTTTAGCAAAAATATTTTCAGTGTTTACTGCTTAAGAAATATGCACCTCGCCTCTCATTTTAGAATGATTTTAATTTTATGAGGCTGTTATTGCAGCATGAATATGCAGATTTATCCTACACAGAATGTTTTCAGTATAGAAAAAGTATAAATCCTGAAAGTAACTTCTCTAAACTGCAGAATGGAAGAGGAAATAAGAAGCACACTAGCAGCAGGTGAGCTCACTGCATTTTAGAGCTGGAAACACATTGATACATCTCCTCCTGTAGCATTGCACTTGGAAAAGGAGTCAGGGATGCTCCAGTTCACTTTGGTAGGTGATGTTGGTTGAAACAGCTACAGAAATGCTGCTTTAAATACACCTGTGGGTACTCGCTGGGTGTGAGCTGCAGCTCCTCTCACGTGGTCAAATTAAGTTCACCTGGAACTTTCTGCAGAACTACAAATACTGACCCAACGTTGTCACAAAGAATTGAAACTTAACAGAGTTTAATTCTTTCTCTACTTGAGTTCTGTGTTCTGCTTTGTAGCAGATTCTGTTACAATTTATGGTAAATGCCCAGAATCAATTATTCTGAGCTCAGATGGTCATGGATACATGTTTTCTTTTGATATAAAATCAAGTTTTAAGGTTTCTGAGTGGGAAATACTGTTGTTTAATGAATATTGTTCTCTATTTCTAATCCATAATACCTATGCAAAATGATTATGAGGTGGATATAAACCTACTCTGTCTAAACTGGTAACTATTTATTCTTCACAGTGTTCCTAGATGCTGAAAACATATATTACCCCACTAAGTTACGTTCATTGTAATTATCAAATGTCAGATTTGTCAAAATAAATACTTAGAATGCTGTTTTGAAAGGAACTATTCTGTAAGTAGACTTTAGTAGGAAGAGTTTGTAAACAGTCTCCTTGTAATGTATAAAAACTTTGTAAATTGCTTTGTATTAGTAATTTTGTGTATTTTTCCTGTGTTGTGTTTATACTTTGAGATGCCTGACATAGTCTACAGCCAATTTCAAGTGGATTTCTTGCAGGAAAATACATAACATACATCAAAGCTTTTATTAACAACAATATAGCAGCTGAGCAACCCTTCTGTATGTATTTTCAAGAAGAAATCCTCAGTGACAAAGCCTAGGTCTGCTGAATGAAGATTTGCAGCCCTTCCCTGAACATCTGGGCTGTTTCTCCTGGAGGCTTCCAGGGGCACTCTATTGGTTTTAGTGATGAAAGTTCCCAGGTAAAGTCAGGGAAAACTTGCTTAGTTTTCAAGGTGGAACTGATGGAAGAACGCTCAAACACTATAAGCACTTGATTAACTTGCCAAATCCTCAGTAAAAAAAAGTGGGGATACTCGACTGTGAAATGAGATGAAACCTGTGCTGTAAAAAACACCTTCTGCCACATAAATAAGGAAAAAGGATCAGAAAGTTCCCGTGCAGTTGGAAGTGTGGGTTTGAAACTTGGGCAAGAGCCCTTGTTTAATGTGCTTCGGAGACAATGCCTTGCCTTAGAAGAGAAAAGAACAATATCATGAGGGGCAAGGGTTTATAGCTATGGTCTACTTAAATGACGACTTTCACTCCTTTCTAAGGGAAAGAAAGAAGGAAAAAGGTGAAGAACTCACCTTTGCAACCTGCCTCTTGTAAAATGCTGTGACTGAGCACATTCTAATACTGCAGTTATTCTATTTGGGAACATTTGTGAGATATCTAGCGTGTCACTATGTCCATATCTCTTCTCAGTAGAGGTGTGTCCCTCCCAAAGTTTTCTAAAGATAAGTCAAGACTGATGCTGACTCATGCAAGAGGTCATTTTCAAAGATAGATGTAGGAAAAATATACACAAAAAATGCTTTCCTCTGCAAATGAGATAGTGATGTTCTTGTCAGCTTGAGTGTAGAGATGAGTTGGTTCCCCAAGCCTGAATTTGCTTCAGTTGCTGTTAACGATGTGAACAGAAGCGAACCTGAAACTGCCAGTAGCAAAATCTGTTACAGTTACTCAACCAGGATATCTTTTGCTCTGAGGTAGATGCTGCACTGGCTTTGATAAACCAGTGTAAAAAATGCCCAGATTAGAAAGAGCTTTAAAAGCAAGTGCTGTTGGAGTTACACAACTCTCAAATGGTGTGGTATGGTCTCAAAGGTGTTCAGACTTTCTTTTAGGGTTAAAGCTGACGTTGTTCAAGCCAAGGATGTTTACTAAGCTGAAGTTACAGTGTTGTGATGAGGAGCTATGATGAGGTTGCAGTCTTGTCTGGGAGGCTACCTGTGGCTTCATAATTAGTTTTGCATCAAGTTCTGCCCTCAATTGCATTGCTGGAATTCCTATAACTTCATTAGAGTTGACTGGGTTTAGCTAAGGCATTATTTGCCCTGAGATTACCTGCAGTCAAAAATTTGCTGAAGGCTGGGGGTTCAGTAATTAAAAGTGTGTTTACAGGAAACAATACAGGCAGAATGGCAGAAGAGCAACAGTTCCCTAAGCAGAGCTGCCACCACATGAAAGAGAGAAGAAGACTGTGAAGAAACTTCAAGGTTACCATCCCGCAGAGTTATGGGAGCAGGTGAAGCAATTCTGAGCTTTCCAGCAGCAAACATTATGGTCAGGAGAGCAGCTTGGGGCTGGCCTTTCACTTGGTGGTACTGCCAATCCCAAATGAGTCCCCTGGAGAACACAAGGAGATGTTTTTGTACATGCATCACTTGCATTCACTAAATCAACAAAGACTTAGTGAGCAGCTCTCCAGCACTGAAGGGGGACTACAAGGGAGCTGAAGTGGGGCTTTTCATCAGGAACTGTAGTGACAGGACAAAGGGGAATGGCTTCAAACTGAGAGTAGATTTAGATTAGATGTTAAGAAAAAATTATTTACTGTGAGGGTGGTGAGGCCCTGGCATAGGCTGCCCAGAGAAGCTGTGGCTGCCGCATCCCTGGAAGGGCTCAAGACCAGAATGGATGGGGCTTTGAGCAACCTGGTCTAGTGGAAGAAGTTGCTGCCCATGGCAGCGGGGTTGGAAGTTGATGATCCCTTCCAACCCAAACAATTCCGTGATTCTACCGCTCAGCGACTATTGATGCCTCTGGCTGTACCCCCTGCTTCCACCAGCTCTCCTGATGCACCAGGCTGCTGGACACAAACCCTGCTGGCCAGAGCTCCTGCCCCTGGCTCTTGCCTCTGCCCATTCATTCCTCCACGGACNCTTTGAGCAACCTGGTCTAGTGGAAGAAGTTGCTGCCCATGGCAGCGGGGTTGGAAGTTGATGATCCCTTCCAACCCAAACAATTCCGTGATTCTACCGCTCAGCGACTANGGAATGTCCGGGAGCGGAGTGTGTGTGTGTGCGGACCGCGCTGCTCGGCTTGTGCCGCTCTGAAAAAGTGTCTGACTCTCCTTTTCCAGGCTTTGTTGTGCAGCCATTGTATTCGTTCTCTTCCTTCCCCCGGCCCCTTCTGCTCGTCGGTGTTTATTGTTTCCCTGGTCTCTAAACGGGCTGGGTGAGGTGTGGGTGCAGGCAGGAGTTTTGGGGCTCAGTTCTCAGATGTAGCCATTAGAACTGGGGGTGCAGCTGTACGTTGGGATTAACTTGCCGGTTTCCCCTTCTCGCTGTTCACATAGAATTTAGGCCAGGCTCTGTTTTTAGTAGGTGGTGTTCAGGACTTTTCGCCTCCGTATGAAAAGTGCGATGTGAACTTGAGAACCCTCGGAGCCTTGGCTCGGGTCCTTTGTGTATAATTCAGGAGATACAAGGTGCGCGTCTCTCGGCTCTGTATGGCAGAGGGCTCTTCGTTCTGAGTGTTAGTGAAACTGGTGCTGACTTCGACCTGCTCTGAAGTCTGCATCAGAAATATTTCCCTTACCCATTTAAATATGCCTCATGCATTTGAATAGAATGCCACGGAGGAGGCTTCCCTATTCTTTCCCCAGTGAGCTCCACATAGAGATAATGCTAATGAATAACCTTCAGGGCACTCTTCCCACTTCTCTCATTTCATGGTATAGCCTGTTCTGCAGTCCTGTTTAATACTAGAATGTGCTGCAGAATGTTGATAATAAAAAAAAAAAGCTTGAGTAGTAACTAAGATTAAATGCTATCCTGAATACACTTGTTGTGATCTCTTTGATTCTGTGATTTTCAAAATTGTGCTTCTAAACATTTTCCTTCACTTCCGAAGTTCAAAAAATTGTAGTGAGCTGCCAGCACAAATTAGCATGCTGCTCTGCTTCAAAGAAGCAAGAGTGCTTCTCGTGAGCCCTGGCTTGACACTAGGTGTCAAAAATAAATTAAAGTGACTTTGTCCCAGACAGCATTTTTTTTATTATTACTACTTTAAAGAATTTTTTCTGCTCCTCTGTGAGACATTCACTAAACCCAAAGACATCTAAGGCTGTAGTTCAGCTGTACCTAATCAGTAGCAGTAATAGTGGCTTGGGGACTTCTGCAATTTATGGCATCATTGGCACAACTTCTGGTGATGCGTGAAGCAGATCAGCAAGTGTACCCAGACAGAAAAAAAGGGTCATGCCTAGATTCCCTGATCTAGTTTGCAGTGGAGTCCCACAGGTGATGGCAGAACTTGCCTATGGAGCGTTGGTGAGCACTGGGATCATCTCAAACAGCCCGTGAGGATTTGGCTCTCGGGAGGCAGGGCTGAGTGGGGGGAGGCAGAGAAAGGGAATATGTTCAGCTGATCCCACTAGTGAGGCAGTGTGTGAGGCTCCGGAGGGAAACTGAGCTGTAGCTGCAGCAGGAAGTGCTCTTGTGCTGACACATGGCTTGTCCAGAAGCACGGTGGGATTGGGTCTACAAAGGAAAGCTTTGCCTTTTCCTCCTGAGTTTAAGGGCAGGTTGGATGGGCCATTAAGCAACCTGGTCCGTTGGGGGATGTCCCTTCCCATGGCAGGGGGATTGGAACTGGGTGATCTTTAAAGCCCCTTCCAACTCAAACCATTCTGTGGTTCTATGAATTCGAGTAACAAGTGTGGGTTTTGCTTTCTTTTGTTTTCCAACAGGCTGTGAGAAATGTTGGAGTTCTCAAAAAAAAATCAACAAGCTATAAGATGTTGAGTGTATTACAATATATGATACTTGTATGTGTTTCTTTGACCATGGTAATCAAGCCCAGGATGTCTGGATTTAAAGATGTAACCTCTGTTGTCTGAAATAAGCGATCAATTCTGTGACCTCCAGGGCTGTATGTTCTTGATCTGGTCCAGCTGTTGGAAAGGGATAATTAGTCCACACTGCAAAGAAATGTGTTGGTAGAGACTCCAGAGGAATCTACAATGTGTTCTGCCAGAAGTGTTTCTGCTAACACTACTCTGTCACCTCCACAAACACCTCAAGCAAAGCTGTCAAAAATGATTGGCGTTTTCATGTTTATTGTGTTGAAGTAACTGTGATGCTTAGTACGTATATGGCTTTTTCTTTTTTAACTCTTTTAGATGATGTATCTGTGCTGGCAGAACGTTCTGTGAAACTGCACTATGGCAAAAATAGAACAATTGTGAAGTGCTTGTTTTAAGAACAGCAGCTTCAGATTGTATTTGGTGTTCGGCTGTTTCACTGTATCAATAATGCAAAACTTTTCTAATTAGTCTTAATAGCTTATCAAAGTTGATTTTGGCAGCCTGGGGCTGGGTTCACAGGGACAGGTGCCTTTATCACAGATCTGGCATAGTGTGTATGGGTGTCAGTGTGAGTGGGAGGTAAAAGCCTGAATAGATGGGGCAATGTATGTTCTGCTTTTCTTTCAGGGTTCTCTCAGCTTTTTTCAGTTTTCACAGCTGTATTGCATTGTCGGACATCTTTATGGTTTTAACTATTTGTGATGCAACAGGTTTATTAAATTGGCCGATTAGAGCTTTACAGATAAATTAAAAACACTACTGTGGAAGAAACTTTTCTTGGTATATTAGTTATCTCAAGGCAAAGTGTCTTTGAAAAACGGAAGCAATTAAACAATGTTAGGCTGTAGTCTCTGGAAGGAAAGGCATGATTTAAGTGGGCGTTCAGGGGAATTGATAGGATTTCCAGTTTCATCTGAATTATTTTCATAAACCTTTGTTTCTGAGGGCTTTATACAGTAGTAAGTGTTTTGGGGTGAAAGTGTGTCTGTATCATATGGTGCAGACAGGCTGTATCCTGTGTCAGGAGGTTCTGACAAGAGAACCAGGCTCTAAGTGCATTGGGATGGGAGATACAGGGAATTGGAATGTGTGACTTGGTATTGGTGACAGGAGTGTTTGAGAAGTGGATTTCCTGAAGATGTTTTTTGAATTGTGGGATGGGAAGGGATCTGTTCGAACCCAAGAGGAGCTTGCAAACTTGTTCAAAATTTACACCCGACTCTTTTACTTGGTCTGTGTATTTCAGAAAACTAACAGTAAGAAAATGAGTGATTTTTCCATGTTCAGTGTCCTGTAATGACTTTGATGTCTTTGATGCCTCTTTTGAGAAGCTGTTTTAAAGTGAGTTGGCCCTGCTACTTTTTGAAGAAATCGCCAGCTACTGATTTGTGTTATCAGTGATTTTGCTTTAAACGTGCTGTAGGAAGTATGTAATTTTGTTTCTTTTTGTGGAAACAGTGCTTTGTTAATACTAATGACAATGGTCATGTGATTCCTTGGGGCTTTTGTTTTAACTTCTTTGTGACTGTTGCAGCTGCTTGGTACCGTGTTCTCTAGTTGTGAAATGTGACGTTTGTTTGGTATGCTCTCCATTTTTGAAGCTGTTCTGCTTCGTTTCTTTGAGGTGAAATATTTAAAATATGAGAAAGCTTACGTACAGGTGAAAGTAGAAGTGAAAATAGATTGTGAATGGAAGTTTTGCTTTCAAAGAAGCTCTCGGAGCTTTTGCCCTGACTTACAGTTTCTTAAATGTTTGGGAAATCTCAAAACCTTTCTCCACTTCCACATTCAAGAACATCAGCGTTACCAGGTGCCCTGTGCTTGCTTGAACCATCAGGTTATGGGGTTTGCTCTCCCGTTTCAAGGCCCCCTGCTCTGGAGGGTGCTCAGACAGCGATGCACATTTGACAGGACAAAACTGCTGATGCTTTTTGTGCAGGTGTGGATGGGACCAGAAGCAGAACTGGTTGTCAGTAGGCAGAGCAGCAGGACTACTTAACCCGTGTCAGGCTCCTGCCTACTGGTGGACGTACTCGTTTGTCCTGCCTCTCAGAAGTCTCTTTATTTGCCTGAAGGTGGGAGGTGTAAGCTGCTTTAGGACAGAGGTCCTGCCTAAGCTGTTCCACCTTGCAAGAAGAAAAACGGTTGGCATAAAGCTTCTGGGAATGTGTTGCATGGGTCTCCTGGTTAAAACAAGGGACGGGATGACTTGAGCTCTTGTCCTTGCTCTGGGGACTGAAAAGTGTATGTTTTAACAAATACTGCAGTGCTTAGCCTCTCATCCTGTTAGTCCTGTTATGAATGCAAATTTCTATCTTTGCAGGGAAGCGAGGGAAGAACTTTGTTCCTTTATTCTTGGTGAGGAAAACAAACTGATTTTATCAGTCTGTTATTCAGAAGTTGCAGACTAGGATTTAGCGTCATGACAAATGTAAACCATGGTGCGTGGTAAACGAGCTTGATTAACACCTCTATCCGCTCAAGTGCAAACTGTTGTTATGTGGAAAGTGAGGTGCCATGGAATGAAAAAATTCAGGAGCATTTCTGAGGTGTATGAGTGAGAATTATTAAATACAAGAAAGAATCCTATGGCTTGAAGAAAGCAAGGATAAACATGAATTTCAACCCAGTTCCTTCTTCCTGATTGTTCTTTGGGATCTCCATGTGAGTGGTCTGTTCTAGTCTGAGTGTGTTCCATGTGTGTTTAATTTAGAATTGTGAGAACTTTGATTCTCTTGAATAACTGACCTTATCTGATAATGCAAATGTGAAATATCCAGCTGTATCCTAAGATGATGATCTGAAATATCCAGCAGGTTTTTACTGTACTGGCACAAACCCCAGCTCTCTGAAGTTGCAACTGTTTCTGTCATACATGATCATAGCATGTTTTCTGCACATTTAAATAATTCTGTAAGAAATAAATATGAAATACAGTGCTTCTTTTAAGTTTTCAACTTCATAAACCTGTTAGGTAAAAATTGACTGGAAGATTCACACTTGGAGGGCAAAACCTGATGCTGGAGGCTTTGGAGACAGTTTGGTGTTAGGGGTATCTCATCAGGGGCACCTCTGGGTGGTCCTGCCTTGTGTCCCCATCTGCTGCTGCAGCTCTGTTGGCAGAGCTAACACTTGTGTGGTTGCAGGGTGATTTCTCTCATGCTGCTTATCTCATGGGAAACTTACCCACTCAGTAACCCTTTTATCAGTTTGCTAACTCACCCTGTGGCTACACCTCACTCTCACAGGTTGAAGCAGGAATGAGGGGAAAGCTTCTCCCGGCACATGCTGGGGATGAAGCATCAAATTTAACTCAGCAGGGCCAGAGCAGAGCTCCTGCTTCAAACTACTCGTGTTTCCAGATGCCATTAAACAGCTGTTCCTGGGCCTGCTGTTTTGCAGCTAGTTTTCCATCTGTGAGGGAGCTGAATGATCCTCATAACGCATAAATTCATGTTTTCAGGTAAACTTTCATGTTAAAATATGAACTCTGCAGTACATTAAAGTAGGACGAGAACTTTTATCTCTGCTCTGGAGAATTCAAACACAGCCCTGCGTCCCACTCCCAGATGTTACCTGGGTCATCAAGGGAGCCAAGAGGGAGAAATGGGCTGCTCTTCTGCCTTGTCAGCTTTTGGCTTCTCAGTTCCTGACTCTCAAGCAGCCTCAGCGTTATGAAATGCATGGTTTTGGGCAAGTTTATGGCTGCCCACAGATTTTGAATAGAAAAGAGGAAGTGAGTAGCACATCCGTTATTTAAAGAAAGCCGTGAGTGACACTACAGTCCTACAAATGCTGGCGTGTATTCTGTAGATACTATATATAAATATCTACGCTTTTTTTTTTAGAAGCTGATTCTCCACCGCAGTGCCAGAGTTGTAGAAGGCTTGTGTTAATAGTTTATCTCTGCCACTCCTGTCCCTGATCATCATTCAGCTCACTGTTAGCAAGTAACCTATTAAGTAGTAGCAGCTTGGAGTTACAAAATACATGAGGTTGCATTGCTGACACTTATTAACAACTATATTTCATTGCCTGTTTATGTTGGAAGCTTTTAACAGGTTCTTACCAGTTTTGTTTTCTTTAATGTTGAATTTATACTATAGCAATGATATTACAGGCAGAAATTTAGTCTGGGCTCTCGTGTTTGCTGTTCTAAGCTTGTTTTTATACAGTGGAATTAAAATATTTCCATCAGGGTGTATGTCCTATGAGAGATATAAATGAAAGTGTTTGCAAGCTTACACATTCAAACTGGAAATTAAGAATTAAACACTTAAACTACAAAAGAATTGAAGGACAAATCTAGGTAATTCAGCAGTACTGGATTTACTAGACTGCTTGAGCTGCTTTGTACCACTCCCTTGGGGCTGTGCAAATCCGACCAGTCTCTTGTGGTTGCTCACATTTGTCATGGGGAAGTAACAGTAAATGGGCAAACATTCACTCTTCTTAAATGGCTGAAGAACTGATGTGGGGAGTTTTGTGATCCAAGTGAGGCTTTTACCCTTGAATCTTAAAATCTAGTCCTTAATGTTCAAATGGGGAGTTTTGTTATTTAACAGGTAAGAGTAATGAGATGATCATGTTACCACCTGTCTTGGAATTGGTGGAAGTGTCATTAACTCAGTCGCTTTTCTCAGCGATGGCGGTGGTATCACTTGCTACAAGAGAGCCTGGCTTGCATCTCTGCTAATTATTTTCAGAAATGATTTAGTAGCTTGTCTTAATGTAAATTTGAATGTTTGGAGCAGTTTGCTGCGTGGCTCTATATGGACCGTGGTACAACTCCCCTGGCACCTCCTTTTAGCAAGAAGATAGGCACCCTGACATTTTATGTTCCTACCACAATTCCTTTTTATTTTTTTCCTTAATGTTCAAGCTTGTGTATACCTGAGGGTATTTAGGAGTCACAGTGACTCACCAAGATGTTGGTATGATAGTGTCTCACATGTGCAGAACAAAAAGGAAGTTTCTGTTCCCAAATCATGCTATGCTACTGTAGACTTTCTTCCACTGGTTATTTTTCTGTGGTTTGTGGTGGCAGTGGGTGGGTACAACTGAATAAAAGAACCGTTAACATGGTTGGTAACATCGGAAGCCATGTAGTCTAACTCTAGCCTGTGGTGGTGGCATTTTTCTCTTGTAAAACTCGTAGCCTTAAGGCAACTTGATGGACTTCAGCAGCCTCCCTTCCAGGGCAGAGGCTTGTGTGCAGTGTTATTATAGGTGTTCACATGGCTGTTCTGGCTTGTGGAGTTCCAAGTTATGTCTCCTCTGAGAGTGAGGTGAAATTACTTTCCTGGAAAGGTGTGAGCAGATGTAAACCATACTTACCCTCTTAAAATTTATTTCTCGATTGAGGATGACTGTGCCAGCAGCCCTACTTTCTTTTGGGATAGTGGCAGAGGTTTTTTGTCTGCTCTTGACTATCATTCCCAGTTTGTAGAAAAAGGGAATACTTCAGTAAGGGGGTTGTAAACTTAAAGTCACCTCTGGCAGCTTAGACATTTATGTGAGCTCTTCTGCAGAATGCCAACTAAAATAAGCTGGAGTGGTTCAAACAGCCTAAATAATCACTCTTTGTATCGGTTGATCCTGAGTAAATAGGTTAGAAAGTACTTAAGAGCTTCTCAGCTGGAGCCTTCTGGCAGAGAGCTCGGCCAAGCAGCTGAGGGTGCTGAACTCTTCCCTGGCACAGCCGTACCTAGAGGAGGAGATCCAAACCCAGGGCAGAGGTTCACACGTTAATGGGCTGCTCAGCAGGGAGGAATGTGGCTTCTCCATGCAAATAACCCTATGATTGCAGCTGAAGTAAGAAGATCCCGACTGATCATCCTTATAGGGGAATCAGTGTGTTTTCTGGTTAATCTGTAGTGATCTGCTGGTGTGTAGTCAAATAAGTGAATTTAGGCACGTTTTACGGGGATGCAGGGGATGGCAGAGCTGCCAGGTGCTGTGGCACGTGGGATGGTGCTGCTGTGCTGTCCTGGCTTCCCCACATGCCTACAGAGAAGTCCACGTTATGGTTGTAACCAGCTCCCACTACTAGCTTGGACTGTTTATTCATTAGTAAAATTAATGGTAGGAGAGAGTTGGGCCGGAAAATGCGAATGTGCCAGATAAGAGGTTGCGTGGCAACGCTTTACAGTCCTGAACAAGGAGTCGAGAATATATAATGGTGGAAAAAGAAATGGGAGGAGGAAAAAATGAGTGGGTTGGAGGAAAAAACGCTATCTTTGTATTGGCTTTATTGTTTCAGTGCCATCCCAGATGTGTCTAACAAGTCTGACATTGTTTGAGATTTTCATTACTGAGAGCCATTCATAAGGCTCTCCACTGTAACGCTTGTGTGTGTCACTGGGGCAGCCTGACACGGCTTTGCCGAGATGCAGGTTGTGCAAAATGCTTTCACAGGGGATGGGGGGGGGAAGCCTGGACCTTAGTCCCAGTTTTAGAGGGCTTCTTGCTGCCAGAAACTGCTTTCTAACTTCTTGTCTTTCTGGCTCTCTTCACCAAAACCACCTATGTACGTAAGAGGCTTCCTGATGAATTGTGTGTCGTTCCTGCCACAGTAATGCCTTAATTCTGGAACATGGGTCTTCTGGTCACTGCCATTTGTAAATTTGAATACAGTGTATAAAAAGCAAAATGATTTGACACATTTTAAGGAGGAGTATCAAAAGGAAGAAAGCTTTATGAAATAAGACTGCAATAGCCTTCCCTCTTCAGATAAAACCTTTGTTTTGGTCAAGAGTTTTGAATGTCTCAGTGCTTCTCATCTGTTACTGTTGGTTAACCTGCACTTTCCTACATGACTTTGTTGTTACTATTGCTTTATTGTTTTAACTGGACGAATAACTTCAGGTTGGCAAGGGCTTTCAATGGAAAAAATACGGTTTGTTCTTTGAATTGGAGAAGTGACCCCCACTTACTGCTAATGACTGAACATGAGAATATGAGTTGCCCAAGTGTAAGGCTTCAGTTTTTTTCTTTTCTGAGATGAAATGCAGAGGGAACAAAAGCTGGCAACGTTATTGCCAGAGTTTCCTCATTCTGCTTCACATTAGAATGAATTAAAAAAAGACTGCCATTGTAAATGACAACACTGCTGATTGCTCCTTGTGTTTTGGGGTAACTGCCTGCTGTTTTCCTTTGCAATTGGAAGTGGTATCTTTTCAGCATTAAATAGAAATGCAGTATCTCCTCCCAAATCCTTCTGTCCCCTTGTTGGTGGCTGGGAAGATGCCTTTCTGCTGTAACTTTGTGCTTTCAACTCGGCTGTGACTGGTGCTGTCTTTGCAAGCCCAGCCAGAGCTTCCTGCTGTGGTAACAGCTGTGGGGGGAATTTGTGAGAAGCGTGCTTGGCTTAGGATCGTGATGCAAGGTATTCCTTCTATTCTCCTGTGACTTGTATGTAGTATTTAGTAATTTACATAAAATGGTGGCTGTACTTCTGAGAGTGACTGCCTGAGTCAGTCAAATCAAAAATTACCTCTGACTTTTTTCCTTCCGCAATGTTGTCCAATTGTTTTTTATTTGGAACTGTGGTCTTGCAGATTTCTGTCTGAAGTACTCCATATACATGGAAAAGAGTAGGATGCCACAGATTTTTGGGGAGTTATGGGAACTTTGCCTTCAGGCAAGAAGTGGAGCTAATTTTCCGCTCACACTGGAGGCAGAGCTCAAAGAGCTGCAGAAACCAATACGTAGTAAACTCTGTTGGAGGTGCTCTACCCTGCAGTTATTTAAAATAACATCTACAGCTAATAGTGGTGTGCAAACGTGTGACAATGTGTTTTTTCTCTTCCCAAACCTTGTTCTAGATGTCAAAATTTACCTGGACTACTTGGGAATGGCGAAACATAGCCCTGGGATCCTACCATGAACAGTAAGAAAGCTGAGATACTTTGTGTGTACAAATAACAATTTTCTTTTAACCCCAGTGAAACTGTTCCTGTTCAATTAGCACAACTGGGCAATACATTGTGTAGCTCAGTGTGGAGCTGCTCCCAGCTTTTCATGCAGTAAAGAGGCAGCACAGTAGGTCAGAGGGGCGGATCAGCAGGGGAGCATTTTTTGGGAAACAACAGTGGGGAAGTCTCTGCAGTCACTATGGCGCTGGAGGGGGGAAGTTACTGTGGGTGGTGCACTAGGAAATTATTGAGGTGGTGGCTGAAGGATGCTTTCCTGTAATGTGTAATTACACTGTGAGACTCCATTGTTACCTGGAGTGTCATTATATCGAGACTCCATTGTCATGCAATATCTTGAATGCAAATTAGTTTGAAATGTGATTAGAGGAATTAGTGGAAGAAAAAAGTGAATTGTAAAGTGCTAAAGCCTGAATGCTGGATACAGTTTATGGGAGAAAGTCCCTTAAACACTGGCTGAGGGAAGCTGCCAGAGTGCATTGTTGTTTCACTCAGCTGAATCACCTGCTGTCAGACAGGGAGCTTGGCTAATTAGGTTTTTAGACTGGGCTATCATGTCCGACTTTGTGCTTTTCTTATACGAAACGTGGTGTTTAATGGAGGTTGAATAAACAGTTAATGTAGCAAATAAAGCAGACAGCTTTAAAAATATTGTTGAGTGTTCATCAAAATGTTCAGATATTTTTGTATTGTTGGTAGCCTGAGACTATCTAGTTTAAAGGATACATAAATATTTATGTATGTACATGCTCTGTTTTCTTTATATAGCCTTTTCCAGATGTTGCAGTAGGCATCCTTAAATTGATGCACTGAAAATTATTCTGATTAATTTTCCCAGTACAAAATGCATGAGTTATGAGAGACTGTGTGGGTGAGTAGGATGTTTGTAAAGCATCAACACTGTCTGCTGAAAATGTACAGTATTTGTTAGCCTTCCCTGGGACATAAATTAGACAGTTTTGTATTATTATATATAATGATTTGGATATAGTCAATTGGTAATATACATCTCATGAAAACTCTTCACAGCAGTCTAAATACTTAACATGCAAATGTTCAAATGAAAAAATATTTAGTTTTCTTTTGTAGAACTCTGACCATGTCACATTTAATTCTTCCACAGAAGAAATGTTTTACCCAGGGCTTTCAAAACCTGGTTTATGTACTTGAGATGTTAGGCACTAATATCTTGAAAATCTCAGAACTCTCCTTTGATGAAAATACTGTAATTGTTAAATTGTTGTAGATCAAATTACATAGCCTTATGTCATTTATTAGAATGGAAAGCTTAGTTCTTTGTACAGACTAGTGATGTAATGAAGGGCGATTCTGGTAAGACTGATTGCTTTTGGCTTTTTGAGAAGTTTGTTCAGCTTGCTTGAAAAAGATAAATGCATATACTTGTACGTTATTAAACAGTGTTGAAATCTTACCAGAATGCAGCTAAAGCTTCAGTTTACTTTTTCTGATCGTGGATTGACTAAGCTAACAATTTAAGCTGTGCTGCTTGGAGGTAAAACGTTCTTTCGTTTTGAACCTTATGTTCTATTCAGCAAATTCACTGTTTGAAAGGTAAGACAAGGACAGTTGCTGTTCACAATTTGAGCTGACAAAACCTTGTAATTTCTTGTGGAGTTGAGAACAAATGTGTGTGATGTCAGAGAATAATGACATTAGGGATTATTTAAAACAAGGAGTTTCAAGGATGGAAATGATTCTTGGTATAAATTGGGATAGAATGATCTTGAGTTTTTTGTTCTCTGGCAATCAGTTATTTAAAGGTTGTGTGACTTCTTCTCTGGCTTTTCTTTCAAGATGGTTAATGGAGCCAAAAGAGCTGGACTGTTGATATACTGGTGTTGAAGATCTTTGTGTTTGGGAGGTTCTTCATGTCCATTTCTAGGACAAGTAGCATCAGAAATCCAAATCTCATTTTGCTATTAAAGCTGTCATGTTAGAAAACATCCACTTTCCACTACCTAAAGCCAAATGACCCATGCATAAAATGCATGTTATTCAGCTCTCATGTCATTTGTGGGGCTTATGATAAGGTGATTCCAAGGTGGCTTGTTACATGGATACCTTAATGGTAGCAATGAGGAAATACCAAGGATCCGATTTCTCAGTGACGCAGGTGGTTCTGATACTCTGGTGTGATACAGGAAAGGGTACCAAAAGGTTTTACAGCAGCAAATGGGAAAGTGGGCTTTAACATTCTGAGCTTTTTTTGATTTTATTGTCAAATAATATATGCTGGCTATCCAGGAGTCGCTTCTGAAGTGTGGAAGATTTCAGTCTGCTGAAGTGAACATAGTTTTCCTAGGAAGCTTCATGGGATTTTGTCTCCTGTGTTTATCACTTGTTTTCGGTCTTTTCATTAAGGTTTCCAGAGCAGTATTTAGTTGATGCCTCTAAATCTATGGCATATGCTCCCTAGTATGGAGTTCCTGACAGATGGAAGCAATCCATGTAGGCTGGGAGTCATAACTTTGTTCTTTCAGTGCTCTTGAGAGTTAAAGATTAAAAACCTTTCCCAGTCATACCCACAGAGGCAGAAGCTGCCATTGCCTTTAGCAGAGGAGTGACGTGGAAGATACTTCATCATCTGGACGTAGACAAGCAGGAGTATGGATATTGTCCTTGCTGGGGGCCTGCTGGACTGGGAGTGGAGGAGCTGGGGTTGTTCAGTCTGGAGAAGAGGAGGCTGAGGGGAGACCTTATCGCTCTCTACAACTACCTGAAAGGGAGGTGTAGCCAGCTGGGTGTCGGTCTCTTCTCTCTGGCTACCAGTGATAGAACGAGAGGATATGGTCTTCAACTGCGTCAGGGGAGATTCAGACTTGACATTAGAAGGAACTTTCTCACAGAGAGGGTGATCTCTCAGTGGAATGGGCTGCCCAAGGAGGTGGTGGAGTCACCATCCGTAGAAGTGTTTAAGGAAAGGTTGGATGATGTACTTGGTATCGTGACCTAGATATTAGTGTGTTATTGGTAGGATGGGTGTTGGTAGCAGGATGACAACAGGTTAGGTAACAGGTTAGATTAGGTAACAGGTGATAGGTTGGACTCGATGATCTCTGTGGTCTTTTCCAACCCTACTAATTCTGTGATTCTGAGTAGCAGTAGGAGGACAACAGGATTTTGGGCAGCTGCCACTGCCAGACCACCTGGGTGCTGTGCACAGCTCTGAATGATGCTTGGAGCTGCAGCTGGGGGTGATGAGATGGTGCAGATGTTTGGGCCAAGGGCAGAAGAGACAGAGCAGTGCTACTGTCCAAGGAACAAAGCTGGTGTGACCCCAGGAGAATCTGATAGGGAGCTGGCTTGTCTTGCTTGGCCTTTCCTGTGTTTTGGGACACTGGTCCCTGCTGCATCCTTGTCCCCTCCTTGTGCTGGCATCTTAACTCACTGTCACTGTGGTATGTCATCTGCAGCCCCTTTCTTGTCCCCCTCCCCTGTGGTCCCTGGCTGGGATTGCAGTGTGTGGAGATGGTCTCGTTAGGGCTCAGCCTAAAGGGAGAGAAGTCCATTCATTCCTTGGGGTTACATGATGCTGTGCTGTAATTGCTGATGCTCCCCATGTTGAGAGCCTAATACCAGGGTGTCCAATCTAGGATTGTTAGGTTTAGCACAGCTCTGATGCAGGGCAGCATTTTCCTTTTGCCTGTGGTGCCATTTTAAACTGCAGGTGTTTTACTTGGGTCTGATTTATGTGTGGTGTGTTGATGGCTTGATCTGCTTTGGGGAACTGTTTTCTCTTGCTGTGTGAGTGAAATACTATACCAAGAAGCTTGTTTTTTAATACATGAAATATTTCTGAAGTTTTCTAAGGCTGTGTGAACATGCTGAAGCTTGTTTTATTTTGTGTTCCTAAAACAGGTTGAATAAAATTTTTATCAAGCATACTTTTAAAGCACATTAACAAAGGCTGTTCTGTAATTGCAGCTAATGAACATGGTAGCACTGCTTTTGGTGTGTAAAACTTTTTTACTTAATAAAATTACTGCATTTCTGCTAGGATAAGATCTGTTCTGCTACCTGGAGTTGTATTTCAATAGTTCTTTGGCTTCCTTTATGACCCTGAGTTTTTCAAAATGCAGTACTTAGGCTGACTGAAGCAAATTATATCTTAAGTTGTGTTTTCTGTAGTCTGTAATTGGGGATTTCTTTTGTGTCTGGACTTGATTTTTATTGAAAATATATAAGTACTGATATACTTCTAGTTTGTGGATGGAATTAGTCATGATTGTACTTGTTAATTATTCATTATGAGGTGATATTTGATATAGGTTAATGCTGCTCTTGGGTAATAGAACTTTGATGCCTGTTATAAAAATGGGGACGCTGTGCTAAGCTCCAGAAATGTGTACAAAGTTCACACTGAAAACTGCATCAGGCTCGTCTACATCCGACTTTTAGAGGATAATGCTTTTTTAGGCATGTACTTCTCGGTATTTAAAGACGGATTCTCCTATTATTACTTGTTTAGACACTAAAGCAGTTCTTTTAAGAGTAAAGTTTGGTGTCAGATTTACTCAGCTGCTGCTGAGAGGGACAGTGCTGCTTTTCTCTGCCCTTTGTGCAGTGGGTGCCGGGGCTGTGGCCACTGCCAGGACAATGGGATCTCCTTGCTCCTCTGGCGGGAGGCAGTGCTGGCTGTGCTGGGCTCTGCCAGCCCTCCAACAGATGTTTGCTCTTGGATCGTGCCGCTGCATGGCTTGCTGGGTTCAGCACAGGGTAGGCAAGTGGTAGTTCGCTCAAACTAAGTGTAACTTGTCCTTCAGTAGCGTTCCCAGGCTAGAATTTAGCCTCTTGCTCCCTGTGGGTTTAGTGGCACTCTGGTTTTCAGCAGTTTGTTTTGTTATGTTTTTGATTCACTGTAGTGCTGGAGGAAAGACTGCATTACCATTGTAGCTCAGGCTCAATCCCAGCAGCTGCCAGCTTTGTGATTTNACTTTGTTCTTTCAGTGCTCTTGAGAGTTAAAGATTAAAAACCTTTCCCAGTCATACCCACAGAGGCAGAAGCTGCCATTGCCTTTAGCAGAGGAGTGACGTGGAAGATACTTCATCATCTGGACGCAGACAAGCAGGAGTATGGATGTTGTCCTTGCTGGGGGCCTGCTGGACTGGGAGTGGAGGAGCTGGGGTTGTTCAGTCTGGAGAAGAGGAGGCTGAGGGGAGACCTTATCGCTCTCTACAACTACCTGAAAGGGAGGTGTAGCCAGCTGGGTGTCGGTCTCNTGTGGTATGTCATCTGCAGCCCCTTTCTTGTCCCCCTCCCCTGTGGTCCCTGGCTGGGATTGCAGTGTGTGGAGATGGTCTCGTTAGGGCTCAGCCTAAAGGGAGAGAAGTCCATTCATTCCTTGGGGTTACATGATGCTGTGCTGTAATTGCTGATGCTCCCCATGTTGAGAGCCTAATACCAGGGTGTCCAATCTAGGATTGTTAGGTTTAGCACAGCTCTGATGCAGGGCAGCATTTTCCTCTTGCCTGTGGTGCCATTTTAAACTGCAGGTGTTTTACTTGGGTCTGATTTATGTGTGGTGTGTTGATGGCTTGATCTGCTTTGGGGAACTGTTTTCTCTTGCTGTGTGAGTGAAATACTATACCAAGAAGCTTGTTTTTTAATACATGAAATATTTCTGAAGTTTTCTAAGGCTGTGTGAACATGCTGAAGCTTGTTTTATTTTGTGTTCCTAAAACAGGTTGAATAAAATTTTTATCAAGCATACTTTTAAAGCACATTAACAAAGGCTGTTCTGTAATTGCAGCTAATGAACATGGTAGCACTGCTTTTGGTGTGTAAAACTTTTTTACTTAATAAAATTACTGCATTTCTGCTAGGATAAGATCTGTTCTGCTACCTGGAGTTGTATTTCAATAGTTCTTTGGCTTCCTTTATGACCCTGAGTTTTTCAAAATGCAGTACTTAGGCTGACTGAAGCAAATTATATCTTAAGTTGTGTTTTCTGTAGTCTGTAATTGGGGATTTCTTTTGTGTCTGGACTTGATTTTTATTGAAAATATATAAGTACTGATATACTTCTAGTTTGTGGATGGAATTAGTCATGATTGTACTTGTTAATTATTCATTATGAGGTGATATTTGATATAGGTTAATGCTGCTCTTGGGTAATAGAACTTTGATGCCTGTTATAAAAATGGGGACGCTGTGCTAAGCTCCAGAAATGTGTACAAAGTTCACACTGAAAACTGCATCAGGCTCGTCTACATCCGACTTTTAGAGGATAATGCTTTTTTAGGCATGTACTTCTCGGTATTTAAAGACGGATTCTCCTATTATTACTTGTTTAGACACTAAAGCAGTTCTTTTAAGAGTAAAGTTTGGTGTCAGATTTACTCAGCTGCTGCTGAGAGGGACAGTGCTGCTTTTCTCTGCCCTTTGTGCAGTGGGTGCCGGGGCTGTGGCCACTGCCAGGACAATGGGATCTCCTTGCTCCTCTGGCGGGAGGCAGTGCTGGCTGTGCTGGGCTCTGCCAGCCCTCCAACAGATGTTTGCTCTTGGATCGTGCCGCTGCATGGCTTGCTGGGTTCAGCACAGGGTAGGCAAGTGGTAGTTCGCTCAAACTAAGTGTAACTTGTCCTTCAGTAGCGTTCCCAGGCTAGAATTTAGCCTCTTGCTCCCTGTGGGTTTAGTGGCACTCTGGTTTTCAGCAGTTTGTTTTGTTATGTTTTTGATTCACTGCAGTGCTGGAGGAAAGACTGCATTACCATTGTAGCTCAGGCTCAATCCCAGCAGCTGCCAGCTTTGTGATTTCTGAGCATCATTTGGAAACAACTTCCCTTCTGTAGGAGTGATGTGTTTGCTGAGGTTTGTCCTCAGACCTGATGAGGGTCTCATGTTCCCTGTATGCTCACGTTTTCCCCTGGGGAAGCGTGGGCTTGTTGATTTACTGTCTTCCTAGGCTGTGCCCTGCACTCCTTGGCATGTCTTGTGTCACTAACTTGCTGTTGTTTCTGGGAACCTGACTGTAACTGATACAAATACTCATAAGCTCTGTGCACTATAAACCCTTAATAACCTAGAATTTTCTGACAGAAGAAATGTAGACATAAAAATAAAGCATCTTCACAGGGTATCCACTGTCTGAGTTGTGTTCTGTGACATATGACCAAGGGATGTAGTATTTTTGTTTTATGGAGTTGGAGTTGGTAGTTTAACTTCTCTGAACAGCTCAACAATTTTACATGGGTTTTAACCCCACCTCTCTTAAATTGTCTCCTTGAACTCAGGCTGGATATTGTTAAAACAAATGTAATGTTTTATATAGGAAATTAATCATTATTCATAAATATATGTAATTCTGTATATGGCAAAATATAAGAGCAGCTACGAGAGCAAGCACTGCAAACCAGAGATCTGAGGAACTTGCCCAGCAGTGTGAAATTCAGCCTCCAGCTCCTGGCAGGGGAATGCAAGTTTGTGCTGGGGATCAGATTTGTCCTTTCTGTGGCCATAGAGAGCAGCTGTAGAGTTCTAAGTGGAGGTGTAAGTTTCTCGTATTTGTATGCTGAGAATGTAGAGTCAGTGGTGAGGGTGATGGAAGCTCTGTCGTTAAAGGTGAAAGTTAACTAAAACTTTTCCAAGTATGAAAAATTCTGTTTTAACATGGAATTTTTTTGATGCCTTCATACTGTTGTGTAATGTATTGGCCTCTTAGAGAAGCCTGTGCAATGCCCACGGGATGGTAGAACAAGGACTGAGGCTGCAGTTTCCATCCGATCTGCCTTGACCACACTGCCCATCCTGTAGGACTTCACAAATTGCTGAGTATGATGGTAGGAAAGCAGTTCAGGTGTACGTGGTACTTTTTGAGCATGTTAGTTTTATGATGGGGGATAGATAAAACATTGTTTACTCAGCGGGCTTCTTTAACAGAGAAAAAACTGAAGTTTATTTGAAAGGAGGATGTCCTGAGGTGCAGCAACACCAGGAGTTAAGAGCCACCTTATTCTACCAACTGCTGTAGCATCAGTGGGAGGGAATAGGCAAGTGAGATGCTGATAAACGATTCTGTTTGATGCTGTCTCGGTTTAAAGTATTGCAAAACACACACTGAATTTATAATTCATACTTACAAATACCGTGTGTGATTTTTCTTCCACTAAATGTCTAAATCTGCTTTAGCAAGAGAAGATTTTAGACAGGCTCTTAAATGAGGAGTGCTTGTCTTACCCTCTGAAGTCAAAATTTCATTTTTCGTGGTACAGAGCAATTGGAGGGGAGAGGATGATTTGCAGAAGCTTCTGTTTTCTGTTATATATCAACTGACCTTGTATTTCAAATCTGTGACATAGATTTACTGTTTTGTAACTGTATCTGAAAAGATGAGTTTTCTTTTGTATGTTGAAAGTATTGACTAAGAAATAGAAATTTCTGCTTTGGACTGTAAATTAACAGCGAATTGCTTTTAAAGAGATACCCAACTCATACAGCCACTAAATTCTTACTGTTCACTTACGGTTATAAATTTCAGCTATATAAAAGACCAAATATCAAGTGTGGCACTCTTCAGATGTATTGCATAGTTTGTTTTTCAATGATTTCTGATAAGTAATGTCAGCAAATTGAAATATTACAATTTTTTCACTGTCCCTTCTAGTGAAAGTTTGAGTTCACAAACCAGAATATAAATTATAGTCTTTCATTTTGGTTAAAGGCTGTTCAGATATACTCTTGAGACAGAAAAAATGAACAAGGAGTTTGTTTATCAAGTATATTAGAGCTTAAAAATGGAACTCATTAAGGTTTTGGCCTCTTCTTTACAAATTAATGTGATTGCATCTTGGACATAAACATTTCGAGCTGTTTTTCTCCCTTTTAAAAGGTGGCTTTAATGAGTCACAGCTTTCATTTTAGCAAATTGTTCAAGGGATAGGCAGGCTCAGGAACAACTGGGTTAAACCAAGAGATTATTTGAAAAATCTAGGGCATGTGCTCTCTCTGTTCACTTGATTAGTTTTCATAATTCATCCTTGTTTCCACAGCAAAGAGCAGTGTAAGGCATGTAAACACAAAGCAGTTTCCTTGCTTCTGTGCTCCTTTATCCCTGCAGTTTTACCAGAGAAAGTGAGTGAAATGGGGAAAAGGATATATAGTATTTAAATGTTTGGAACAAGTCTTGGTTTGTTTTGTGCAAACCCACGGGATCTGAGAGGCAGGTGCTATTTGGGGTTGTTTGTCTGTGACTCTGCTTCAGTTCTTTTCTGTTTGACTACAGGTGCATGAAGAACAGAGGAGATATTTCCGCTTGTCAGAGATGATGTGGAGAGACACTTTGTGAGTAACTGACGTGTGTTTTCTAAAAAGCCCAAAATGCTAATGTGGGAATTAATTTTCCTTTTTAATTCTGTAAGTTAGAATAATTGTGCCATTTGTCTAACGGTTTCATTTGGGTCTGGAAAGCTGTGAATACAGAACCCTTCATGGAACCCATAGACAAAGCTGATTGTTGAAATAAAGAGCTGGGAGACAGAGCAATAGAATATTTGGTTTCATGACTGATTAACCATGACGCCCGACTTGTCTGCAGTGATCAGTCTACCAAAGACTTTTACTTTGGCTGCTGAAAGTTTTCTAGGTAGCACTAAAGCCCCTGCTATTGCTTACGTGGGGAACCTTCACTAGGGTCAGCTTGGTGCTTAGAGAAACTTATTCTTCATGTCAGCTTATTAACACTGTATTGTCCTCTGTCCCATTTTGATTGCAAGTCTGATATATTTGCCATAAAGATGATGGGATTAGTAGCAGTGAATAGAAACTTTCTGGAAAAGTTTTCAGTTCTTGTCTGCTGGAGCACAACAATATTGTGGGATCATAAAGGTAAACTATGCTCCTAAAATATTACAGGAAAGGAAGAACCTCTGTGATGGAATATAACTGTACCTAAATAAGTACTTAAAGGATTTGCTTTTGTGGCAACAGGGTAATTTTAGAGATTACAATTAGGTAATGCAATTTCTTACTTTTCAAATGGATTCTATAACTGCGCTGTGTTTCTAGTGCTGTAGACTCAACAGTCAGCTCATTCCTTTGGGGTAATTAGTCCCAGGATTTCCTTTTTTTTTTGGCCAGATTTCTAGTAACAGTTGTGAATTAAAGCAGCATGTTATTTTATGATTTTCCATGATAGTCTTTGTGTGCTTTTTTATTTGGTTGTGTAAGTTAAATACGAATAATGTCTGGAGTATTTTCTTCTAAACCGTAGGCTTTGATACTCTGGAACTACTGCATTGTTCTAATTATTATTATCTAGGAGAATGATGCCTTTGTGGACAACGTCAGTGTTTTTCTTGGCACGGAAGAGCTCAAGTTAGAGGAACTGCTCCTACCTCAGGCACCTTGATTTCTAAATTTTTCTACATTCGTAGCATTAAAGCTACACAATGATTTTTTTTTTACTACTTAAATTGAAAAAAAATCCATTTATTATAATAGAGTAGTAATTATTTAAACTCCTAGGTAGGAACCAGTTTGGGTTTTTACATGGGATTTGCCTTTTCTGTAACCTTTATCTAAGAGAAGTCTTGTTAAATGGTTTTTAGGCTTTCCTCATACTGGAGCCCATTGCAAATTTTCATAGATATGGTTTTGTGATTTCTTTGGTAACTGCATACTTTAAAAAAGCCCCTTGTCATTAGTGCTTAATTTTCTTATTCTAGATCCGTGCCTGCAAATAGTGCCTGATTTGAAAGTCTTTCTTGCTTTCAGTCAAGAGAAAATCTGCTTCAAGATAATGTTGGCTTGTAGTCATCTTTCCCTTGGCTTTTTCCAGGCTCTGCTTTCCAGTTCAGGAAGGCTCCATGAGGATTTCTTTCTAACAGTCTCCTGGCCAGATGCTGGATTCTTTATGAAGCAGCAGGAGAAATCCTTGTTCTCATCTGGCTGACTTACCCAGGAGAGAGTGTTGATTTGATTTACTCTGTGATGTTGAGATCACTGTTTTGTGAACAAAGTCCACGAAGGCTTTGCAATTGGCTGAGGAGCAATCATAATATGGAACATTATTTATTTCATTGTTTTAAAAATAAGTTCTATACATTATCAACATTAATAAAATTAGTAATTAGGGTTTTTTTGTTCTTTTAACAAGAAGTATAGTGGAGCTATAAATGTTCCAAGTATCAATCTACGTACCTTAAAATATAGTGATATCACAGTTACTGCTAATACATACGTACAATTTTTTGGAGCTTTTTTACAGATGTAGACTATATTTGAGTGTGGTAGATTTGGGAAAAGGCTCTGTGTTAAATAGGCAGCAGTTACTTTGTGGGGATAGCACTGAATTTATACAGATGGTTGCTGTTAAGGACCTTTTAGTTGCGTAGCAGTCAGCTTTTCAGTCCTCAGCATGTGGCTGGGTCAGGTTGTGCTCTGATGCTTAAGAGAGCGGATAAGGCTCTCAGCCAATGACACCCACTGGGAACAGTGTTTTGGGATTTGCCTACATTAAGACTCCTCTGTGTCAGCATTAGTAGCTACAACAACATGTAATATCTATCTGGCCAGTTCCATTAGTTCTCAAGGGATTGTTGCAGGGGTGAATGTGTGTAAAATACAGTGGGGTTAGTTGTGTATAGAACAGAGTTTAGTCCTTGTTGGTTCCTTTTCTCAGTCCTGCATGACAATAACCTTGGCTTTAACCTCTGTGCTGTAATATCTTTCTCTTTGAGAGGGATTTATAAAGTCTGTGAGCTGCATAAGTGAAATTGCTCTTTGCATGTTGCTGTTCTTTTTGTGTTTATTACTGTGTGCATGATGTGCAGTATTTCTGGTGAAAAAGGACAAAGTATTTCACCTTTTCCATGTTCAAGCAGAAACTTTTAAAGGGCTTGAAATATACACTTCAAGTTAGTCCATTAAGTTAAAAAGTAGCTTTGCTAATAAAGAGCAAATGTACAATAAAAGCTTTTACATCTTTATGCAGCATTGGCTCTTACATTCATACATTTCAGAAATATTACTTCCTAAGTATACTGGATAATATTTAAGTTAAAATTCGGCCAAAACACAGAGTTGCTGCATCCATTCCCAATGCTGATTTTTTTTCCAGACAGGCTGAATGAGGGCGCCTTGTTCTTTTTGATATCTGACCATATGTGAGTAAGTCAGATATGTACAACTGTAATAGGTACTTGAGCCGTGCCCTTGGCAGTCAGTAGATTAGGTGTGTATGTGACAAGTTGGACACTGAAGGAACATGCTGTATCTAAGCTATTCAATTTCCTCATGAATGGACTAATATGTTCTGTAGGCCTTTTCTGATCTCAGTAACCACATAAAGCTTTATGCTCCTAAAATAACTGACAGTCAGCAGCTGGTTTTTTATCAGGATTTTTTTTTTTTCACCTCACTGTGAGGAGAAAGTGGAATCCAAATGTCAGGAGTCCTGTTATGCTTGTGGAGACAATGCAGGTTTTTCTTTTAGTTATATTTGGTGGATTGCTTCTGTGTGCCTCTTTTCTCACATGCAATGATTATATAACTAAACTTATGTCAGCAGAGTTTATTTCACCACTGTGGTTTTATTAAGTGTAGGTGGTGACGAATGAGCTCTAATATGCTGAAGTTGTACAAAGAGAGGAGGGACCTCCGAGGGACTTGTGGCAGATACAGACTGGTGGATTAGAGCTTCAGTAAAAGTGTGCTCCAGCTGTGTGTTGTCCTACATCTCCCTTAACAAGTGCATTAGCAGATAGGTCTGGGTTTAAATTTATGCAAAATGCCACTCAAGTTCCTTTGAAATTTAACAATGACTCTGGTGTTGTTAGACTCGTCACTCTTGGAGTTCAATTTAGGAAGCTCATAACTGCCAAAAGGTGGATTGGCTTGAGAGCCAAGATGTGTTAGGGCACAGATGCAGTGAAATACGTAATCCCATTTTGGCTTGGAAGCACAGTTCTGTTCCTGCAAATGTTATGCAGAGGCTGAAATTGCTGAATGGTTTTGAGATTATAGGTTTGAGTGCATTAAGACTGTGTAAAGGGCTTCCTTTCTTCGAGTAACAGCACAAGAGGTCTATTTTGCTGCTGTACAATGTCTTATTAAAGGTTGCAATTTGTCTTCTGATTCGGTATTATGCCCTTCTGGGCCATTTTGGGACATAGTTTTAGGATGAAGAGGGCAAAGCTTATAGGTCTTTTGGATCTTTACACTCTGCACATTAGTAATGTGTCCATTGCCAGGTTGCATCCTGCATGTTAGAGTGTATTTTTTTTGCAAGCCAGATGTTTACACTGCTTTCATATGCTCTGTGTGCTGTACAAGCTAGTTTTACGGTAGAATGGTTTACATAAACCAAGAATTACTTGCACTAATTTTAAATATGGTTTTGCATTATGGAGTTCAGTGTAGTGGATCCTGTTCCATTAAATAGATTCACTTCCTTTTTAATGTGTTTGGCTTACCTGAAATTGCACTGCTTATAAATGGCATTTCAGGAAGTCTGAACTGGTCCAGCATATGCCTACAGCTGAATTTTTATGAACTCCTGCATGCACTATGAAGTGTGTTGGTTTTTTATGAACCAACTTCCTTAAAACTTAGTCTTTAGACCAATTTTGCACAACTTATGTTTATAAAAATCGCTTTTGCTTCAAGGAGCTAAAATGAATTAGTTGTTTCTAATATTTTTTTTTTTTTTTGTTATAAGGAACAATTAAAGAGAAATCCATGGAGAATATTTTTTAAATGTTTTCTAATGCCCTCTTTAGTCCTTGCTCCTGACTCAACAGAGTCTGCCTGTGGGTGTTTGCAGCTGGATCAAAATAGCCTCTGATGGAAAGTCCTGAGTCTCTGCTGTCCCTGTGCTTGCAGAGTGCTCAGCAATCATCTTGCACCTCTTGTCATGGTTAGTTTTGGTGGCTTTTAATGAGGTATAACCAACTTCTTGTGCTGGGCTTGTAAGAGGCAAAGTATTACCTTAATAATTGTGGTCTACTTGCACTTGCAATACTTAACCTGTGCTGTGCCAGCCTGGAGCTCCTATTGCTGCTGTAAGAGCTCATGGATAGTCTGGAGATCTGTGGAAAATCAAACTGAGAAACAATAGTTGCCATACATCATCACTGACTGCCGAGTGCCAGTGCCGACTTGGTGTTGTTTTGGAGAAATTATTGCTGCTTCTTTTTAAGGCACCTTTATGTGGAGGGGGTCACATGGAAGACAATGCAGAGGTGCTTGTTGAATGGTTTGCCAAAGGTTGATCTAATTGAGGGGGGGGCAAGTGTTGCAAAACCACCAAAACTGAGCCCTCTGAAGGGTGTCAGAAGGCAGCTTTTCATGCTTGATGTGGTGAGAGAAACAGAATTATTGGATGGATTTGCCATAGTAAATTATGTGGCTGAAGGGCCATAACAGGAAGAGATTCAGGAGTTGCAAGGGTTAAGAAATGTGGAGCTTGTCTGAAGCCAGAATAATTTAATTTTGTGAAAGATGGATTTTACCTGAGTAGATACTGAGGGAGGAAAGGTTACATCTTGAAGATGTCGTAACAATAGTGCTGGAAAAAAATGTTGTTTATTTGGCAAGTACCACTTTATGCAGGCAGTATACACTTGTGAAAGATGGCTTTTTCCCAATTTGTCCTAATAGATGACATAAATTGATAAAAGTCATTTAGCAATATAACTGCATTTAAGTCTCTTGCTAGTCTGAACGTGTACATTTTTAGAGGAACAGCACCCTTCATGTTTTCAATGTCTTCACTCTCTTGCCACGGGAAAAGATCTTGCAAACAAAACACTCTTTCTTTACTCCCCCCGGCAAACAAATTACGAGTCAGGCAAAACTGCACGTCCCTAATGATGTACTACTGCAGGCAAGATGAAAAGCATAAATGCAGATCTGTCCAAAACTCCAAGTAGCATGTGGGTAGAAAAGAAGCAATGAAAATATTATTTGGATATAAATATTGTCCCATTCACATCAGGCTTTTTAATACTTAAATGGCTGAAGACCTAGTTCAACTTCTGAATTTTATTTTAATTCTTGATGCTTTATTGGCAAAGAAAACTGGTTTTTTTAAAAAAAATTTTTGTAATACAGAGTATTTTCATTGTCTGGAATGCTTTGTGATGACAAAAGTGACTTAATATTGATTTTCATTGGAAAGTAATGCAGTTCTTAACACATTTTCAGGAGAGAGGTTTCATGAAAAAAGGATATAAGCATATCCTTATGTAGGTAGCAACTCCCATCTTCTTTGCAACTACATTTTAGATATTAGGAACTTGTGATGAAATCCCTCTGAACCTTTTCTTCAAAGATGAGTAATTAAGCAAGAGAACAGCTGAGTTTTCTCATTTCATTTACTGTTTGTGCTTCAAGTTAGACCCGTTTCTGTCACTGCTCTTCAGTTTTTTAACAGATAAAGCAGCAAAGCTTTGGTCCTGGCATTGAAATGGAATACTATTACTGTGTTTCCATCGAGATGGAGGATATATCTGCTCCCCCATGGACCCTCATGGGCACAGCTGCCTCACCATGGGCTGTGGGGGAGTCTCTGCTCTGGCACCTTGAGCACCTGCTCCTCCTGCTCTGACCTTGGTGTCTGTGGAGTTGTTTCTCTCACATATTCTCACTCGTCTCTTTGGCTTCCGATTTCTGCCCCCCATCTCAGAGGTGCTCTCGCTGTTGCTGATGGGCTTGGCCTTGGCCAGCAGTGGGTTGATCTTGGAGCCAGCTGGCATTGGCTCTGTGGGACATGGGGGGAGCCCCCCTGCTACCACTGCCTTGCCATGCAAACTCAATACAACAGAGTAATTAGAAATTAGCCTCCTGGTTTAGCTCCTGCTTTTGCAAGCTGAAAGAAGACTAATTGAATTTTGTGGTAGCCTAGGGAGTAGCAGCAGCAGGCAACACAGCTGAGCAGTAGGGAGGAAATTCATGAGGAGTTTTTTGCAGGAGTTGTGGGGAAGATTGGGATAAAGGCTTTTCATTGAAATCAGCACTTCTTGTAATGTCATGTATATTTGTTCTTTTTTGACTTTAGACTTTTCAGTTGATGGGAATTATTTGAGTTGATTTTCTTTCTGCCACTGTTTATAGTGTTGACACATTTCTGTAAAAACATACAAACCTCAAGAGTCAGTTTGGAGATGGACAGCACGCAGATACTCTGGTGCTGGAATACATTTGAGAATGAGTCTCGTCTGCGCCGTGGCTTTCTGTGATTTAGTTTTTTCCTCAAACCGCAAGATTCGTTTTCTTAGAGAAAATAGAAGACAGACTCCCCAGATCTTCAGCAGTCATTTAATACAACTTCCTTTGTCCTGCCATGCTGAGCCGACTTCAGTGTCATCTAAAATGACAGATTGTTTTACCTCCTTTGGTCAACCCAGGTGGCACTGGATCATTCTGTGCTCAAGGGTGTTGCAAGTGCCTGAATTCCTGCAGAGATCTAAGTGGGTTTTTTTTCAGGATGGAAGCCTGGAAACCCTTCTTTTTTTTTCCCATTTTGAAAACTGAGAAGTTCTGGGCAAGCTAATTCAGAAGTGACTTAAGAAATGAAATGACCTAGTTAGTGAGTTGTAAGCTAATTTGTTCCTCGCATAGTGGACTATGTGATTTTTAGAATCAAGGGCAAAGGACGCCCAGGCTTAGTCTTCAATAGTTCTTTAACCCAAGGCTTCTGTGTGTTTTTCTGCTTTAATTGATCCAGCTGCCATTGCATCTGCTTTTAGGTATCCAAAGGCTAATTTTAGAACAAGGAGGCAGTAATAGTTACTTATCTTCTGATACGGCAGAAAAGGGATTTGTGAAATTAGCAATTCTCTCTTGATCACACATTGACTGCCACTTAATATTTTTGTGCTTATTCTTTTTTGAGAAAGAGAAAAACCAGTTTTAAGATCAGAGTTGATTACCTTAACCAAGAAGAAGTTCCAACAGCCTTATTTCAGTGTCTTCCTTTCTTGAAAGGAAGTTCTCATTTAAAACGTAATTGTTCTTCTATAATGTGAACATGGAAACTATACATTTGTTTATATTATCATCTTGTGCTCTTCTTTGCATACCTGTAATGATAGTTTGGTTGATCTGGTTAATTTATGTGGTAGTGACTGGGCTTATTTAAAAAAAAAAACAACTAGAGAAATCATTATTTTTGTAGTGCAGTATCTTCTGTAGAAAATCTTTGAGCTGCATGCTGTATCTTGATAAGTTTTCATGCTTTCTGCAGTTGAATAGAACACCATACTCAAATGGAAAAGACAAGGTAAGATTAGGTGTCTAAGTTTACAATTAAATACACTCCTCTGTGAAGGAACTTCATCCTGCCAGGAATCATAGTTTTGATTTGATGTTTTCCTGAGGAAGTGACAGGGACCTATCATGTGTTTCTTTTCACCATTGTGTGTGATATAGCAGCCTGACTAGGAGTGTTTTAATATGTTGGTAGGATTTATTTGCCTTTATAGGTGGTTGAAAATTATTACTGTGTCAAACAGCATCGTTCATGGACTAGGATTTTGTTAATGTTTAAGACTTCCATGGTTTTCGTTTTGATTGCTAATGGCATTTAAACCTTTCATTTCACTAGATTAATATATTTAAAGAACTGTTTTGAGCATTCATCTTAAGAATAAATGCTCAATTATTTCTGTTCCAAGGGTTGTGTTGACATTAAGCACCCTTCTTTTAGCAAGCTTAGACTAAAGAGATCTAATAAAGCAGTTTCTGTAGTTTCATTGACTGATTTTGTGTACTTTTGTCTCAGTCTGAACAGAGAATTCATGGGACAACAGTTTAAATTTTTGGAGTTATGTCTTGGCAGTAGCTAAATCATTCTTGAAGAATGACCAAACTCATCAGTATGCTGCTCTGTGCTTCCGGGGGGATTTTTCCTTACGTGTTTGATCTTGGATTAGAAGCAACGGATTTTCTGGTTTGTTTTTTTCTTTTTCTTTTTTTGGGGAGGTAGGTTTGGTTGGTTGGCGTTTTTTTCCCAAAACAGGCACACAAGTGCCTTTTGTCTGCTGGATGCATTTATGGTGACTTAAGCATATTCAGTCTCAAGTTTCAGTTTTCAACCTTGTGTCTGGATGGAATTCCTGCGTTCTGCTGTCACTCTGAGTGCACACAACCTCTTAGCAGTGTTTTGCTCGGTCACGCTTCTGCTTAGCATGAAAAATGCCTCTTTAATGAATAATGCTGTGAAACTTGGAAGAAAAAAATCATAAAAGCTTTCCTTAGAGCAGAATTATGTATGTATTCTCTTCATCTCCAAAAGCTTCCAGTGTCTAGTAATCCCAAACAGTATATACTCAGTCCTATTTCTCTCTAGTTATTCTTTTGTGCTTCATTTTATGTAGCAATCGTGCATCTCCTCTAAATGAACACTTTTGAAGTAAAAGTTATCTAGAAAAGCAACAATGCTGTCTTTAAATTCTTTACAGAAAGTTCTTTTGGTGCTAAGGTTCAGCTGTTATTGATGGAAGAATTTAAACCTGCTAGTCATAAAGGGAAGGGGAAAAAATAAATAGGACTTTTCTGTGGGTGTGTCTGATCAGTTTTATTTCATTTTTCTGTTAAGAAAAGAAGTGACCTAATTTTGAAAAGGGAAGTGTCCCTTTCTTTGTGAGTGCTCAATAGTTTAGTACTTACTGCATTAGGAAAAAAAAGAAAAAAGGCAAACCCCAAACCCCCACACCCCAATCCAAAACAGCTGAAGGATGTGAATATTTGTGCCTTATTTGAACCAAAAAAACCGCTCCATCTGACCTCCCCCAAAATTGCATTATAAAATTCAATCAACCCCCCACCACTTGTATATTTTGATTTATTTTTTATTTTTTTTTTAATGCTAGAGAGGTGTTCTGCCTATGTTCCTGTCTGCAACTTGATAATCCCTTTCTGATTATTCCCTTGTCATTGGACATTTGGGATGTGTCTGATTCAGGTTTCAGTTCACTTGGATGCAGAATCAAGGCGTATCTTGGAAAGTAATCACATAGTGGTGGAGACTGTGCTGGAAAAACAGGATGCTCAATCTTGCTTGGGTGTTCATTGTATGGGGACATCAGTAGCTTGTGCATCTGAAACTAGTTTATTTTAATGAGCTGCACTTCAAGCTTGCTAATGTTGTTAAAGGCATCTTGTTAAAAGTGAGAGGTGTTGGGTTATATCGACATTAGTGTCCTGCCCTGGACAGTGAAAGTTGAAGCAACTGTTAAAATTTCACATGGTCTTCAGAAGGGTTATACAAGTGTCCTCCAGGACCAGTGAATGTGGTTCAGGGAGACATCTCAGTTTTTCAAACAGTAAATTCTCCCACAGCCTGGTGACTACCAATCCCGTAAATAAATGAATGCTGGAATCTGAACTCCTGACACGAGTGTGATTCCCGCAGATAGTAGCACATTTAATAACTGAAGATAACAGTGCGCTGTTAAAACGTACAAGTCTGTCACATAAAACCATGAGCTATAACTACTGCTCTTCTGCTTTGTCACAATATTGTGTGTGTATTTATGCCTGACCTTCCTATGACATCTCTGAAACTGGAGCATCTTGCTAATCTCCTTCCATCTTCCAAAGCAATGTTATCACATCCAGTTCCATCATGTGGAATTCCAAACATTTTGAGAATGCATCTGACCTATTCCAAGTTCCAGTCTTCTGGTTTTGTTGTTCTGCTTCGGCTCACCTGTTACAGAGTGGTTGAATCCAAGCTGACAGCCAGGTAGGTGGGGGTATATAAAGTAAGAATCTGGGAGGAAAATGTATTTGAAGTGAATGATGAAGTCTTCAGACAGTCTGTTTGCTTCTGTTGTCCCAAAATTGCACGGAGATCATGTATCAACAAGTCAGCAACACTCAGAACCCCAGCTGGATGAGGAGAGCAGAGCTGCACTTGTAGTTGTTTAAATGTGAATTGATATGATTTGAGTGAGTCGGAGCAATGTGGAAGTGAAGCAGAGCACAAGAACTGAAGCACAGGAATTTGGAGGCTTTTGAAAGCTGTTCTCTCCTGGCTAGGGCAGCATCTTTGGCTGTTGTCTGGATTTCTCTTTGCTCTCACAGCAGGGCTTTCTGTCTTGTTCTGTCTCCCCAGTAATTAGGGCACCAATGTGACTGTTCAGTTCTGTTTTCAGATAATTAGAGCTGGGCCCATATAGCAAAATACATGGTTGTCTTGGGTTTTGCTCAGGGCCTTTGCCAGGACGTCCCTGGTCTGTCATTGGGAACCGGAAATCCTTCTCATCGCTGCCCTTCAGTGGGGTGTGACAAAGACTTCGGCTGATGAGGAGTAATTACATGATTCCTGCTGGCTTCGTGTTGGACCAGCCATCCCTCTGTCGTGCATGCTTCAAGAGTAATGAGGAGTGATGATGGAGGACACCAGTGGCCTTGTTCTCTGGACAGTTAATGTGCTGGGTTAGAAGACCAATGCAGAACTTGGGAGCAGAGGGTGGGAGGAGGGTAAATTAACTGAACTGCTGGAATTTGCTGTTAAAGAGAATTTATGCATTCAACACTGGAAAGCTAAGCCTCAATTTTAATTAATTTTACTTCTGCCCTTTGGATTCTCTATGCTTTCATCAGATTAGAGCAATGAAGCAAAAGCTTAGTCACACTGTGCCCTGTATGTTATTCTAAGGTGTTGATAAAAGAATCATGAATAGGCTGCTTGTTTATAAGTACTGTATTTAGGTTTTTTACATCAAGGTGGCTGATGCAGTGACTGAGAAGCCTAAAAAACTTAACTGTTTATGGNGCCCTTTGGATTCTCTATGCTTTCATCAGATTAGAGCAATGAAGCAAAAGCTTAGTCACACTGTGCCCTGTATGTTATTCTAAGGTGTTGATAAAAGAATCATGAATAGGCTGCTTGTTTATAAGTACTGTATTTAGGTTTTTTACATCAAGGTGGCTGATGCAGTGACTGAGAATCCTAAAAACTTAACTTTATGGAATGCAGTTATTTAGAATATGTTTTAGAAATTTCTCCCTTTTTGTGCAGCAAGGTGTTGGTAATTTGATTATGTTTTGACTCCAGTGAAAGAATCAAACAGAAGAAGGTGGTTTGTGAGTGTTGTTGCTTGAATCAGGATATGAGCCCGAACATGAGTTTGTAGGAGTGTGATGAGAAGCTCTAAAGAAAAAAATAGTCTTCTGTAACAGTGTTTATGTAAAACTCCTCTGGTCCAGTAGTTGCTGTTGGTTTCCGTGCATAAGTTTGTTATTCACTGGATAGTTTTTATTTCAGTGTTTACAGAAACTCTTGGGGCAAACGTTTATCTTATCTCAAGCTACCAACTGCAATTTGCTTTGAGTACAGTACTGACCCTACTGAGTAAATGTCTGGCTTGCTGCCCTGCCTTCCTCCCTTCCTAATCTGACCACTGTATCCTGTGTGTTGGATTTGGAATAGCATATGGCTGGCTCAGCAGAGATTTCCCAGGTGTCTCCAGAATTAATCTTCCCTTCTTTTCATGTTTCCAGTATATGCTGTTCAAAGGCTTCAGAAGCTTCAGCTTCCAAGGATTTTAGTGTCATGAAAGTACTGAGTTTCTTTGAGATTGCCTTTGAATCTCTAGACACTGGTACTGCTTTCAGTCTAAGGTTTGAAATTTAGAATCTGTGTTCCAAGTGAGTGAAGAAACGCTTTGCTAAACTGCAGAAATTTGTTCAGTTCCAGTTCTAAATGTCTGTAAATACATGGGCAGGCAGGAGCAGTTCAGGCATGACTGTCAGTGCATGACTCTCTTGAAAATTATTTTAACAGTTGGTTATGTGGGATTATAACATCGCATTTTCCAGGCAACGCTTTGTGCAATATGCAGCAGGACTTTGTTTGGGTGGTCACGGTCACATTCTGCCTGGTCTGAGTTACTATCATCATGCTCCTTATTGTGCAACTTTGCTGTTATGTCATATATTTCTGAGGTTCTCGGAAAATCTTTCAGGCAAATAAGGTGTCGTTGCAGTATGACTTAAGGTGCTGCTTGTGATGAAGGTCTTGGGTTTTATTCCTCATGATGTGTGTATGTTCTCCTCCGTATTATCATTCTGCCTTGTGTGGGCAAAATCACAATTACAGCATCTTCAGAAAACAAACTAAAATGAGCTGAACTTGAGTGAGGGAAATATACCTTAATTGTAAGAACATGTTAGAGCAAAGCTTTGTTTAATATAAGGGGTTTTTTTGTTTAGAGATTCAGAAAGTGATTGTGCCATGGGACACATACTACGGAGAGTTGAGTATACACAGCTGAAAGAATATTCAAAGGCTTGTGGGAAGGTGTGATGTCCTTGTATTTCAGCTGTTTTATGCTGATTCTGCTACTTGTACATGAGTTACCTGAACATGGCTTTGGGTTTGTTTGATACCTATACCAAACTTTCTAATTCCATTTTAAATTCATATAGTTAAACTTTGTAGTTCAAAGTTTACAGTGGAAAATTATAGCCAGAAATACTGGCTGCATCAAAGGTTGCCTACAACTGGAGAATCACTAGATGTTTGTCTTGGGAGGAGCAGTGAAGCAGCAGAGTTTGGAGTCAGTTACCTATATAATTTATTAATGTTATTTTGTGTGTAATTGTATATCTTCTTTCTTCCTTTAGCGAAGCTTTTTCTGCCTGAGAAATTGTTGGTGGAAATTTGACACCTAGAAATAGTTTTATATTGAAGGCTTAGGTTGGAAATGATCAAAAATTTCTGGAAGTCAGCTTAAATTAATTCTTCCTTTTGTGCTTAGCAGTGCAGATTATATTGCATAGGTGTAATACAGAAGGGAAGGAGTTTATAGTTCTTGCATATCCACATGTGTGTTCCACTACAGTATTAAGGATGCTCTGGTAGTGAGAGGTGAGGTGGAGAAGATTGTACAGAGAGGCTCCATAGGTGACTCCAGCAGTCACATACCAGCCCAGCAATCAAAGTCCTTTTTTAAACTGTTTTTCTCAGTTGCTTCTGTGAATCTGTTTTGTAATAAGAAATGGTTACCGAAAAGGTGGTAGTGAGAGAGCGGAAACATGTTATGTGAAGAAGGTTCCTCCGGGGGGTTTTTTGTGTGTTGCTGTGGCTTTACATTTCTTCCTTTTTTTTTTTTCTTTCCCACGAAATGTCTGCTAGTTTCATGTGAAGCTTGTTATCGTGTTGGAGCGCTGGTGAATTATGACTGCACCTTTACCATGTGTTTTGTGACGCTGTAGGTTCTTAGTGTATTTCTTCTTGCCCATCTGCCTTCCATGCTGTGGAGTCCAATCTAAAAGTCGATGCTTGTACAGAAGCCATTTTCCAAGTTTTCTCATCCTTTTCGCTCTGCCTTTCCCAATTCCTTTGTTGTACTTGGGGAGGTGGGGCAGAATATTCATGTACATAGCTCATATCTCAAACCAGGTAATGCGGGGGGGAGTGGTGCTGTGCTTGTCAGCAGGTATCACAGGATATCCTGAGTTGGAAGTGACCCCCAAGGGTCATCAAGTCCAACTCTTGAGTAGTACAGGCTTAGGAAACTTTGAGGCTGGGCACAAGCTAGTCGAAGCTAGCAAGTCCTAGCTATGACACTGCACAGGTCAACAAAAGTTTAAAAAAATTGGCATTTTGCATCTGTTTCATACATGAACTGAGTATTCTGTTTGTACTGGGGGGTTTTGCTATTTAAAATTGGAATGCATGACAATATTCTTGTTGTAGAGTAGAGTACCAGAATACCAGAGAATACCAGAAGGTGGCACAACAGATTTTCCTAAAAGTGTTTCGATTGCAAAAGAAATGCACAGGATGTTACTACACTTATTTTCCTCATCTGTTTTACAGATTCTTGGTTTCCCATGAACACGTTGTTTAGATATTTTGCTTTACCAATGTGCAAAATGAGATCAATTCCTGTTTAAGATCTTCATGTTAACTGGCGCTATGAAAGAATAAATTTTTGATGTAGTAACTTACGAGTGACAGTTTCGTGCTGTAGCATTGCTGACCACATGCAGATTTATGGGTGTACCAATGTTAAGTGTTAAAAACAGTAAGTGAAAAGAGTGTGCAAAAAACCCCAATAAGCCTTTAAATGGCAATCTATTTTCAGAAAATGTGTATTTCATTCTGACAAACTGGAAACTTAGTCTTTGTGCACGGTTGCCCTGCATTTAATGGCAAACTAATATACTAAGATATTAGATCCCATCTCATGTGACGCTGGGACAGTCATCTCCATTATGGTGTTTATCAAAAAGTACTTAAATATACTTTTAATGTAGGTATTCTTTCCATTCTGATATCTAGAGGAACTCAAGGGAAGGGTGCATAGGACATAATTCGCGGGGTTGTGACAGTGGGGCTGTGGGTGCAGGGGTGCCCTGGGAGGGACGAGGCTGTGGCTGCCGTGTGCCAGACACTGCTGGGGTTAATGTTGCATTAAAATCCTTTTTAGCTGATGTAGGACAGCCCTGGAACTTGTGTAGGAACGAAATACACGAGATGTTTTTTCTCTTTCCTTCAGCTCCCTCTGGCAGGCAAAACCTGGATTGCAACTGCTTCGCTTCCAACTACATATTTCAGAGAAAGGCTTGTCCCAGCTCGAAGTTATCACAGTTGCTTGATGTTCTATAAGTGTGCATCAAAAATATATTTTCAGCTGTAGAGAGGTACATTATTTCAGATGCAGCAGGTGCTGAAATCTACATATTTCTTGTTTTAGCTGACTGTTGCACTGACTCTTTGCCCATCACAGCTGTGCGATGCTGTTTCACCCCACCTCTACACTGTACCCGTCTATTGATTTGTTGTTTTTTTCTCTTATGTGATCTCCCCTGAGCCTGCTGTGATTCGTTAGAGCAACACAGATGAGGATACGACTGTTTTGCATAGGAGCCTTGAGTTTTTGCAGAATTTAGACATGTTTTTTTACTGACCAAACCTTGGAGAGGCAGGGAGGGAAGGAAGTGGTGCAGCTCTGCTGGCTGTGGCTGTCTCTGGATTTTCCACCCTGTCCTCTGAGCATCACGGATTAGTTTTCAGTTCAGTGTTCCTGGAGGGTGGGTTTGCCAGGTGAAGGCATGTGGTCACATGTAGAACACTGTAAAGATGTAGAAAACTGCTCAGAGTGTGTGGAGTGCTGGTTGAGTCTCTCAGCAGTGGGACCTGTCGTAGCTGCTACGTGGACCCTGCTGAAAGCACTGAACTTCAGTTTTGAGTAGGAGTCAGGTGTTTGAAGTGTTACGAAATAAAGGTTTATAACCAGGAGACTTGAAACTATTTGTTTTAAATATTTCATAGGTTTTTAAAATGCAAATAAGGTTGCTGTTCTTCTATGGGCCTTTCTAAAAATAGCTTGTACTTAGACTTTTTTTTGCTATGTACAATTATTTTATGGAAAGCAGCTTGTCCTGGTTTGATCCTAAATTATCCAGATAGTTACAGTGCCACTAAATAGGGGTAGTGCAATTATGAAGTTCTTCCAATCTGCTAAGTGAATATCTTACAGCTGTCACTTAAAATCTGCTTTTGGAAATAAATTAATGGGTTTTATGTTTGGCCACCATAACAAATTTGAAATAAGTGACTTGTATCTTTTGAAACTTTGCCTAGGAAATGTAGGGTTTTCTTTAAACTTATGTTCTCATAGCTGCTAGAGATGAAAGTAACTTGTAATTTTTGTTCTATATTTTGATTATTACACAGGAATTTTGGCATTTGATTTAGAGTTAGAATATAGTGGTGTATTTCAGGGAACTGGAATTGTTTAATATCAGGAGTTGTTTTTGTGTTCATGCTGCTTTTTTTGTTCTCTGGAAAATCTAAATGTAAGCAAGGTATGTTTTGAAAGTCTCGTGTTTTTTTTAATGTTGATGACCACTAAGACTGTGCTAATTCTGTGACATGAAGACCTCATTGGTTGTACACCCTCCATTCTGCTCAGCGTGAAAGGCTGTGGCCATGGGTCCTTTGTGTGACACTCTGCAGTGGGGACTTGCAGAAAACTCTTTTTGCCACAGAAGATGACTAGATGTTTTCTGAAGAGTTGGTACCCAATTCTTCAGAAATCTTGGAATTAAAACTGTTCCATGCACTTAGCTGCACATCCCTGAGCTGCAAACACGTTTTCAGTGTCTTGGCTCCCGGGCCCTTCCCAAGTGAAAGAACTTGTGAAAACAATCAGGTTTTGTCAATTCTCGCTGCTGCTGTTGGGTGTGGAAGTGCATCAAAACAGGAGACCTGGTTACTTGGTTTTGCTTTCCTTTTGGGAAGAGGTACCATGGATGTTGTCACTGGTTGATTTGCTGAAGGAAGGGAGGATCCTGAGCCAACAAACCGGGGAGTTCCCCCATGTTGTCTTTTGGGAAGGAGTCTTTGGGCTCCGCCTGCCTTTGTCAGATAGGAGAAGTTGTTTTCTGATTGACTCTGATTCATGGGCAAAAAAAACCCAAATGTAAAGGAAGCGGGTTTTTACAAGACTCCTTTTTCCCACATGGCCACTGCACTGGGTAGATTCTCAAAAGAGACTCATATATGAAATCAATTTAATTATCTGCCATCAGCTACTCTGAAGCATGTTAGATATACATTTTTATGAAATAGCAACTTTAAGGTCAAGTTCAACTTGCTGTCACACAGAGGTATGTGAAAAGCTTACACAGCAAAAAGTTCTCTTTCGAATTTATCACTGATGTTAATTGTTTATCACTAGTGTTACAGAATTTCCCACATACAGCGTAAAAAACCTCTTTGGTTATAAGAATATTTTCAAAAAACTTCACCCAGTGTGACTCGAGTAGTTTGCAGTTTGCTGTCAATAGTGCAGGAAATTCTGAAGTTGTTAGTGGCTGGTGCTCAATCCTATCCTCTGATTACTAAATTGTTTAATAAATTTGCATCATTTGAGTCATGTGTAAACGTGTTTAGGCATACTGTACCAAAATAAATTGTGCAGCCAACAGACTATAACAGCTGTGGAGAAGCTGTTTAGAAATAAATTCTTTGTAGTTCACAGTTTGACCTAATAAAAATAACTGTTGCTTCAGACAATTATCTTCAGCAGGGTCAGGCTGGCTGTGACTGTGCATTCGGGTTTCTGTGTTGATTTATTAAATATAATCACCTGGGGAAGATGAGCAAGGTTCTTGGAATAAATTGGTGTTTATTCAAAAGTGTTTTTTCTTAGCAGTGTTGTTGTCAGCAGAGTACACTGGCTTAGATCAAAAATTAGAAACGTTCATTAACTCACTTTGATTTTACCTCCTGCTAAGTGTTTTAAGACCTTATTTTACCTAATACCTTTTATGTAAGAATAATTTCCTGAGCAAAGCTGATTTTTTTTTTTTTTTGCATATTATAACCTGTAGCTTGTAATTAAGTTAATAGTGCATCTTGACTCTTGAAAGTGATTTCTTGCTAGAAATCTTCCCTCAATTTTAGGAAAATGCAGGGCTTTCATAAGTGACATAATAGAAAAACCACTTTCTCATCTAGGAACACATACTTACGAATAGATTTGGAATATTTCTGAGATTATGTAGTTGCAAAATATACCTGAAACAGAATTTAATTATTTTAATAAAGTAAGCCTTCCAGAAATTAAAAGTGTGAATACTGCATGAACAAAGTTTTTAAAAATGTCTTGTTTTTCGTGCTTTGCTTGCAAGATTTTGTTGGAAGCTGAGATACAGTTTAACAGTAGTTATTGTATTTAAATTGTTTTAAACATAGCTGCCTGTGATAGGAAATGGTGTGAGTTTTTTAAGCTGTTTGCTGTTCTTGAATAATTTCATACTTGGGCTATTAATTTTTCTTCTCATTAATGAATGGTGCGAAGACCAGGATTTATGGCCTTGTGAAGAATGTAGGAAATGGAGAAACATAATTTCTCAGTGTAATTTCTTCTCAGCTGGCCAGCTACTGCCTCTTTGGTTTGTTGAAGAGCACTATTGTGTTAGTCTCATAATCATGTGAGAATTTGAATCTTTCCTAACTGAGGTGTCTGGGACGGAAGGGGAAGTGGTTGGGACAGATGCAGCGTAATATGTATTTGTCAAATATATATAGAAATAATGTATATGTGTGTGTGTATATATAGTGTGTGTGTAGATACATATATATAATACGCATACGTATATTTATGTATAAAAATAATTTTCACTGAAATGATGCATCCTGAAATGTTACTGCAGCAATTTCCTCATTTATGTAGGAAAAATTGCTGAGTGGGTGGATGGAAAACTGCAGTGCTTCTGGTTAAACACATGGTAGGTACATGCTCTGACTGCTTAACTTAATATTTAACGGTTTGGGGAGGTTTTTTCCCCCTGTTTTAGAAATTACATATAGCAATGGAGGTGGGAACCTGCACCGCTTACAGCATTTTGACAGCAGGAGGAGTTGGCTGCAAACCCAGCTTATCTCATTTATTTATGCTTATTTCTTGTTCCTTGAGCAGTCAGACAAATTTAAAATAATTAAATATATTTGATAGTAACTACTTTGTAAGCATCTCTGTTCCATTTTTGAGGCCGTATGCATCATGATGTCTACAGTACATCTGCTTCCGAAAGGTGTTGTAACTTGTATCTGGTGTCTGAGGGCATTTTTACTTCAGGTTATAAAAGAAATTTCTTTGGGATTAGCGTGGTGTCACATGTGTAATTCTCATAAGTGTCTTCAGATATTTTAAAGCTTATTTATTAATGAAACTAATAAAAAAAAAGCTATTAGGATAGATCTTTGTTTCTAGAAAAGTTGCACTTTCAGTAAAAGTGTCGTGAGGGGCCTATTGCCAGTTTTTTTCTGCACTTCAATATTTGGGGAATGTTATGGTCTTCCTATGAGAAGACACAACAGGAACTGCACTGAGTTCCTTTGGATTCCTCCTTAGGCAGCGGCTTGTTTTCCCTTCACATGGATTTTGGTGTGAGTATATTTACGATATATGGCCAAAGAAATTATATTAATTAACTGACTCGTATATAGGGCAGTACTCTCAGCACCGTCTTTTAATTATTCACTTCCAATAATTGGAACAGCTGCAGTTTAACAGACTGAAAAGCCAGAGGTAGAGTCATGAGAAGCATCCATGTGAGGGGGAAAGAGCTGAATAAGGAAGCCAATTAAACTGTCACACGATTTTTTTTTTAGGGAACTGAAGAACTTGTTCAGTTTCCAAACTTGTGCCTTTACAGCCGTATTTCAACTGCTGAAATGATTTGATAGTGAAATTATTATTGCATATGAGCTCCATGGCTTTGAGAATATTTTATTGGATTTTGGGAGTTCTTATTTATTATATTAATTGTCAAAAGGACCTTATGTAGTAGAATGCATCAGCTCGGCAGGCTGGTAGTTTGAAGATATGGGGACAGATCTGGGCAGATCCTCCCAATGTGAAAGTGATTTTCTGCCTTCAGTTTGGATGGAGCTTTGCTAGTGCTAACATCACAAAACAGGAGTTTTATCATATAATAACAAATACCTGATTTAAAATGGAAACGTTTGCATCACTGAATTTTTAGAACACTGATGTTGGGCAAAAAAATCTCAAAAGTGTAAAGATGTTTACTGGTCTTTACACTGCCATTTTAAGGTACTTTGCTGTGTGTCTGAGCCTGATGTCTTTTGTTATATGAGCACTTTATCAGTAGGAAATAGTCTATGTTAGAAAACATAATATTTGTGACACAAATATTTAGATCTGTTGTCTTAATTTCTAGGTGAAAATGGGAGATGTAAATCACACTGTCACTGTAACTTTGACTGTTTTTCTTTCTTTAGAGCTAAAAGCAGCCTCGGGTTCTGGAAGTGAGATTTTTCAGGTCATGCTAGAAAGGGTTTTGCAAGACTTGGGAAAGTTTCCAGATAGCATAACCCCATTTTCACTTAGTGCTTTCGGTTCCTCTGATATTTAGTAGATTAAAAAAAGGAGAAAGGTTAAGTAGCTTGTTAGTGGAACAGCAAATTTTTTAACTGCAGTAAATCGCTTGACTGAGCGAATATTTTTTTCAGCTTTGTTTTTAGCAGGCTGAGGAAAGAAAATGCAGTCTGTGCAAACTGATGGAAATCCAGCAGCATTTCTGGAAGTTGACTTTCATTCTGCTTAGCTTTCCTGCAAATGTTCATGTGCCATTCCAAGGCTAAGAATAAACGTTTTCATACTTGTATAGTTTTATGTTGTCTGGGCTATGATACATCTTTCTGCCTGTGCCTTTTTCTTCTTTGAACAACTGTGAGGGGAAGCCTTATGGGAAATGCAGAGGTGGTTTAAAAGTTTTATTGAAGTATACATGCCCCACATACGTAAATGTAGTGGGGCTGTAAGAGGACAACACTTATTTTATAATGCCGGTGAAAAGCAGCAAAGGGAGAAGTGTCATGTCAAAATGTACAAAGCAATGTGGTAGCAGCTTTGCATTCAAGTTACGCAAAGGAAGGAAGAGGATATCCCAAGGAAAGGGTCACAAGGGATGTGCTTTTTGCTGTGTTCCTGCCCTGGAGATCAGGGAGAGCTTGCAGAAGAAAAGATGCTGTGATCAGCCCGGTGGCAAGGGGAGGTTCTGTGGGATTTGATGATGTGCTTGCTGAGTGTTTGCTCCTCACATCTTGGTTGTTGTCAGCAGTGAAGCAGAATTTGGGGGTGGAGAAGGACGGTTAAGAAATGCTTTGCTCTGTTCATGAGTGCTCTTTGCTGTCCTTTCTCACTGTGGGATTGGAGCCTCAATTCTGTACAGCCCCAGTCAGTAGCTTCTGGTCTTGCTTAACGTCTCAGGTCTGTGAAATGGCAACTTGGAATCTTGCCTTTGGTGGCCTTACTGCTTTTTTTCTTCCTGGGCCACCTGTTCCTGTCGTTTATGGAGGAATTTTCTGCAGAAACCCTTGATGCTCTGTCAGTTACTTTGCTATCTGTCTCCTCAGAGCAGCTTTGGAAACACAAGCATGGAAATGGTTGCTTAAAACGCAAAGACTTTCTCAACTTTTGTACACATGAAAAAAACAATGTACGAGATTTGGGTAATAAGTAGAATGTAACTTTAAGTTATAAGTGGTAGATGCCTTTAATTTTGAATGTGAACTTGCTTGTATGGTCCCAAGGTGCTGCGTAGTCTGTGCAGTTATCATGGGACTTCAGCATTTGTGAGTTTTAAACTTAAAAATGAGTCTCCAGTTTCTGTGCCAATTTGGTGTGTTTTCAGAGCACTTGTCTGGAAATAATTGTTTTCTCAGCAAGTAGGGTTCTGCACAGAGCTGTAATGCTGCTCTTGGCCCTCAAAACCAATTCATTTGCGGATGAGTTGCAAAGCAATGTAATACGAGAACAGAAAAAAAAAAAAAAAATATATTCAGCGGGTGCAACGTGCTCCAGGAGATCAGGTTGCTTTTCCCATATTTTTGCATGTGTATCTAAGCAGTTACTTTGAAGTCTTAATTAAAATATCATAATAATATTCTGTGATTTTCTCTTGTCTTAGAATATTTAATGTAAAGTGCAAAATGAATTATAATAGTGTTTTCCCTGTGAATAGGCGACCAATCTGACCGTCAGGAAGAAAATGGGATTTGATTTATTTTTTACTTGTTATGTGCAGATAGGTGATTCATTTCTCACGTGGTTGTTCTTTAGCAAGTGAAAAGCATTTCCCTATTTTTAGAGTACCTGGCATTGCTACTTTCTTCACTTTTACTTTTTTTTTATATGGGCTGTTTGAGTAGTGTGTGCTGGACATTAGGAAGAGATTTGGTTGGGCAGTGCTTGGGATTTCTCTGTTTTTAAAAAACTGCTTACTGCTGCTGAATTCTCCTGTAAAGTTTTTATTTAGATTGCTCGTAGGTTAGATGGAAAAAAATGAGGCCAGAAGCACCTAAAGGGAGAGAGCAGGTTTTTGAGGGGTTTTGACTCTCATATTGCCCTGTAGGTTGAATGATCTTACTGAGGTCAAAAGTGAGAAGTAACTTTGATTTCTGGATGTGCTTGATTGACTTAAATGCCAGTCAGTGCTTGGCGATGATTTCATGTCTTGAGTTGGCTTTTATCTTACTGGTCAAAAGTATTTCAAGAGTCACTTTTGGAAAAATGGTCCATTGATTCTTTAGCACCACTTTTTTTTTTGTTAGTAATGCCACTGTTAATAGATATGATCGTAATATCTGCTATCTAACATCTTTCGATGTGACTTCTAGGCCTTCAGAGCTGTCATGATCTAGTTGTCTGGTGTGTGAGTGGGTATGAGGCTGCACTTACTGTTTACCATGTGAGCAGCCAAGTGTGCCTGTTGACATGTAAATGCATGAATTCTTTTGCTTAAAGTATGACTTTTTATGCTAAAACTGCATACCCTGCAGGACTAGTGTTCCTTAATAGTTAGCATGTAAACACTGTTGTCCTACATAGCGATGTCTGTTCCGCATCCCAGGAGCAGTTCCTGTGGAATTTGTTGCCTGGGTTAATGCTGCTCCTGGGTAATTTAGAACTTCTTCAGAGAAGCGGGAGAGAGCTCCTCAGTTCTTTGTCCAAGTGATGCATCTGGTTTTGAATGAATGTTTGACTCTGGTCATCCTGGGTTATTTTAGTTCCTTGCTATTTTCAGTAGCAGCTTCGAAACTATTTTGGGCAAACCTTTTCAGTAATGGTGATCAGGAGCAGCAATTATTCCCTGGTGATTTTATCCCAAAATTAAACTTAACATTGCAGGTTTCACTGTTATAAAAAAACTATCAGAGTGTTATTAAATGTTATTAGAATGATTAGATTTGTAGAAATGCATAGAAATAGCTCCTGGTTTGATTCTTCATTGCTGAGTAGCATGAGAGGGTGTTGGCTTTTTAGTGACAGGTTTAAGCTGTCCTGATGAGCAGAAAAATTGCCATGCTGTACAAAGACTGCTCTGAAATCTGTAGATTAAACATCTTAGTATTGATTTGGTCTGCTATGGCAATGCATTAAAAGTGATTTTTTTTTTCTTCCTGTAATCATTATAGCTGAATCTCTGCCTTCTTTTCCCTAGAAACCTGCTCTGCTTATGCATAATATGCTATTAAATTCTCCATTCCCTTTTTAATAGTTTGCCTCCTCTGCTCCCTGCTGTCGTCAGCCCTGGGAGGTCACCAAGCAGAGCCCCGAGTTGCAGAGTGGTCCCTGGTGGGGACCTGCGTGACCATCTGCTTCGTCAGTTCTTCAGGCAATTTGTGAGCTGCTGGGGGGGGGCGTTGAGAATTAGATTGTTGATAGCGTTCCTACAAAGACTGCTATTAACAGCCTGCTAGTCTCTGCTTCTCTACTGCAGAAGACAGAGTGATATTTGTGTTCCCATAGCATGTTGTAAAATGCATGAGATTTTGCTCATCCTCCTTGGAAATGAGAATAGGAAAATGAGAGCATCCTGAACCAGAAGCTATTAGAAGAGCATGCAGAAACCTGCAGTTTTTTTGTGCTTTATTTTGTCTTCCTAGCTATGGATTAGAAGGACTGATTTTTGCAATGGGCTTTTTCCATAATGGCATTCTTGTATTGTTTGGTCAGAGCTTGCACAGGAGGAAAACAGGCTGCTGAATTTAGTCACTGATCTTTATTAGCCGTGGCCTAAGGCTATGCTGAGATTTATATCCCATTTGTATTGTTGCAGCTCAAAAGAAGAATGTTCAGAGGATGACAAGTGTATTCTGAGTAGGTATGTTGTTTCATTTTCATATGAAACCCATTTTTTTTTTCTGCTTCCATTGGTCAGGAATGAGGTTAATAGGAAGAGAATATAGTGCAGTGCTGCAGTGTCCCTGTTAAGGCAGAGAACAATAGCATCAGAAACAGTTCTTTAAAAATTAGCTGCTTTTATTAAATAAAGCTGCATTGTGCCGGTGTGCACAGTGCAGTCTTCCTTTCTTTTTTTTTTTTAAACATATACTGCAGTCAGTGCTTCCCTAACGAGGTGGCACTATTGTTGAGTTAGAAGGATAGAATCATCATATTGCTTTAGGGGACAGCAGGATTTAAAAGGAGATGCCTTGCAGCCCTGTTTTACAGATTGGAAGCATCGGTTTAAGGGCATTGGCAGAATCATTTCCTTGTTCTCAGCAGCAGCCACTGCTGTGTCAGTAGTGTGTGGAATGGAAGTCCTAGTTGGTAGTCTGTTATGGAAACGCTGTTTACTGTTATTGTAGTACCGTGGTGACAACATGCCATTGAAATGGAAAACGAGCTCTCCTGCTATCTGGAAATTCCCAGTTCCTGTGCTTAAAACATCCAGGTCATCGCCACTTTCTCCAGCATACATGTAAGTGAGAGAAATGAGGATAATAAGGTGGGAATTTTTTTCGTGAGACTACCCTGTGGCAAAGTACCCTGTTATATATTGAATGACATTGGCACTCAGAATTTTCTCTTGTTTGCTGTGTAGACCCCCCTCCCTGAGATTTTATCCTGGATGTTTCATGATGGATGTTGTGTCGAGTCTTTCCCTTCTTGTTGAAATGTAGACAAATTGTGCAGATTAAACCATATCCATAATAATATTGTATATGTTCATTTGAAAAGTTTGTGGTGCTGTTAATTTGTGGAGCTGATCTTGAATTGACAAGTGAAGCTTTGAGGCTGGCAGGCTTTCTTTATACTGTGTATGCTAACATTTCCTCCTCCTGACTATTACACTTGGAAATTGAGCTTGAAATCACCTGCTGTATTGTACTGCACTTCTGTTCGTGTGAGTTCTTGTATAGAAGAAATCATCCTGTTTGGTCTTGTATTCTTCTAAGTCTTAGCCTTAATACAAATTGAGTGTCTTTGTAAAAAGTTACAATAAAATGTTTAGACATAAATATAATACATATATATGTATATACTTAGTTATACAGGTTGTTCCTGTAAAGTAGCTTCATGTAGAGGAGTATTTTAATACACATGGCGACAATATGCCTTTGTCTTGCCAAATCTTGATGCAGCTTTTGTTCACCTTTTGTTGCTGTGAGTTCTGTGTTAGCATGTACAGGTGGCTTTTTCTTCCCCTTCTGTAGAATAAAACTACTAAGCACAGGGCACTGAATTGCTTCTGCCTTTTTTTAAGGAAGCAGCTCTTTCAAAATGAGGAAGAGTTGCTTTAAAAAGCACAAGTAGCAGTGTAGATGACTTTCCTATCTGGAAATTACTGTAAAGGCTGGTACTTTGCAATAGTGTTCCAGCCTAATGCCTGCAATATTGAAGCGTGTATCTGCTTTTGCTTCAGCTACTGTAGGGACAGGCTGTGAGAGAGAGGTGCACAGATCCTCTAAATGTCTTTTTTTTTTGTCGTTGCTGAGAATTGCATTGATACCAGTGGGGCTGAAACAATCCAGCACCGTGTGCGTGGTCACTATTGTTCTCGGTCAGGAAGGCTGAGGTTTAGGGAGATACCTGGCTGTACAGAGCCTGTGCTGTGCATGCTGCAATTTAAATTTTCATGGAAGTGCTCCAGCCTTTTTATTGGAAGCATCAAATATGTTTAAAACCAGCAGAAGATAAGCTATTTCCAATAAATTGATACCTTTTCAGAGTTATTTTAAAAATAGGACTCAAATACAAGGGCAGTACCATGATTTTGGAAGAGTTGTGAAGCATTTGAACCTATTTTGTGGAAACAGTGTCTTTAGTGTTTTATATCATCCTTTTGTTTTTTAAATTGTAATACTTTTAAGTGCAAGAAAAATCAGAAATAGCCTGGTGTGATCTATCTGCTGCTGAAACCGAGTGTTTCTTTTGTGTGTCGCCTTTAAATTGCTAATCTTAGCTCTGTGTATGCTCCAGCTTTTGTGATGGGGATCATGTAGCTGATTATTTCAGTGTGTTCAAAGTATGAACAGGTTTAGTGCTCATGCTTAACTCTATGATGCTGAGCTTATCCTGGAGCATGAGAAATATGTGATCAGCAGCCCTAATCATCTTTCTATAATGAGTCAATGTGTCTCAATGTTTATGAAGACATTTCTTTACTGGCACGCAGTTCTGACGTTAGCCGGACTCATAAATTTTAATGTTAAGATTATTCATATACTTTATTATAAAGAATGAGAAACATTATAAAGTGGCACCTAGTTGATTAGGTAATATTTGTCAACTGATTAAAAAACCTCTCGTAATTTAGGTTGACCAGTAAAATAGGTGATAGAATTAGTTATTTTAATTGTAGAGATTACAGTAAATTTGCTGCTGTTTTGTGTTGTGATATTTTTCACATTCATATTTATAAGTTTTCTATCATTAGTACTCTGGCAAAGGGTTTCTGTTTTGAGTAAAAGATTGAGGAATGTGGCATGTGAAACAGAATGTGTTGATGTAAAATAAATGACCACAAAACTGTAGAATTCACAGATGAGTGCTTTTATACTTGGTGTTTTGCATCCAGGGTATACAAAGGTTTGGTAGGTATGGTTGAGCTTTTAATCCCTTTAATACTTGACATCTCAGTCTCACGAAACAGGGGGTTTTGTGTAGTTTGGAATGTAAAGTAGGGAGGTCTTAAAGGTGATTTCTTTTTCATTTGTATTTAAAATGAAATTCCAATTCTTCAGGTTTCTCTAGTAAAGTTACCCCTAACTTTAAAAGCTTCATCCTGCATATGGTTTGCAAGTAATTTATCTAGAGGTTAAACTGATGATCAGGACACACATATTTTATTAGAGTTTTATTTAGTCCGTGTACCTGGTACCTGAACTCTGCCTTAGTTTCCTGTATCCCAATGCCGACACTGGTGGTTGTGAGCGTGTTTGGCTTCTTGGATGAAGCAGCATCTACGTACAAAGTACCACCGTGAAAAACATCGACTGTCCTGCAAACTGTGCGGCTGGGGTGGCTTAGCTCAGTTTCTGCCTGGAAAGTCTGTGGTAGTTCCTGAGGTGGGGAATGAGAACAAAGAGCTTGACTCGGAGTTGTGTGCTGTAGGAAACTTGTGGCCGGGTCGTACGTGAAATAAAGGACCTCTGGAAGTTGAGCTGATGAGTCTGTAGGTGAGGGTGTGGTTCTGTTCCTGCGAAATCCGCTGCGTTTTGCTGGGTCTGGTACTGCTTTCCTGGGAATGGAAAGGAGCCAGCAGTGACTCGCTGCCTCTTGGCTCATCGCTTTATTCACCACCAGTCACTTATTAGGGATATTTTCAGGACATCCTGACTGCAAGAGGTAACTCCTCACATTATACAGATGAAGAAGGGTGTCTCTGAGGAGTGCAGACATTCCCTGTCTTCTGGCGGAAATGGTCCAGAATAGGTTGAACTTTTTCCCAAGTTGGAGAGATCCTGTGGCATTGCATAGGGCGGATTAGCTACTCCATATTAGAATTGGAGTGCTGGCCTGTGCCAGTATATGTAGGTGTAGTGCAGCTGGTTTAGTGCTTGTCTTAGGAATGTGCAGCTGTGGGTGTGTGCACAAGCCTTTGTCAGGCTGCTTTGCATATTCTTTCATGACACTTATGTTGCTGGGATTTAGAATATAGATTTCTTTCGTTAAACAGTGTGAAAACTGTTACAGCAAGTTTATGCCCCACTACTCAAATCGTATTCATATTTGTTGGTGTGCGGACTGAGTGGACAGAGACACAGGTGACTTAATTTATTTGTGTGGTTTCAGCAAGTGAATCAGAGGAGAGGACAAAGTGAATAATACAGAGTTGAAAATGTGGAATCCCATGGCACTGTAGCTGTCATTTAACATGACTGTCATGTATTAAAACCAAAAACCCCATGGTGACTGACCTAAGCAGAGGTTAAGAGTTAAAGTGCTACTACAGAGGGGATGAGAAATGGTTTCGAATTTGGTTATATATAACAATTTTGAGGTGTAGAGGAACAGGAATCCCAGTTGTTTTTCATTGGTCACATTATCTTATAGATTTTAAGAATTAAGAGAATTATTTCTTTTTCACACGAGGAATGTAATATTATTTTCCACATCTTCCATTAATATGAATGGAAGAAATATTTGTGGAAACTCAGGAGATTCAAGTACTATGACAGACCTCTGAAGAATTAAAAAACGTAAAACTATTAAAAATACTGTTACAGAGGATTGTTCTATAAGGCTGTGCCATGCAAGAATATTCTCAGCTATTTTATGAAAAGTAGAATGTTAAGTGTCTTTAGTCAACTGCACACCATTTTAAAATATAAATAAAACAAAAAATCCTTAACTCAGAATAATGTTTGTAATCTTAATGCCTTCTATCCTTTTACATGAAATAGTATGTTGATATTTGAAATGGCAACAATCCTTTGCATATGTTTCTACAAGTAATGACTAATACAAGGAGAAATAAACAAATGTCCTATTCCAAATATATTGCTATCAAGGGTTTGCAACAGTCTGCCTATCCTGAGTCATGTGGCTTTGAAATTTTTCTGATAGGAAATGCTTCGCACTAATGGAAATTAGTTACTGTGCAGAAAAGTAGAATAAATTCTTAATACCCTGGAGTAAGCTGCATTAATTTTAGCTGCTTATAGTAGTTACATAGGTTAATGCTTTTGTGTCGTCTTTCAAGTATTTGATTTACTCTACAATAAGCTCTTTGAATTTATGCTATATAGTGATATATCCTTAAATGTGAAAAGATGGTTATGCATAATTCATCAGACCAACTGTATTGTGTCTTTTGTGAGACCACCCTATGTGTGTCTGCAGCCTTCATTGGTCACTTTTAGTAAATGAACCCTTTTGTTGGGTTGCTGAGCATTTGCCAGCCTACACAATATTCACACGGAAGAACACTCACCTGTCTGTGGCAACATTTCCATTTTAAACATTGCTTCCTAGATATTTCAAATTGCAACATGTTGATAGTCGATGTGCAGGTCACATGATATTTTTTAATCTAATCTGACAATACATGCAAACAGACGAATTGTATGAGTGGGGAATAGAAGGGGCTTGTTTTGTAGGGGTGAAGACTGCTTTCAATCTCATACATTTGTGTATAGAGTTCTCATTTTTGCTTACTGATAATAAGTATTTCAATAGATTATTCTTCTGAAATGTGAAATTTCATTGCAGTAATAAACTGGTAAAAATGAGGGGGGAAAAAACCCCGTCCTGTTTGTCATGAAGTTTCCCAGGGCTAATGGTTTTTCTGGGTAGACACAGATGCTGTGGCTTCTGGGTTCTCAAAATCCCATACTTCTCCTTGTATAACATGATGTTACAATATTGACATTATCTTGTGACATGCTAAAGCATCCTTATTGAATTATCTGGAATATGTTCCTCAGCCTGTTCTGCCAGCATGTCAGTTCTGCCAGTTTGTCATTTTTGCTATTATTTTCTTGTTAATGTGGAAAAATCTTCTGTCCAACCACATTCTATTCACTGACTTCTCTAGTGTTGAGGTATTTATTTTCTGTTGACGATTTAGATGGGACCTATGGATTTTCCTAAAGTACTTGGTGAATATTTGAGTTTTAAAATAATAGTCTCTTGTTCTAAATGGCAATAGTGGGAATTGTAGTGTAATAATGTGTAGCTATAACACTAAAGTGAAAGTGCACATTTATATTATTGCTGTAATATTTTGTCCAGCAATGACTGAGACAGTTTCAATGTCTAAATTGCAAAAATGTGATTTTTTTTTTTTCCATGGGATGAACAAGTCATCCATGCCTGTTATGCTTAGATCTAAATGCTTTATAATGTAGGGGGGAAATATTTGAAATAAGTATTAAATATTTTAAGTAATTAATACTCCCCTTCGTTATCTTCAGAAGATTGTAATAAAGGAATGATAAAACAACTGTGCAAGTGACAGAGGAAGAGAACCCAAACCCTAATGTCAGAATCTTACTTTTATTTGCTGGGTGTTAAGCTATCAGAATTATTCTGAAACATATATAGGGAAAAAAACCCCCAAAGCTCTGGAAAGGAGTTGTGTGTTCCTAAATATGTTACAGGAATACAGTGGGATGTGTATTCTATGAACACACCTTGAAGGTGCAGGTGCCACCTTACACTTAGAGTTTTGTCCCTAAGGAACCATTGTCCAAACGTACCAGTTTCTGTGTATGAAAACTAAGGAAACATCAGGGAGAACTGTAGTTTGCTGGTGCCTGCAGAATTATTATATATAATTTTGTATTTTGCCTTTTTCAACATTAAGAGAATAAAATAGTTCTACTTCTGTAGAAAAGCTACAAAATATGTGTATTTCCTTTGATTTTTTGGTTTCTAATATGTAGTAGGAATCAATAGACTAACACCAACTTTGGAAAAAAGTCATTACAGAACCATTTCTAATTTAGCATCATTAAACAATCTGAGTCTGCAAATTTAAGCTACAAATGGCTCAATGAATGTAAACCCTTTGTCAAATAGATAAATGTGGATGTGATACTAAGACTCCCAGAGAGGCTAAATGCTGTTAGGAACAAAAGCTTTGTAGCACTGACTGAGCCAAAATATTGCTTTGTTTCTGTGGAAAACAAATTTGAATTAACCAGCGGGCTGTAATTATGCTGCAAACAGCTTGAGACCTGTGATTGTTTAGTTGTTTAAGTAGGAATTTTGAAGCAAGTATTTTCCATGGGTGTATCCTTGAAAAATGATTCTAGAACGTTTGATGTTGCTCAGTCCTCTTCTGCTGGCTTTGTGGGAACTAGTTTTGTGCTGGCTTTGGTCGCAGTATGGCTTTGCTAAGAAGTGATATAAAAAGATTCAAGTGATGTTGGGAGCAGTATCTTGATTTCTGTTGTCCTGCTTTCCATCTGTGTCCATTGGTGTTGGGAACAGTGATCATGTCTTCAATCCTCTGGGTGTTTCTTGTAGCCGTCATTGCTTCTCTTGACGTCCTGGGCTTGTGTGCTCAGGCAGAACCTTTTTCTCAATATGGTGGTTGTGTTGAAGCCCAAAGAAACTTGAGAGTATTTTAAAAAAAGAAAGGTTTAGGCTTGACATTTGAGTACTAGTCTCTAGAAGTTTACTTCTAGAATAGCTTAAGTAGGCTACCTGGAGCCTGCGTTGAGTTGAAGATGGTTCAGTGTCCTGTCCTCAGGTGATGTTGTCGTTCCCCTTGTGCCCTTGGTTCCCTTGGTGGTTGTGCTTGCAGAGCTGCTCAGGCTGCGTTGCTTCTGTTCTGCCTCTGCCTTCTGCCCGTCGGCGTGTGCCCAGAAATGACCTTTATCCTCTGCTGATTTTGGGGGGTTTGGAAGTCCTGTGTCCTCATCTTCTGCTGCCCTTGCACAGAGCCTTGTAAAAGTAAAAAGGTGCTTCTCCCTGCTTTGCTCTAGGATGCAGAGCATGATTTTCTGTTCTCCTTTTACACGACACCCTTAGTTTAGAGGAAAGGTGGAAAATGGAGCATCTATTTGCTTTTCAATTTGTGAAACACTAAGCTTTACTCCTGGAGAGGAGATTTAGAAGAGCTCGGTATGAAGTTACTAAACAAATGTTTGAATTTTCTGCTGTGACTGCTGCCCTTCTAATCTATAAACAAGGTCAGGTGTAAAAAGTGAGATATTCAAATATAAACATCAGAGCATTGCCCAGGGTGAGCAGTATTCAGCACTAGCTACTGTAGCTCTTTTAGAAAATTGCATTCACAGTAGTTACAGTGCAGTGTTCATTCACTTGAAGGAAAAGGTTTGTAAACTTCTGGTTGTGGTGGCCCCTTTCAAGTGAATATCATTAAATGGCATTTCTAAGAAATTCATTAACCTGATAAACGCAAAGTGATTTTAATTACTTTTGCAGCCTCTATTTCCTCCATTAGAAATGTAGTCTTTAAATTGTCCAGTAAAAACAGTGACATCTGAAGCTGATAGCATGGGTCAGCCGGTCTTAATAACAAAGGAAGAAAAGATATGATTCCCACTCCTAATGTGCTGTGTGTGTCTCAGATGTGACCCATGCAAAATTATTTAGGTCCTGCCTTCCAGTGCTGTTCTTGTGTTCATCCTACATTGGGCTCTTGAGCAGCAACCTGTGTCAGCACCTCTGTGCCCCCAAAGCAAGAACAGAAATTGAACATTCTGGTTGTACTGTTGAGAGGAGTTAACTTATGTCAACCTGTCGGACCAAAACTGACCTTTTCTCTTTTTCTCTTCTAACTGGAGTCATGTATCTCTTTTAAAATGTAAACTTACGTATCCTGTAGACACTTCTACTGTGTTTTTGTAACATAAAATCATTAACAAATGATAAAAATGGTTTGTTTTACTGGGTTGCTGATACCATAGAAGAATTAAGTTAGAAACGCCTGTTAAAAATAGTAATAAAAGGGAAAGCTGTTATTTTTTGGGGGGACAAGTGTAAAAGTAACTTCTGAATAAAGGATTTCCTGAAGTTGTATGAGTAGAAGATATAGAATGAAAAAATGTGAAATACCACAGTAGTGTAGTTTGTTCATCTACATTATGTTAATATTTTAATTTCTTAATAGAGGTATTATGAGATTTTGTTTTATACAATGCTGCCATATCAGTTGTGCTTACTGAGCTCCAAGGTGGTCATGTAATTTGTTGGGGAATTCCTAAATTCATTACTCACAAAGTTGGAACATCTGTTCATAATGGGAAGACAGTAATTTAGTTAATACTTATTTTTTGGCAGACTAAGCTTACTAAAATACTTTTTGGCAGATTGCACATACAAAGCAAAAAAATTGCTCTATTTAATAGTATATTAAAGGTTTTTTTGTATTTTACTGGCCTTTTTGTTAATAGGTTCATTAGCAAATTACATGCATAGCTACATATACAGGATAGCCCGGTAATGTACCAGAATTTTTTTGCTAAGTCATAATACTGTAAAGATTTGGCTTGTAATACGAATATCTTAAATTGAAATCTCCTTCTTTGTTGCCTGATGAATACCAGAGTCCTGGCACATGCCAGCAGAGATTGCTGAAGAAGCCATTTGTCAGTGGCCAGAACACTTGTGGTCGTGGTTCATTGAACAGTAATTTGACAGAGAAAATAAGGTTATAGTTCTTTCAGAAACGAGCTGTTGAACTTCACCAAATTAAGAATTCGCTGTCTGGCCAATATAGCTTTGGCAAGCTTTTACTGAGTTATGTAAAGACCGTGGGTTTTAAATAAATCGGAGAACATGCACTCTAAAATATTTGTAGCTGAGGTTGATCTCCTTACTTTATTTTCGAAGACTCTGCACAACAGATGAATAGTAAATGAACAAATCCTTAATAATATTCTTAGTTGCCTTGTTTCTCTTGCATCACAATGAGCTCAACTCCTTCTGAAGAAAACATAACGGAGTATTGTTTTATTTAATTTGTGCCACTGAGATCTATACAAAATGGTAACTCCATAATTTGAATATTCTACTTGAGAATAAAATTTGTCAGTTTCCACAGATCTTTGCTTATTATGGGTCACCTGGTTGCCTTTCAAGAGTTTTAAGAGGTTAATATTTGCTGAGTGCTTTAGGAAGCAATTTTCCTCTGTGAATCGTGTTGTAACTCCAGACAGTTAAATTTGTCAGTATTTGCTGGAAATTTAAAGCATATTAATATCCATATAATACACACACACTCCATATTTCATTGCTACAAAAATACCTGCAGGATTAACTTGGAGTCATGAGAAAAGCATGTTTGGTTACAGCTATAAGGGAAAAACTGTGCTGTACTTGAAAGAATCAACATAAAGCTAGAAGGAAAATTCTGATTCAACTTACTTTGTGATGACAACTAATTAACCTCTGGTGCCTTTCTCTGAACTGTGAGCCACTGCTTCCCAGAAGTTCCAGCTCCTCTGTCTTCCTATTGCAGTGTTAATATTCATTTCACGTTTAGATCCAACATTCCCTTGTTCTTACCACTATAACATTCAACCCCCTCCAGACCAAATGTGTGCATTGAAGGTAGCGATAATTTCCGTATTTAGAGCAGCTTGTTGTGAATTCCCACTATGTGTTATTGTAGGTTTAACTTTTTCTAACTTTTTTCCATTTTTATTTTATTTTTAAACTTTGGTTAAAAATGTTACTGCTGCACTTGTTTAATGATTTCTATTGATCAGAACAATAGAATTAATTAGACAGAGAATTACTTTCTCCTTTGGTAGTTTGCTTAATTGTGATATACTGTACTTACAATTAAGTAAAAAAATCAATACATTTACATTCGTTATTATTGAGTTAATTATAGTGCTTAGCAGACCTATGTTAATGAATGTAAATAATGCCTTTGGTAAGTGTCCAAACAAGATAGGTGTACTTACTGTGGTTTTGTTGGGAATTTGGTTGGGCATTGAGTGCGTTTCCCATCTGTTCTGGCTGTGAATGGCAGAGTTCTGTCTGAATATTCACTTTACAGCCCCTCCAGCACAAGTTATATTCTGAATACTTCAATTTTTTTTTGCCAGAGTAGTTTTAAATCATTGTGTAAGATAGAGTGTTTGGGTTCTACTCCCCTTGTTTTTCTATCAACACTGAGGGTAAGGGGTGTCACAGTTTCACTTTGTCTTACAAAGAAAGGTTCCTCTTGTTGTGTGACGATAAATACTGAAACTGGTACGGAGCCAGTGATAAATCTTCTGGTTGCTCTGGGAGTGCTCTTTTCCTCTGGATTTCAGGGGATCAGGGTGCTGTCACCAGGTCTTATTGCTGACTTGGAACTTCTGCCAAACCCAGCTCCTGACTGTCACTTTCTGCACACAGGGAGAGGGTGCTCTGCCCTCCAGAGCTGCTAAGCTGTAGGTAAAGAAGGTCGTTTGTTTAGCAACAACAAAACAAACAAAAATCCCCAAAGCCCCACAAACAAAAACCGTATCACAATTTTTTGTCATAGTTTTTTAGGTATAAGCCAAATACCCGTATAGGATTAATAGGATCTGTTTATTTTTAAGGTTGTTCATGTGGAGTCATTTATTGTATCCCCTCTGTTGGCCGTGCTGTTGTAACAAGGCACTGTGGGCTATGGCGACCAACCCCTTAGGGCAGAGGTTGGGAAGTTGGATGTAGTGTGGCCAGTTCAGAAAAGTGACTCCATTATCCCTGATGTTCTTGGAATAAATGAATCATGGTCAAGCTCTTTGCCCTCATTTGTAAAATTTATGAATTATGCTGGCTGTCAGGAAATCAAGTAGTGTTGTGGCAAACATGATTAAACCCCGACTCCAAACAGCCAAAAATTTGGTTTACTTGTGCATTTCTTTTTGCAATGATATTAACTGATGTGTGCATTTGTTATTTTCTTCTGAGTTTAGAAGAAGTAGTGTTTTAAAAGCTCCTTCATGCACCATCTATCTGATCTGACATTTTGGGAAGATGCTTTGGGAGCAAATAGTCAGATTCATGCTAGTTGAATCCGTTGTTCCTTCCCACCCACGCTTCCAAGTCTCCCCACATTATTTTATATTTCTTCTTAGAAAGACATGTACAAATTTAGAGGCTGGGTGTCCTTTGAAATTATGTTGGATTCTTGCCTTGATGCAATTGTATTAAAACTAAAACAAACAAACCCCACCAAAGCTAAAACACCCCAGAAGGGAAGTGAACAAAAATATTTTGAGTCATGAGCCAGAAACTGATTTGCTGCTGTTAGATTGTTGGATTTGTTGGATACCCAAAATAGCTCGGAGAGCACTTTTCAAATATACACCCTGTAAACTTTATTGAAATAACAATGGATTTGTTGCATAAAATAGAAATAATTCGCCTTCAAAAATGACACAAATCTCTCGTGCTGCAGTACATCCACATGTCTTATTCAGCTGTCTGAGTACATGAGAAGTCACAGCAATTCAGATGTACTCTTGTTCTTACGATGTTATGTCTGTGTGCATAATATCTCACTGTTTCAAACCCATGTACACTGTTGAATGGTGAATTTGTTTCGAATATGTTTTTGTAGCTGACCTTTTGTACTCATGGGTTTGGACAAGCCACATTGGTGCTATCAAGGTCGGGTGTGAGTTTCAGAAACTGCTCTACATGGTCTTTGTACCCAAAGATGATGGGGGAAATACTTTTTTTAAGAAGAAGTTACGAAAATTATTTTTCTTCCACTAATTCCAAATTTACAAAGTGATCATAATCAAAATTGGGGAAGAGGAGGGGGATTTAGCACAAACTTGTCACTTACAGTAATTTCTGAAACCAGCTTGCACATTTAAAATCTGGAAAACTTTTTATGTCTGCGTTTTGCAGCAATTATGTCAAACAGCTATGAATCTTTGGTGAGACATGGAGTCTTTATTAATAATGAAGATACCCTAATCTGTGGATTAAAAGCTTATGTTTGCTAATTAAAGTTGTGTATATATGCATTTTACTGCTATGCATGCTCATAGATACCACATTAGATCACAGAAATGACAAGAACTAGTCATTGTTAATATTTCTGGAGATGAAATTAATAATTGCAAGTTAGGGTAGTTAGACTCTCCTCTGTATATCTCTTTATGTAAACCTAATTTACATCTCAAGATTAAAATAGAAGACTAATAATAGTGCAGTAATTCTTTAGCAGTTCTACCTAAAATTAGCTCTTCCTTTCTAGATTTGGGCAGTAATTGCTTTGGAATCAAATCTTAAATTAAAATTATGAAGTGGTTGCCTGCAGTAGCGAAATACTGGATTATCATGTCCTAAAGGAGTTCTAGTTGTGTTTCTAAAGGCAGCTTAAATTTACAGCTTGAAACTCCATGCTGTATATTTTCTTTTATGATGCTCATAACATGAGCAAGATAATGCAAGCCATAAGAATGAAAATTCTTATTTTAATATGACAATAGTTTTTCCTTAGCAAAATGATGAAACATTGAAACTCTAAGATACTTGATTTTGGAAACCAGATGAAAGCCCTGCAAATATTCTGCAGTACTGGAAGCACACATAGAAATAACATACCGTTCAAGTGTCTAAATCAGGGAGGTGAGGTAGAAAGAAAAGGAAAAACTTATTAGCCAAAAAATGAGATTTTTCAATTTATACTTTTTTAGAGACTCTTAATGCTTCACTTCCTTAAATTAGCTGGATCGAACCACTAAGGACTGATTGTGTTGCCTGCTGGGGTTTTTTTCCCTATAGCCTCTGTGCTGTTACATGTCATCCCAGAAGACTGTGGGTTTAGAACGAAAGTTCACTAAGTGAAAATTACTTTGGTCTTAAGGTTTCTCGTTCCAATTTTCGCAGATCTCTGGTGGAAGAGGAGGATCCTCATATGAAAGTATCTCTTGGTAGCAGCGATATGGGCGTCTCTGCCCATCTACAGTCTTCGAAGACAGGAACCACAAGATTTTTCACCAGCAATACTCACAGTTCTGTGGTATTACAGGTAATTCAATATTCTTATGTCTGTATTGATTTGTACTGAGAATTTGGTTGCTCTAAACAATGCCTTTGCTCAGTAGGCTTTATCAGTCTAGTAATTCCTATAAAGCCTCAAATAGCCCATGTCATTGTGCTGTGGTGGCAGTGACCACAAGCAAGCATCACTTGTGAGCTTTTCATCTGAGTTAAAGGTTCAACTTTCAGCAACAGCATGAAGAAAAACCCCAAACCCTGGCTCTTTCCTTGAGTTGTATCCCTGTCCACTCTGGTTTCAATTATGCAGTGACAGCAGTATCAAAGAAGCTCACTTAAATGTGATCATGTAATTATGTTAGGCAAACACTTGTACCGTTTCCTGTGTGAAAGCTGCCATGTGGATGTGATGAGGAGAGCTCTGTGCTCTGTCTGCATGTCCCTAAGCTGGCAAAGCCCTGCCAGGTTTGGTGTAACACCCTGTGCTCAGCCTGGCTCCGTGGCACTGCTGTATGGTGGAACATTCCTCTGACAGATAAAAATGTGATCCTCTCTGAAGCCCTGAGAATTTAAGAGTAAAGTCATTTTATCCTCTCATTTCTGCTGGAGCTTTTACATGCCATACGAAGTCAATCCAGCAGCTTCGCAGCTCTCGCTGCTGTGCAGTGTGGGCCTTTTCAGGAGTGGTGATGACTTTTGTTCTCCTTGGAGAACTGCCTATTACTTTTTTATTTATTGCCTGAATAGATTGCCTACATTTTGGACAAAAATTTGACTTTTTTGTTCACAGAAGCTTTTCATATGATTCTTTTGGTGTACTTTCTAAGGCCCACGTATCTGTGCATAGTCCTCCATTGTTTGAGCACTGGGCAAACTGTTCAGAAGTTATTTCCTCCTTGTTAGTTTATTTTCTTTCAAAATTTGAGCAGTTGGAAAACTTGTACTTTTAAAGCCTTTTTTGTAGAAACTACAGACAAGTCGTTTGACTAATTGAAATACACTGCTTTTACATAATTCTGCCTTTGGCTTCCAATTTATTGAAGCCAATACTCATTTTTTTCATTTGTGCTTTTGTTCTTTTCTGTGCAACAAATATAAATGTTCATTCCTACTTACTTTTGCAGTTTTGAAAATACAACATTGCTTTAAGATACCTAAAATTTTAAAGTATGAGGGCTCATGCCAAGAGTTCTTTAAGTGCTAAATCTATAAAGACAGTATTTGCTTTCTCACTCGTATTATTAAAATCACCAGGTTGAAGGAAAATGTTTTATGTTTGAGCTTCTGTTCTGCAGTGCACAAAGGAGGAGAGTATTTCACCCATCCTCCAGTTTCTTCAACTTTAGAGGCAAATCTTACTCTAGGGTGCTTTAGATGACTTCATTTTTTATTACAGTTGGCCATTATATGTAATTCAGAGAGGATCAGATGTATAATGGGAACTTATTTTACAGTTTTTCCCATGTACTTTCAGTAACAAATTTAATAATCATGGAACCAGCTGACAGCTTTTCTTTCAGGCCACAGACTTTTGAAGCCTCTTAGGTTGCAAAGCACTTAAACTGGTGTGGAACAGAATTATAGTATCTAGAATGCATATCAGTCCCTACCTGAAACTACTTCTATTGTTCAAGCTTGCAAAAGAAACTCCTTCCTGAAAATAACTTCATTATTTGGATGAAGCTACTTACTAAGGCCCGGTTTGCATTCTTCATCCATCTCTGGAAAATAATTATTCTCCCTCTTTTCAATGATTAGTTATTATAAAACATATTTGAGATAATGGTTTTAAGATGACAAATTATTTCTCTGTCACTTTTTTGGAACTACAGTGGATACCTACATAAAAGTAAATAAGTATTTACATAAGGGAAATGAAAGAGATCGCTACTCTCCGCCCAAATCAAATGGATACTTTGCATTGTGCTTTTCTTGCAGGGTTTTGACCAGCTGCGAGTGGAAGGTTTGCTCTGTGATGTGACACTTGTTCCTGGAGATGGTGACGAAGTGTTTCCAGTTCACAGAGCAATGATGGCTTCTGCCAGTGACTACTTCAAGGCGATGTTCACAGGTGGTGTTTTTATTTAAGAATTGCGCTCTCCGATCTGCCCTCACTCGGACAAGTTCAGTGCTGTGTGTGATTCAGCCCTGGGCTGCAAACAGCTCTGTGAGCTAAACAACTCTCTCTACTGTTGCATGTGGGCTTTTAAATTAATATTTTTTATGTTTTAATTTGGTATAGGTTTATGAAACTGTTTCGACCCCTTCAAAATGATCACACAAGTTTACCCTCATGTCACTTTCAGGTGGAATGAAGGAACAAGATTTAATGTGCATTAAGCTTCACGGTGTGAACAAAATAGGCCTAAAGAAGATCATTGATTTCATCTACACTGCAAAACTTTCCCTCAACATGGACAACCTTCAGGACACTCTGGAAGCTGCCAGTTTTTTGCAGATTTTACCTGTTTTGGACTTCTGTAAAGTGTTTCTTATCTCTGGGGTAAGACTACTTGTTTCCCATTTACAATGATTGTGGCCTTGGGTTTTTTTTTAATAATGACACTGACTTACGTAATAGTCAAAGTTAAGTCTAAAACTTGCCGTTATTCATAATTTGGATTCACATAGAACAAGTTTTCCGTGTAGTTCTCTTTAAAATCTCTTCCTCTGAGTATTATATACAGTGGGAGTTTAAATTGTTAAAAATTCTTTACTTGCCTCTCAGATATTAGATGTTTTGTTGTCTCACTGCAGTGTGCCTTGCCAGAGTTGACATTATAAATACAACTTGGTAAAAGGTCTTGGATGTGTTTTGAATCAGGGATTTGGAGCAGCCTCCCTTTGATGGGAGGTGAGCCCCAGGGACATGATATTGCCCTTTCCCGTTTCTGGGTAGAGCTGCTGCTTGTTTATTTTGCTTTCTTAGGGAAAGGACTTTTTTCATATTAAATAGTGTTATTTGGAATGTTTTTTTTCATCGTTTAAAATGCTTTTTCTCTGAAGGTGCCTTTACTTATGATGTTAGTCACTGTTTTTGCTCATGTAAAAGTGTCTTGTTTGATACTACATTTTCAAAGAATTGGAAAGAATTTATTCTCTTAATTTTATTGATTGTTTTTTCTGGAATACTTTCATTTACACCAGTGTCTAAGGGAACATAATCTCATTCATTTAGAAGTACAGAATTGAGGTTATGCTGTTGACATAGTTATGTTCTCAGCATACCTATAAAAAGAATTTTTGAATTAACTTGGTTTTCATTTTGTTGGAACAAGAATTGGTTAGCAAATGGGTTTGTCTTTTTTACTTTTGTAGTTGTCACGTCTTTAGCTTTACTAAGATTACTCCCCCAGTTTCTCTCCATTTTTTGAAGGAGCATTTCTGTAATTTAAATGAGTATTCATTTAAATGAATAAATTCAGGTAATTTAAATGAGTATTCATGAGTATTCAGATTTGAGCTGATTTCTACTGAAGGTATTTGCCTTGAGAGCAACATCTGAAAGCTGATGTAACTAAGTATTTTCAGACAAATGCCTGTTTGTCTTTGAATTGTCTAGGGAGTCCATTGTCAAAGAGATTATAGAAGCCAGTTTATGTAAGGCATAATGTAATTGTGTTAATTCATAAGAGGCTATTGGAAATATTTACAAAGAAAAACAGAAGCTTAAGGTAACAGCTTAATTTGTGTAACAAAAATAGTGAGACCTTCAAAGAATGGTATCTGTTGTAGTTGACTTGAAAGTATTCTTTTATTTGCTCTGTGTTTACACCCATCCTTGTCAAGTAGCCCATTGGTCTGATAATCTTTGCTCTGCCGCCAAATAGACTCTCAGAGAAACACTGAAATACTTCCCAAGATATTTTCAATATTACTGTTACTGTTGGCTTTAAATATTCATAGATGTACAGTAGATTACTCCCATGTTCATGTCTAAATGAGCTGTAATGTAATTAATAAAAATACCATGGAAATGTTTTCAGAGTAGCAAGGGCCAGAGAACACACAATAGTGATTTTGCAAAAGTAGAAGCAGTGTACGATATGGAAAAATATGAGAAACCTATCCAAGTAAATTACAGCACTCAGGGGAAAATCACAGGGTAATGGGGAAGGGGGTGTTATACTGTAATTAAAGACAACATTCCAAAACATTGAAAATTAATGTTTTGGCTGTACTTGCATCAGTAAAATTTATTCCTTTCATAATTCTGTGCTTTACGTTTTTGTAACAACTAGCAAATTGTCAAATATCAAGGGCTTAATACTTGGAAGTCATATCTTGTCAAAAGAACTTAGTTATCTGAGGATGGAGCAAATTAATCTGTTTTGTGGGAGTGTGAGATTTAAGGCTGGGACCAGCTCTACCAGAAATTTGCCTTTTGTTGTCTAGGGGTATGATTGATTCTGCTTTCTGACCTGGTCAAATTTCTGTGCTGCTTTTTCCAGGCTCCTGTGTGTAGGAGCCCATAGAAAAATTGAGGGTTTCAGGCATGTGTGAACTCTTCCTTAAACTTTGACCCTTTGAAACACTGTGTTCAGTGTGTAACAGTCATTGAAACAAAACAAAGTTAGGCACCTAAATGTTTTGTGGTACTGGGCTTGATGGCTTGATTTTCTGTGTGTGTTATTCCTCCTGAGCTGTTCTCCAAGGGTCTCATGCTTTTGTTGTGTCCAGTTTTGTAGTTTCGAGTTTTTACTTTCCTAGAGCTTGGGAAGTGATTCCTTCAAAATTTCAAGGAATTAAATGAACTGCTTTCTCAAGAAAGTGCTTTGGCTTTTGCATAGGGATTTTCAGGCTGTAATAACACTATACTGTCCTTAACCTTTCTTTTTTGAAAAGCATTTTAGTATTTTCTGTGACTTCTGCTTTGTAGTGAGCAATTGCAATGAGTAATGTGAATGAGCAGATCTGCTCAGTAGCCAAAGCCCAAGTATAATAGGATTTATTTATATGAAATTCTCAACTCCTTATGGAGCTGCTCAGCTCTTGCACTGTTATGGCTTTTAGCTCTATTTGTGTGAGGTTTTTTACCAGTTACTGTGTACACTGTACAGCCAGTCTTATTTTTATCTGATATTCCCATTCACTTCAGACCAGATTACTCAGAGCCCCATCCAACCTGGCCTTGAGCACTTCCCAGAGACGAGGCATCTACAGCTTCTCTGGACTACTTCTTTGATACTGACTCTCATAACCAGAGAATGTTTTATACACCATTGCTAGTTGGCATGATTGTTTTTTGTTATAAAAAATGTGGTCTGTCTTGTAATGGAAAGATAATTTCCAGGTATGCATTGCACAGATATTTTCATGATAGAGGATAGAGGTCCTGACAACCTGCTGCACATTCATTACAGCGTTAGTTTTCCTGGATATTGAGAATAAGGTGTAGAACCTTTGAGTGTATGGAGGCATTTCAGGATGTGTGAATTAAGCCTTTGCATGGCTGCAGATCTTAACTCTAGGGCAAGTTAGATCAGTTTCTAGTGAACTAAGAGAATCTCCTGTTCCTGTACTCATTAGACATTTGGATTGTCTGGTATTAAAAGGGCAATGATCAGATTGAATTATACAGCATTAAAATCTTGTAATCTCTGTCATGACCAGAAGGTCACTTGAAGGTTTTTGATTTCTTAGGTTGCAGTCAGGTCATAGTGCTCAATCTTTATAATCTTTTTAAAAATAACCATGAGATTCAGAAGCTTAAATTCTTTTGGCATTACAAGTATAATAAGAATCACAGTCGTGGAAATGGTTGACATTGAGTAGGACTGACATGCACAGGGACTAGAAAGCAAGTGTAAATGAAGCTTGGATTGCAATAAGGTTTGAATGCAAAAAAAGCTGCAATTCTTAGTAAGAAGCATTTGATTGATTTGTGCATGTACCACAGAGCTTGCTGAAATTAATTGACTGGGTTCACTAAAAACCCACTTTGTTATGCCCCATACCTGACATGTTGTTTCTTCCCTTCTGCCTTTCAATCTAATGTGAGTTGAGAAATTTGGGGCTAAAGATGTAAGAAATGTAGATGCAGGTACAGTGTAAAATAGATGGTTACCAAGATGTGGTCGTTTAAGTATTGAATTAAATGAGGGTGTGATCCATACTTCTAAAGCATTGAGTGTGGTGGGTAATTTTAGAGGAAATCCTACTAGGTTCAGTGTTTTAAAAAAGGTTTATAAAAAACAAATCACTACCTTTGTCTTATTTTTGACTTGTTTAATTTTTATCGTAGTCTGTGCGAGCACAGCCTTGCTTTATTAAACATCCATTTTTGTTTGTTTTGAAGGAGTGTATTCATGGGATTGAAGGCTGTAAATAAATTGCCTTGAGATATGTGGTATTGTAGGGCTAGCTGTGCCATTCTCTTTGGTTTCATTATGCCAGTACAGTTTTATTAATGCTAAAAAAAGTATAATAACGATTTCTGCATTGCTGTCCATAACCTTGAGCTTATCACTTGTCCTTTAGCTGTATTTTCCACGTGTTTTTCTTAGAGATGTTTTCAGAGTTTTTCAAAGGTGATGTACTGTATAATTGCTATGTATCATCATTGTATAATGTATTTGACATAATATATGCCATCTGCTTGTTACTTGTCTCATTTCTTTCTTCAAAATAGGAAATAAATTGGGTCTCCCTTTGCAGTCATGAATATATACATCGTATTGAATATTTATATGCTCATGTGTAAGTCGCCCTGAGCATTGTGAAATGATGAAATATTGCTGATTCTGCAGTTATTCATTAAATCTTACATTATCATTTAGACACCAAATTAAGAAAGTGTTTTGATTCCTTTTTTCTGTCTATTTAATAGGTTTCATTGGAAAACTGTGTTGAGGTTGGGCGAATTGCCAACACATACAATCTCACGGAAGTGGATAAATATGTTAATAATTTCATCCTGAAGAACTTCCCTGCATTATTAAGTACTGGTGAATTTGTGAAACTCCCCTTTGAACGTCTTGCCTTTGTGCTTTCAAGTAATAGCCTTAAGCACTGCACTGAACTTGAACTCTTTAAGGCAGCTTGTCGCTGGCTGCGCTACGAGGAGCCTCGGATGGAGTACGCTGCGAAGCTCATGAAGAACATCAGGTTTCCACTGATGACACCCAATGATCTTATTAACTATGTCCAAACAGTGGACTTCATGAGAACTGACAATACTTGTGTCAACTTGCTCTTGGAAGCCAGCAATTACCAAATGATGCCATACATGCAGCCGGTCATGCAGTCGGAGAGAACGGCCATTCGGTCGGACAGCACGCACTTGGTGACGTTGGGGGGAGTGCTGAGGCAGCAGCTGGTTGTCAGCAAGGAGTTACGGATGTATGATGAAAAGGCCCACGAATGGAAATCCTTGGCTCCCATGGATGCACCAAGGTACCAGCACGGCATCGCCGTGATCGGAAACTTTCTCTACGTAGTTGGGGGCCAGAGCAATTACGACACAAAAGGAAAGACGGCGGTTGACACGGTCTTTAGGTTTGATCCTCGCTACAACAAGTGGATGCAAGTCGCATCTTTAAATGAGAAGCGGACCTTCTTCCACCTAAGTGCCCTCAAAGGACATTTGTATGCAGTTGGTGGTCGAAATGCAGCGGGTGAACTAGGTGAGTTCTCCTGGAGCTGGCCTCTTGTAACGCGTCTTGGGCCCTGAAATACTCTGTTGCCCTGTGAATGGGTGGAGAGGAAACAAGTTGAAGTCACTGGTGTGCTGCTTCTTTCTGGAAATACCACAAATGCAGGGAGAAATGTCTAGATAGCACTGGAGGTTAATTTTAGATGGGATTCAAAAAAAACCCAATTCAAATGCATTTTTCTCGCATACTGATGCATAACATCCAATGTGTTTGCCCTACTATCAAACATGAAGTAAGCATGTATATATGTGTGAGGGTATATAAATGCAGTTATATTAAAGAAATTTTTACTTCAGCTGAGAAAGGAAACCCACTCTTCAAGGATACATGACTGACTGAAACTCACTGTTGAATGAAGGTTATATTTTAAGACACAAATTCTCTGGAATAGTAATTTGAAATGCTAAGGATGTTTTTGGTCCTGCCTTTTTTTTTATGTGGACTAATGACAGTGATTTCTTTCACTCAGATCAGTGAGTTTCATGTATTCTGACATTTTGGACTTTTGAATTATTTATTATTTATATTTTGTAAGTACATAGTTAACCTGTGTGAATGACTCTGCTGCCTCCTCTTTTTCTTCCCCCTTGCAAATGATAAGTCATTTAACATGACATATAGAAAAGGGAACAATAAATGTTTGGGAAACAACATGGTTGGAAACAAAGAACAAGAGCATGGTAACTTTTAATTTAAGAAAAGTCTGCAGAGGATGACCTGTATTAATCCAGTGCATTGTGCAAAGCCATAGTGGTTAGCACTGAGTCAAGACTGGAGGAGTACATTCAATTGTACATTTGTCTGATTTAAAATTGAAATGTTACTGTGATTATGCTTGGAATGTTAGCATAATATTGTATCTTAATGAGATGTAACATTTCATTTTGTTTGCTACTTCGAGTCCAGTATGCAACCATGTCGTGTCTTTCTGGCAGTACCTCTTGCTGCTAAGATTTGTTTTTTGAAAGCGCACAGATATCCTTAGATGCAGTGAGAAACCTTTTTAGTTGACACAATGCTAAACCTAATTTCTGCTGTAGGATCTTTGACTTTTTTTTAAACTTTTGCATCTCAGCAATTGAAATACACACTCTTTTTTCACGATCACGTTGCAAATATTGCTTCCACCCCACAAAACTGGGCTGGCTTTGCTAGAAGTGTAAAGTGTTTGATGAAATGGGACATGTAAAAATGCTTCCTGTTTCCAGAAAAGATGGGAAACTGTTTTGCAGTAACTTGTTTTTCCTAGACAACCGCTTTCTGATGCAGATCCTGAGGTTTTCAGAGTTTTTCCTACATGTCACTTTATTTACCTGAAAATACATTCTAAACAAGCTTAATATCCTGTAAAAGATCAAATGTACAAACTAATATATATTTACATTTATCTTGTTTATCAGAAAACCTGATAAATAGCCTCAGTGGGCATTTTTCTAATGGTGTAAATTAGTAGCAGATAATCAGATTGCTGACCTTGTGCACTGTAGCTTCTCAGCCACGCAGGGTTATAAGAATGTCAGTGAAAAAGTTGCAAGTCTAATCAAATCAATATGAAATAATGCTGTCACTAAGCCAGTGCAACCTGTGTGTGCAGCAGGCTTTAAGTGCAGTGTTGCCTTAAATTAGATCAAGCAGTGTTGTTCTGCTGACCTCGACTTTTCTGCAGCTTTAATTAAAGTACAAAATTTATCACCTACCTAAAATTCTTCCGTTAAGATATCATTAAAATGCTGTGGTGATTTCCACACAGACCTGAAAAATGTCATTGGATCATTCCATGGGAAGAGCACTCTAAATGCTAAATATTGTAGCTGTCTGATGCTTCGATTTGGGGCTTCAGTTTCTTTTCTTGTTAATTGTGAGGCAAGTCACTTTTCATTTTCATGTTTCTTTCATAAGCCTTTGACAGCTGATAGATGAAATCCAGCTTAAACTTCCCATTCTCTTCAGATGAGAAAAACTCTCAGGCATTTCATAGAAGAGAAGGTCAAACGTGTGTTGGACAGGTATTAAAGAAGTTGCCCTTGGGTTCAAACTAATTTCAATCTGTTGTTAAAGAAGGAAGAATTCCCAAAGCCGGAATTCAGCTTTCTGGAAGATCAGCTCTTATGGAAAAGGACCCAAGGATTAAAGTTACTAAAATGAATTTCTTATTTTTTTTTCCCTGGCACTTGGTGGAATAAGAAGTGTAATTTTTGGAGGCTTTCTATCAAGCCCTTCCAAAGCAGTTTTCAGATGTTTCATCATTCTGAGAACTTTGGAAATGCTACTTTCTACCTCAGTAGTACGTGCCTTAGTGTAATAACCAGCTGCTGTTTTACAATTGCATGCCACTGACAGAGGTTTGGTTCATTGGTAAGGGCAGGTGAATTTCCATGTTGATTGTTCATGCATTGTAACGTGTTAAAGGTGTCCTTGAAACGTCCTGAATGATGAAATTACAATTCAGATTTTTCAACTCACTGAAAACTTAGAGCTGTGCAAAAGCACACGCTGGTCCTGGGAGGTTTTTATGTCGTTCTAGTTGGTTCTCTTTAAGTGACAATGCTGGCACCTGCTAAAGGTATTCCCAGAAAGCAGGGAGAAGAGCACCCTGACATGAGAAGGAGCCCAGCCTGGAGAAGGCAGGTGTGCAAAACACAAGACTTTTTGGAAAAGGAGCCAAAGGGAACACCAGGTGTTGCTCAGTGAGATACTTGAAGCAGAGCACGTTAGGAATTTCCAGATGTGCTGTTGTGCAGAGTATTGGAAACTGTTTTCTCAGATAAGTAGATTTTTGTAGCTCACTTTAAGAGTTCAGTTGTGGTACTTTATGGCAGAAGCTGTGCCTGTAAGTACTAGAAAATTTGTGTGTTTAGGTGTTTTGGAATGTTTCAGGCTCTGCTCCTTATAGGCTTGAGTGGAGTTTGAGGTTTTTATACACAGGCTTTTCCTAGGCACTTTAGGAGATGTTGGGTTGTCACTAAACCATGGATTCATTGATACCTTCGTCATCAGGCTGCATTAGTGACAGAAGGGGAAGGCTTGTAGTACAGGGCAGGACATTTGTGTGTTTTTCTGACCCTCTCTCCATCAAGCTGGGAGGCATTTATTTTCCAGATGCCCTCTGTGATGCTGAACCCTCCTTGTTTATGTGAAAACTTCTCCTGTGAGTCTGTATTTTATGTATATATATATAAAAAATATATTTTAAATGTTTTTGATTAGGAAGATATGCTTCCCAGTTGGGCTGTTTACTGTAAGTGTGAATATCAAACCAAAGTGTGAACTGGAGAATCTCTCTTATAGAGGCTTTTTTGGAAGAGGCTCCTTTCTATAGTAGAACAAAATTAGTCAAGACTCTTTAATCAGTCCAGCTTTGAGGTGTACAGAAACAAGCTCTATTATAGAAATTATATAAGAAAATTAAGGTCTTGGGGTTTGGGACATCACACAGTTGCTAAGTGCTGCTGTAATAAACCTCAAGACACTAAAGCTACTGACAGAGAAGTGCTAAATATCTGTATACTCCTCAAATAGCATCACAGATGGCACTGTAAAATCAGTGCAGGCTGAGCATCCCTTGGGACTGCCAAAGCTTTGTGTCTTTTTGAGATTGCTTAATTCTATTAAAATGAGGCCTGTCTTGCCTGGATTATGGTAATGAACACATCAGAAGGTCTACTGTTAAACATAAATAAAGCCTGGTTTGAATCATTCATGCTGTTGAAAGAATCCTTTATGTGGTATATGCTTAGGTTCAGTAAAGTAGCTGTTTCTGAGTGTTTTGTGAGCTGTGGTCTGTCTGGGGATTTTATAGAGAATATCCTGATGCCTCCCTTAAGTTGATGGGCACCTTTAATAGCTGGAATTTTGAATATTTTTTTCCCTTCAGTGCTGAGGGTTATCTTTTCAGTGCAGAGAAATAGAATAACCTTTCAAGCCAACAGAGGAACAACTCCACGAATCAATCAAACAAGAGTAGGGTTTTTTCAGCTGGAAAGTGATTAGCTTGAGCACAGTAAATGTGAGATTTGAGTTGGAATAGTTTGTCTGAAACACTGTCAGACAGTACTTCAGCTGTACTGGGAATGTTGAAGAGGATTTTGAAGCCACATCAGGAAGTGGAGGATCTTGGACTGAACATCCTCCCTTCTCAGAAAACTGATATCTTTACAACATGGTGATGGCGTTGGCAGTAATGTGTACCAATTTCTGCATGTTTTATTTTCTGTGGAGTCTCTTAATTGCACTCCATAGTGCAGCGTGAGATAAAACTGTCCAGCATTGAATGTCGTGTTCATCTGGATGCTATTGGCTTTGAGATTGCTTTGCAGAGACTCTGCTTGCCTTGTCCTTGTGTGAGGAAATAAAAGTTCCTCACCTCAGTGCAGGCTGGAAGCACTATGGGGAAGAGGTTGCCTCTGTTTTTGTGAAAGCAAGTCGAATGATGCACAGCAGGTCGGAAGGGTCTGCTGTCAGGGTGGAACTGGGACAGCTATAATTACTCGCCCATCAAATCTGATTTTTGAGTTTTGAAATTTCTGCACATCTTTGCTTCTGATTGCTAAACAGAGCAGAGGACAAAGGAGCTTTCCTTTTTAGAAAAGAGTATTTGAATGGATGAATATGTTTTTTACAAGAGTGAACAGGGGTTCATTTGGAGGTTGGGCAAATACTGCATGTGATGTCAAGGTGGCAGTACACAGAGATACAGCTCAGATATTACTTTATATGTAATTTGTGGAATCAGTTCTTTGTTCCTATACCTTTATTTTGGTAAGAGAGTGTCTGCAGCATTCACTGACTTTGTACAAGTCCTTGATGGGTACAGAAGTGTCTTAGAAGTCACTGTAGAAGTGTTCCTGTGTGGTTTTCTTTACTGGCCTGGTCAGTACTGCTAATTCTGTAAGCTTAAACTAACACTAACTAGATTTTTTCTTTTTAAAATGGCAAGCTTTTCAGGTTATAAATTTTTGTCTCCTTCAGATGATGTGTAATCCTGGATTTTTAGGTCACCAACAATGATTCCACAGAGCTTGCTCAGATTTTCCACCTGTGATTCTATAAAAACCTTGTTCTAAAGCAAATAAAATGCCACTTTAAAAGACAAATTCAGTGTTTGTTTATGTAGTTCATAAACATCTCTCTTCAGAGATTAAGTATTGTATAACAAGCTTTAGAATCTAATTCTTCATTCTAATTATTTGAAATGAGATTTGTCTTTAAGATGATTATTGGTAATTGTTCTGTGCATCATAAGGTCACTATATTGCAGGATATTTGAGGATCTCAGGCTCCTTCTGATCATGTTGTACTATTCAAGCTGCCAGTCCCTTCAGCTTGCTCATATCCATTATTGAATCTGTTCTCTATTTGTATTTTCTGTGATTGTTGCATAGCCCTTTACTTACAACCTGAATCTCTCCCATCTTACTTGGAAGAGAGGATTCCTTCTCAGCAATGCATTGTGCAGGGACTCCTGGGCGATGGGTTTCTTTTTCACTTAGTGCTAGCCTCTGTAATTTCTGATCTGATAAATCCTTTGATCATTTTAACATTCCAATTCACAAAGAAAACTCTACAAATCGACACAGGCCCTGCTTCTCTGCTTTCCAGATTCAGGAATGTTTCATCTTGGGTTTTTTTAAAAGCTTGGCTTTTGTAAATTGTTTGATTTAGTGACTTCCATATGCTGTGCTGTATGTTGCTGTGCAAGTATTTAATAAAACATTGCAAGACAATAAAAAGTTAGTCAACAAGGGACAGAGTGTACTCTCAGCAAGCTTGCTGATGGTACAAACCTGGGATGAGTGGGTGAGACACCTGAAGGCTGTGCTGCCATTCAGCAAGGCCAGGGCAGGCTGGAGAGGAGCCTGATGAAGTACAGCAAAGGCAAGGGCAGGGCTCTGCAGTGGAGGAGGAATAACCCCATGCACCAGCAGAGACTGGGGGCTGACCTGCTGGAAAACAGTCTGTGGAAAGGGACCTGGGGATCCTAGTGGACAGCCAGCTGTCCTCCAGGCAGCAGTATGCCGTGGGGGATGAGAAGGCCAATGGCATCCTGGGGCGCATTAGGGAAGAGTGTGGTCATCGGATTGAGGGAGATGATCCTGCCCCTCTGCTCAGCACTGGTGAGGCCACAGCTGGATACAAGGAAGTACTGGAAAGGGTCCCATGGAGGGCTATGAGGACGAGTGGACTGGAGCATCTCTCTTACGAGGAAAGAGTGGGGGAACTGGGCCTGTTCAGCCTCAAGAAGAGAGACTGAGAGGGGATCTTCTCAATGCACACAAATATCTGAAGGGCAGGTGCCAAGAGGATGGGAGCAGAATCTTTTCAGTGATGCACAGCAACAGGACAAGAGGCAATGGGTGCAAACTGATACACTGGAAGTTCTACCTCAATAGGATGAAAAAAATCTTTACTTTGAGCTCAGTAATTCCCCTGAGACCTTCTCAGCTGAAGAGTATTTCTTGTTGGTAGTTCCTCTGTTTGTGAATGTTTCTGTCACTGCACTGTGCTCAGCACCAGACTGCCATGCTGGCTTCAACACTTTTGTGTTCTCATTTGTTCCCAACAGCCACTGTGGAATGTTACAATCCCAGAATGAATGAATGGAGCTATGTTGCAAAAATGAATGAACCCCACTATGGTCACGCTGGAACTGTCTATGGGGGATTAATGTATATTTCAGGTAAATAATTCCTATTAGGATATCTCTATGAAACAATTACTTATCCAGATTTTTCTGTTTCAGTGGGAGACAATAAAAGTTAGTCTGTGGTTGCAGTAGATTTGCTGTGATATAAGTAGTGATGCAATTTCATATGGGGGCAGTCAAATAACACACTGCAGGCTCTGACAGAATTGTTTTAGATAATTTTATGCATTTACATAGTAATTAACAGTTCTGAATTTCAAAGCAGTTATTCACTTTAACTCTCAGAATACAGCTTTTTGTAGCAATGCCACATATATACATTCATATAGTTATATAATTAAATATAGCATTATTATATGAATTACAGTAAAGTTATAATATGTATAGCAATATAATTGAACACATCCTCTCTATCCACTTTGGAAAGCATTGAAAATTTTATTACTTTAAAGAAGAATATTTGCCTTCGTTGAGCAAGTGGAAAGTAACATGACAGTTAATCACAGTAAATGAATGATGTCTGTATTTTCACTGCTCTTTCATTTGGAATATGCTCAGTCCTGTATGTTACTGAGTTTCGTTCAAGGTTTTTTCCAAACTGAGGCAATAAGGTTGTCTGATAATCTGGTACCTGCTCAGTTTTCAAAGAAGATTCAATCTATCTGTCACTGATAACTACAGATATCAGACTTATGCCTGTTCTCCTACTGAATTTTTAAGGGATGTCCTCTGAACAAAACTAAGCTGAAATTGAGGGCAGGAGGGTAGGACGAGATGGCTTAGCTAACTAGAACTCATGGGGAGATGTGCTGGAGCAGCGTGATCCTTGGGGTATTTTGTACTAGAGGGCCTTGTGCCAGCAGACTAGGAGGAATTTATTTGGACATTTACTATAAGGTAGAGCTTCTTATTTTTCTGTAAGTCCATTAAGCTTCTAATTGCTGTGCTGTTATCAGTACCTTGTTGCTCGTTCTGCTTGTTTTACTGCAGGTGTCACAGGTATATCTTCTCTGCTGGGGTTTCTTTTCATATAGATGCTGTGTATTACCCACAGATTTTTCTTTACCTTTTGTGCTCTCCAAACACTTGGGGTTGTAAATGCAAAGATTGGTCCCTTTCTCACTATAGCTCTTCTCTCTGATGGGCTCTCAAGCCCAGCTGTTACTGTGGCTATCTCTAAGGGTCAGGGCTGGATAGTCCAATTTTTTCTATGTTTAGTGCTTCCTGTCAAGGTGAAGAATTAAATACTGTAGACACCATGCCATCTCTGACTGCAAATAACTCCATGTGGAGTGGTTAGCCCAGCAAGAGGTTGTTCAGTAGCAGCGTGTTCTCTACGTATTTTTTAGATACGAAATATAGTTGCATCATGGTCTTAAACCATAGCTGATATGCCTACAGCGTCTAAAATTGATGTGACTGCTTTGTGACCAGCCTAGTGACCTTGTGGAAAGGTGAGACATTTCATTCCCAAACAGGAAATCATCCTGTGACTTCCCCTGAAGCTTTTCTCAAATGCTGTTGCAGAGAGCTATTCGAGAAAGGTAAATGTAGAGGGAGCCATTGACACCTATTGACAGAAGAATATTTGAAATGTGTCCTCTCTCCAGTCACTTGAAGCTGAAAAATGTTTTCTGATGAAAATTCTGCTGTGTGATAGGATTGTTTAAAACACAATGGCAGTATCAAAATTTGAAAGGGAAATGGGTTGCTGTTTTCTTGATGGTGAGAAACAAAACTAGCCAACTGAATGAATGTAAGGGAAGATAATTTTGCCAAACAGAAGCACAGGTAACAGTTTTTGTTCTTTTGATTTGCCAGTGTCAATCATGTGTAACAAAATGCTGTGTGAGACATGGCATCTGGCCATGTTGACATTAAAAGGAACAAATATCCTTTGAAACGGAGTACATCTGTAATAGTTATCTAAGCTGGAGCGAATGAGTTTTAAGGAAGATGGAATTTTAAAATGTTATATAATGCTTATTAGTGTGCTTTTCTAACATGTGTTTTGTTTCCTCTAGGGGGAATTACCCATGATACTTTCCAAAAGGAACTCATGTGTTTTGACCCTGACACAGATAAATGGACTCAGAAAGCTCCGATGACGACAGTCAGAGGTCTGCATTGCATGTGTACTGTAGGAGACAAGCTGTATGTTATTGGTGGAAATCACTTTAGAGGAACAAGTGATTATGATGATGTTCTAAGCTGTGAATATTACTCACCGACTCTAGACCAGTGGACTCCAATTGCAGCCATGTTACGTGGGCAAAGTGATGTTGGGGTTGCTGTCTTTGAAAATAAAATCTATGTTGTTGGAGGATATTCTTGGAATAATCGATGTATGGTGGAAATAGTTCAGAAATATGATCCAGAAAAAGATGAGTGGCATAAAGTATTTGACCTTCCAGAATCCCTTGGTGGCATTCGAGCCTGCACTCTTACTGTTTTCCCGCCGGAGGACAACACAGGGTCACCGTCTAGAGAATCTCCTCTTTCAGCACCTTAGAACCATCCCTTGACTTATGATGTTGTAGTAACACCTTTGCACTTCATCATGGAGTCTGTTATTTTTCTTCAGTAGTTTCTGTTAGGCTTAGCCTACAACATTTCGTACAATTACTGGAAACAAAAGACTTTGACATTATTTGTGCTGTTTGTTTGGCCTAGAATGTTTGTCAAGTGGTTAACAAAACAGATGTACTTGCCCAAGCCAAATGTTTAACAAACGAAAGGATATTGTCTATAAGATGTATGAACTAGGTACGTTATTAATGTTGTGTATTGGGTGTGAGGTACCTTATAGCTTACATTTGGGAGCCCAATGAGTCAAATTTGAAGATTTTGTATTGACCACATTCTTTCACTAAATTTTGTAGTTGAAATCCTTTCTTTTCATTTTTGACTGCAGGATTACAAGGGGAGGTAGGCAAAATCAATGTGAACTCTGTCCGAAGGTTGCCAAGGGGCCTGAGCTACCTCCCTCTTTTCACAGAGTATTTTTGACATATCTGTTTACCCACCTGACCTTGTGGGTGCTTTCAGAGCATATGAAGTTTCTTAGGCAGAGAGGAGAAATAAAATTTTAAAATATTAGAACTGTACAGGAAGCGGACCTTGTAGAGGCCGGGAGTTTTTTATAACATATATCGAGTGTTTTTCCTGAGTCAGTTGAATGATGCTTCAAATAAAACATTTTAAATATCTTTGCGTTTTTTAATTTGGGTTTTTTTCAGGAATTGGCTTCCGCTTGCATGGGAGCACACACTATTAACAAACGGGAATTCAGTGCAGTTGTATATTCTGTTGTATGCCTGTACTGAATATTGGTAGTTAAGGGCTAGAAACAGTAACTTAAGCCACTGAATTTGACCAAATCATTCCATCAGATCAAGTTTAATCTACCTTTTCTCCTTTGCTGTTGAGATAACTTGCATAATGTGTCCTCTGTATAGTCTCAGTTAATAAGGTTATCTAGCACAAAGTGCAGCATCAGTGAGAGAGCTGCTTTTGCTCAGTGAACTTGGACTACCACGTTTTACCTTCTTTTGTTCAATAAAACTTTTAACTGCAGTTACCCAGTCTAAGCTACCTCATTAATGTATCTGGTTTTCTTCCTCTGCCTCACTGTCTCCAGGATACGCGTTCCGTATATCCGTGTGGGTAGATGAATTTGCTAGGAAACCAATGCAGAAGTGATCATGAATGGGTATTTTTGTGACCTACTTTTAAGAAACTATTTTGGTCTGATGTGTTCATTTAATTGTTAAGGACTGACAAAAAACCAGTCTTGATGTTTTTTTCCTTGGAGAACTACTGCTTGTGCGTGCAGCCATGCAAATTTGCAGAAATCTTTATCTGCTCCAAAATACAGTGCACTGCTGACAAATTGCAGCTCTGATTATACCATCCTGCTTGATCTGAACTTCCCATCATATGGTACAAGTGGTTGTGCTAATGAACACAATCACATGGGTATCCTCTGGGGAAAACTGTTTAAATCAGCTTATTTTATTGTGTTACCTATTAACAATAAGCAAGTAAAGCTTAATAAACTTTTGTTGAGAGTTTGGTATTTGTATTTTGTCCCTGCTTGATGAATCAAGCAGCAGCATTACTATGGTGTCAGTTTTGGAAGTATTGATATTTATTCTTTGTGCAGTTTACTAGTAATGATCACTTCCAAAATCTATATGTAAGCTTTAGATTTCATAATTGTTTTGGTTAAAATCAAAATCAATTCTTCCTCTTTAAAAATCTTCTACGTGGCTGTGCGAGGTTGTTGCAGGTGGAATTAGCAGCACCAGTGGATACTCCTGGAAAGTAGCCGGTGAAGATGAATTCACTCATCACCCTAAGAATACGTTTCTAATGCTGTGCAAATGACTGGGTAGGAAAATTGTTGCTCTTTTGTGTCAGTCACTTAAGTGTCACATGCTACTAATTATTTTTTTTTCCAGCTCAGAGATCAGATTTTAGACCCTGCTTGAGTTTAAATTCCCTGAACCCATATTTAGCTTCTTTTATTAATTAAGCTGAAAGGTATTGGAAGGAGTTGCAATTCCTTTTGGGTAATGTCAGTACATATCCTGCTGCTTTTATGGTGCGGATGAGAAGTGCTGTTTAGCAGTGGGTACCTTCGCTGGTATTCTCTGTTTAGAAGAAGCTTAGAGTGGGTTCTAACCATTTTGAGACGGTCTGAAGTCAAGATGTTAGTTTTGTGTCTGAGCCTTGAGTAGCTGGGAGCTGATATATGGCCACAGTGTAGAGATTTATTTTTTTTAAGTGACTCATTATCTGTTATACATGAAGTGGAAGAATTATTTTTGAATGTCATTTTGTCATCCATGTTGGACACAGCATAGTGGATTAAATATAGTGCTTCAATCAAATTAATCTTTGAGGGTTTCTTTTATCTTCCCCTCTGGATTTAAGTGTTCATAATTACATTAGTTAACTCACTAGGATTGAAAAGCAAACATCAAAGACTTGCCAAAAGCTGCAAACTGTTTTCTTCTGTAATGCAGTGTACAATGACCTGATCCTTGTTACACCCTTCTTAACCATGGCATAAGAAACCCTTTCCATCACCGACTCCACAGCTGTAGGTGTGCCTATGGACGCAGCAGGTATTCCATCTTGCTGACCAGGCTGCCTGGATGAACAGTGAGCTCATCATGGTCCCCGGGGCCAGCAGTGTCCACCTGGTGACCAGCTGCCTCTTTTTCTTCATTAATCTTGAGTTCTTTCATTTTGCAGGTGTAGTACCTAAATGAGAAAAGCATGTGGATAAGAAGCAATTAGCAGACATTTGACTTGAATGCAATTAAGATTACATCGTGTGCCAGCTGGTAGTCACGGGAGTTGTCTGTCCTCTCCTGCTGATGGCAGACCCACACTGCAGTCACAGAATTCTTTCAGACTTGGCTTTAGTGAGCTCTAATTAACAGCAAATGCTGAAAGTGCTTACCTCCATATACAACTCAGCAAAAGTCCCTGCTGATATCCCTGCAAAACACAACACGCTGACTTGAGACATCTGAAATGACATTTCCCTTGTGCTGTGTTTTGAGATATGACAAGAACAGTGGGGAAGAAGACCTGGGAAAACCTAGGTTAGGTAAATTTTCTTTGTCCTGTTCGCATCAAAGAGTTGAGTATCTTCCCTTAGAAAGTTGTAAAGTCCAAGAGCCTGGCCTAGGGAAAGCAATTCATGGCAGGACCCAGCCTATCTTGAGGCATTTGCAGTCCTGGCATTCTTGGGATAGTGGAGTTGTGCTGAAGGGGTGAGCATTGTCACAGCAGAAGGTGGCTGTGTGTTGGCCTGCCTGCAGCTCTAGAGGTCCCTTGTGTAGAAGAATCACTTTGCCTGTTCTCAGGACAAAAGTGAGTTTCTTTCACATAAACAATGCCAGTTTTAAATTGCCCATTCTGTTTCTGAGGGATGGAATCTTCAAGGAGTAGTGTTTTAGTGATAGAAGTTCAAACCAGAGTCTAGTTCTTTAATGGATTTTTGAAAATCTTGGATTAGGGCAGTTTGCATACAGATAAAGAGAATTTTCCCCAAATGCTTCCAGTCTTAATCTAATGGGCTGGTTGGACATAAAAACATAATTAGATGCCACAGCAATAAATGCAGCACAAATGTCTGGAGAAGTTTGTAACTGAAGAGTTGGAGATTATCTGATCTGGAAGGATCATAATGCCTTTTTTTTTTTGCAAAGTTGACTCTGCCTACTGGAATTGTTGTTCTTAATTTGCCCTCCAGCAGATAATTACCTCACCTTTATATTGGTGTCTGACTCTGCTAGTCACTTGGTTTTGTAGCTGAAATCTGTTACTTCCTCTGCTCCTGATCAGAATTAATAAAGCTGAAGCTTTTCTAGTGGCACAGTGCTTGTGTCAGGGGAGAAAATATGTATGTTGATATGTAATGTACTTTGATAAACATATTCATAATTCATCTTGTGCATACTTGGCAATATACAAGCCATTTTACCCTAGTGAAAGGTATGTGCATGTTGAAGGAGTAATGTGTGTCCCATTTCCTTCTGATGGGTTGTGTGTAGCGGTAGGTGACCCAGAGATCTGGAGGGTGAGTTAAGCTCTCATGTAGCACTTTATGCTTTCCATGCTCTGTGAAAGTGTTCTTTACTTACACCATATGTAGCTTATCAGGTATTTTTTCTTTTGTATTTTAGTTTACGTGTGAGTAATAGTTCTTTGTGTACAAACATGGTCAGGAAAAAAAAGTCAAAGTGCAGTTATGTGTACTTTGCTTAATGATAATGTGTTTGGTCCTGTGAGTATTGCAGGACCCATTCAGCTGTGAAAAGGTGATTGCAGTTTTGAGAGCAAGCTGGGAAATTAGGTTGGCTTTTCTGCGAGTCAGCAGTTCACATGTCCTTGGTGCCAGTCTTTGACATGTCCTTAAGTGAACTTCTTTTCTCAGTCCGTTGGCTCTGTGTTTTGATGTCCAGCTCTGTTGGACCTGCTGATTACCCATTCTAGGGAAAATGTGGTGTAAGTTGTTTAACTACCTATTTTACCCAGTAAAATATTATGGCTAGTTATGTCAGGAATTCCATCAGCAGTGACAGGAGTCCTCTGGAGTTATTTAATGAGCAGGAGATTTGTATAGAAGATGTAGCCCAGGTAACCTGGGAGCGGTGCTACAGCAGGAGCCATGAGTGGTTGACATTCCAGAAGGGATGGTCTCCTCTTCTGTGTATTATTTTGGCTCAAGTGCTGTTTTTTATCCTGTCTTTAGGAGTATTTATTGCTGCTGTTTGAGTTTTAAACTTTTTATTCATGAAACAAGTAATGCCTCTCTGTAGTGGGAGTGGGAGGTTCAGCTGGTTCTTCCAGAGCTGTGTGCTGTCAGGCTATCCACATAGTTATTTAAAATCTTTCTATTTGCAGCTCTGTTTCCTAAATACTTAGAAAACATCAGTTTTCAATGTGAAAAGATCTCAGATGAAAATGTGTTTGGACTGGAAGAAAAAGGTGCCTTTTGAAAGGCTTTGTTGGTATGGTTTAGAGGTTAGTTTGGACCTGAGTTCCCACTAATGTGTAGAGTGATTTTTTTATTTTTAATAATTTATAGTTGGCTTAGGTGAGGCAATGATTGGTTGTTTATATCTGTTTGTGCTCTTGGCTGCTCTGTGGCTGTGTTCTCCCTTAGACTTCAGCAGTTTGTGCTGTCTGGTGTCTGTTTCCTCACGTAAGACCACATTCTGTCTTCCATGCTGCCTGTTGATTGAGTTCCAAAATAAATCTGAGCTTGGATTCTTACATCTGAACTACCTGTGGAGCTAAAGATCATGTGGAGTTGTGGAATAAGGGCCATGGCTTTGACATTTAATTCCCCACCAGCCCCTTATTGCTTTGCAAGATGTTCTCAAACCCAGCTCAATTCTGTGTGCAAGGGCCAAATCTCTCAGGGTGAAAATTTTAGTAACCTTGGCATCTAAAGACCAGCAGAGTCTCCTGGTCCTCTTTTTAAGGATGGTTGTGCACCTGAGCTGCTGGGTCCTCTGGAAGGGGGCAGATGCAATAACTTTTTGATTAACGGTTTGTTTTCTTGGCCTTTGATTCTGTCCTTTCTTCTGTGCCCAGATGGAGATGGCAGGAGGGAAGGTCAGGGTTTGGTCATGCTTTCCAGCTCACAGTAGAAAGCAGGCTTGTTTACTCTCATTTGTCAGCACAACACTGCAGGAAAAAGAATTGTTGTAACATTTCAGGTTTTAAACATCGTCTCACAGAGCAGTATCAATTAATAATGGAAAAAATTAAAATTAGTCTGTTTTATCCTGTGTTCCTCATAACCAGGATTGTTCCAAAATACGTGACTTCTGTTGGATTAACAATTTTGCCTTTACCTCCCTTGCTCAACATTACTGTAAAAAAAATTGCTTGGTTTCTTTTCCATTTGTTTCTCATTGCTTGTAACTTCTTAGAAATGTGGAAATAATCTTCCTTATGTGTTTTGTGCACTGAAATAAACACACCAGTGATCACCTGAGTCCCCTCCCCATGTTTCTTACTCAGTGCTTGCCATTGTATCTTTCTGTATTTTTACCCAAATGCTTGAGAGCTGTCAGTAAATGTCATTACAGAGCCGTATAACTCCTGCTGCTGGGGCCAGGCTCCTGTTCTCCATGGTTAGGTGAGGTAAAGAGGGGTTCATCTCTCAAATACTTGGAAGTATGTATTCCCTGCTAGTAGGTGGGTGAAGCACTGCCTAGTGAGGTTCCCTTTCTACACAGAAAGACTCGTTGAGAGCAATGTTCTCCCAGCTTCAGAGGAACAACCTTGTGTGACTAAAGAACCTGCACCGGGACAGGAGACGTGAACTTGGATGGAAAATCAAAGCAGCTTCGTAATTGTTGTTGAAGAACAGTCAATGGCCAAGTTTCTAGTGAAGGGAGGGGAGCGCCTGTCCCTTAAGCATGTTTTGTCAGGAGTAGGGGGTATTAGCAATGAAAGAATTGTTGCTCTAAATGAATACAATTAAATCAATCCCCAAGTCTTGTCTCTGAAGCAGAGAAAGATTGCTTCTGTTGATATGCCACTCTACTGACATTTGTCTTTGTGTTTATCTGGGATGTCTTAAGTGCTCATGTCACATGAGTCATGCTCTAGTTCCCATGACTCAGTGTTTTCTATAGTTGCTCTGAATAATATTTTAAAATGATATTCAATTTTGAAGGATGTACTTCTGGAGGTTTTTTCCTAACCCTTTTTTAAAGCCAGTTTATGTATCTGGCTATTTTAGCATTATTGCATTTAGTCAAACATGGCAAACATGGAATGTCAGGTTTTGGTTCATCATTCAGGTGTTTTTGGAATTGCTGCTGCTTCTTTTCACTGTACAGAGTTTCAAGGAGGGGATGTTTCTTCCTGTGGCAAGAAGAAACAAAAGGAAACATCAGATGCTGACTGGACTTTGGTGTACGCTGCTATTGGCTCTGCCATTTGGGACAATTTTATAGTTTACAATCCTGTCACATTTATCTTGTGTAATAACCCAGGAGGTTTCCATTCATCCTGCAGTGACAGTGCTGAGAAAGGAAAAAACCAAACATTTTTGCATTATTCTCTGATCTCTGACTTTTGTCATATGCCATGGAATGCCAGTGCAGACACACCTGCACTGAGCCTCAAATCCCATCTGTGCTCCTGCCTGAGGAAGGGTCCCCTCCCCGCTGTGGGAGCAGCTGCCCAGAGCCAGGGACCATCCCTGGCCACCTCTGCCCCTGCTGGGCTCCAGCCCCCGCTGCTGGGAAGCTGAAGGTTGGGAAGGGAGCAGGGAGCATGAGTGTTCTGCTCTGCCTGTCTGATCAGCAAGGCTTGTAGCAGGGCTCCTGTGCGGACAGTGGAGCCATGAAAATATGTGCTTTCATCCAGCAGCATGGAGGGGAGGATCTTTTTTTTTTTTATCCTTGATTGTTCATCAGGATAATTTGAATCTTGACTCTCCAAAGCATAGGGCAAGTTTGAGCTGCAATCATTGCACGTAGAGGTCACTTAAGAGCATGCCTAGGTGAGACCACTCACTTTTAGCACTCATCAGCCTCTGATTTTTGGAGAGGGTTGGGATTTTTTTGCCCCCTAATTTTCTGCCAAGACCTTACATATTTCTCAGAAATCTTGTCTGATTCCAGGCCGGTTGGACCATACAAGGGAAATGACTGAGACCTCCTTGTGTCCCCATCATATGTCCTGTACTAAGGGATGCTGATGAAAACAAGCAGTGACCCTGTTTGCTCTTCCCCTCTTTACTTCCTCCCTGAAGAAAACCCATCCTAATTGTAAATTAACATTTTCATTAGACCAGTCATCAGACCGGGAGTTTTAAAGGTGCCTCACATTCTACACTTACTCCTCATTTTTGCTGTCTATTCCCAATTAAGATGAATTCTTTTGTCTTCCATTAAGACCATGTGGAATGAGAGACCAATGCATTTGATAAAACAGCTGCAGCTTGCAGCTTAGGGTTACTCCAGAAAATCCACTTCTTAAGGAATCACATTTAATTTTCTTCTTCCATATTTACACACTTATAAATGGAATTCTGGAATTTAGATAACTTGATAGAGATGACATGTGCCTTATGGTCAGCAAAGTGGTTTCTTCTCTGGACCTGCTACTTGTTGAATGATTGGGGGTTTTTTGAGAAGCCAAAGTTGTAAGGACCAGGGCAAGGGTGGCTCCAGGTGCCTGAATTTGCTGATGCCAGAGAAACTCATTCGGGTTTGTTAGACAGTTCCTCAGTTTTTCCTTCTTCCTCCCAGTCCTGACCCCTTTGCTTGGAAAATACACGGATGACTTCATGTCTGACAGCTCTGAATCCTGGAAGGGAGGATTTCTCCACAGGCACCTCTGCTTCTGCAGATCAGAGCAGCTGTGGCACTGCAGTGCCTGTCCTGCAGGCTCCTCTGCAAAGGTGACACCAATGAGAGGGTTGCCAGCGCACAAGCTGAACTGCAATAATTATTTTAGTAACTCTGCTAATGATAGTGGAGCTGAGCTGGAAATATTCCTGTTTGAAAGTTGAGTCACAGAAGCCCACCTACTTTTCCTCTGTAATTCAACAGAAGCTGGGTTTGCTCCTAAATGCAGCTGTTGTGGATTTTTTTTTTTAATGAACCTTGTCTGGAATTGTGGGGGTTAATGCCCATCTCTACTGTCAGACAAAAACTTCCAAGGCTGGTATGTTGGAGCATGCAAAGTAGCTTGCAGTCCCCTTGGTGTTGTCTACTGTGCTGTCTGCTCTGTATTTAGGCTGTCTTGTCTTGCTAATCACATCACATCTGTCAGCTCTCTGTGGCTAGAAAGAAATTGTAAACAAGATGTCAAGGTGGAGTGGGATGGAATTGTTTAAAAAAAAAAAGGGGGGAAAAAATCAAACCAGCTTGAATGGCTAAATAAAAAAAAAAGAGCTTGCAAATGACAACTGAACATTTCTGTCCTTCATTTTTAATGCTTGTTTCATCATTGCTAATGGATGATGGTTTATACATGAACATTTGGTTGTAAGGATGTGCACCCCAGTGACAAATCTGTGGTAGTTCAGCCCTTGTCAAGGCCTGTAGCAAGAACTTTACCACTTCTCCACAAGCTCACACATTTACTTTCCATCATTAAGATACTGGAAAGGACTGCAGTAGTTCATTATAAACCTGTTCTGACAAATGGTACAACACCATCGGCCATTTCACCAGCAGCATTTGCCCTGTTCAGACCTTACAGATTGACTGATATTTCTGTGCTTCAGGTACCAGGTTTGCATATATTCGGGACTCTGGTAATATTATCAGAGACAGTGTAAGAGAAAATACATCCTGTAAGCACACAAGAAAGCTTTGCAGTTTGCTTATTCAGTAAAAGTTGCATTTGGTCACGAATTAGAAGTAATTTTAGTTACTTCTTAGGGTCTCTGTCACCAATAAGGGTGCGTTCCCAGCTGAATAAAGTGATGAACAAGAAAAAAGATGCAATATTAAAGACTCAGATGCAATGGTTTATGTACCTTAAGGTCCATTTCCCTCCAACTCCAGTGAATGATGGTGGAATCAGGTGAGATGTCTGTGTGTGGGACACAGGTCAGATTTATGTGTCTTGATGGAAAGCTGTTCCAAGTAATTTTAGGCTTATTGAAAAATGTGGAGTTCATTCCTGACATTACTATAGGCACAGGGTGGTACAAGTTTTGTTTGTGGCTGTCACCAAGGAGTGAGTGAGCTTTTTCTACCTGGATTAAATTACTCGTTAAAAAGAGAGTTTTATGAAAGCTACAGCAATCAGTGATGTTAAAAGGAATTTTGGGAAATATATTGCCTCCCTTAAAGCCAGTTTTAGAGTTTTGCTGTTTAAAGGCCACGGAAGCGTCCAGGCCTTGTGTGTGCTCTTTGGCAAGGCTGCTGGTACCTGAGAGCTTCACCAGCCTCCTGCAGGTAGGGGAGCATCTCACCTGCAGCCTCTGCTTGCCCTTGTGAGCGGGGCTGGATTCAGCACCCACCTACTCAGCAGTTTGGGGTTGTTTTTGGTGTTACCAGCTGCTCTTCAGCTATGCTGCTCGAAGTGGGTGAGCTCAAACTGGATGCCTTCAGTAGATTTGGGAGTTACTTTGGTCATTTTGTTTTCTCAATAGAGAAGGTAAATGAAGCAGAAGAGGTGCAAAAGCCCTTGAATGCATAAGTGGTACGTATTTGCTGTCTGAACAGATCCCAGGAGTGACCTGCTGGCAGGAAAAATCTGCAAGTCTGGGGACTTGGGGTTGTGGGGGTTTTTTCGCTCTCCCCCCAAAGAGTTGCCCTTTATTTCAAAAAGCATAATTTTATTTCATCACGGATGGGTAATCCTTGTTGCTACAATAAAAATAAATGTGACTGTGAATGTTGTGAATGCAAGGGAACAGTGCTTCCTCTTGAGTTTAAATGATCTAAACAAACAGCCTTTTTATTGGTAAATAAAAGTCCTGGTCTTGAGGGGGGTGGGGTTGGAGAAAGGGAAATCCTGACCAGCACACTCTCATGGGAGGTGCTTTGTATAGTCTTAAGAATTCCCAGTTGTTTGCTTTAACACTTGTGTAAACATACATTTTTTTAGCAATTAGGCCTCTATGTGAGAGGGCGACACAGGGATTGTGCTACATCCTGCAGGGTGATGTGACAGCACGGAGAAATTCAACAAGCAACTGCCTGTAATTCAAGGCCAACGTCTTGTGACGCAGAGACATTGGAAAGCTGTGACTTAAGAAACTAAACTGAGCCTGACATGGGTGTAGAGCTCCCCAGTTTCCAGCTGGCACAACCCTGCCAGGTCAGTGTGCCTCATGCCAAGAACCTCCACGAGGTGCCATAAGGGAGTGAAAGGCTGTGGGTACAATGCATGGTCTGAGCACAGCGGGGGAGAGTGTGGTTGAATTTATAGATGCACAAGATTATTGTGAGCTTTTGCATGTAGTGATCTGCTGTTCTTTTTCTATTCTCATGAGAAAATAACTGATTGCTTTGACTATTTTTGCCCCTCAGAAAGGCATAAAGCCATCGTTTAGTTTCTTTGATGTGTTTTTCATGTATATTATATCCTCTGTGCTGTTGTATTAAAGTAACCATGATTTGCTAATGAGAATCTCTGTATTCCCACAGACAATCCTAGAGTATTTTTAGCAAGGGGATTGACTAACGAGGTCACCAAGAGGATACATGGTCACATTAAATATTGCTGTTTAATATACAAACATTTTCCAAAGGATTAGACATTGTAAATCCAGTGGCCTTCCCAAGTAGGATAACTATCACTTTGAAATTATATTTAATTGTCCACTCTCGACTTCTGTGTCATTTAGTGTGTCTAGCCATGCTATTAGTGCCTTATGTCAGGGGAAGCCTGCTGTGACCTTACAATACACAAGCCTCTAGACAGGTCCTCTCATCCTTCTCTCAGGGCAGTCTGTTGTTCAGGAATAAAGACTTGGCATAAAGGAAAAAAAAATTAGCTGTACCAATGGAAGGAGTGGGGGGGGTGGGGAAAGAAGTCTATTTTCATGTGTAGAAGTGCCCTTGGGGCTGATGGTCTTGGAATACTTGGAAATATCTAATGGCCTGGGGCCCCTTGAGCTCCAGATCCAACCTACCTCAGAGAAGATTGTGAAGTTGACATTCTAGAAATGAGCCTGCTTTAAGACCAAGAGATCTCTGGGAAAAAAAGCAGGAATGGTAATGAAAATGCTTTCTTAATTAAACCCAGAATTTCGGCAGTAACTGCAACATGGGTTAATTCCCAACTGGAGTTGTTGCATCCGATGGCATGAGAGCGACATGCAGCACTCGAACTACACTAAATGAACTGCTGATGGCTTTTCTCTTCCAGCAGGATTAAAGCTGCCTTTCCCAAATTAAAGCTGCCTCTCTCATGTAGGGAGTGCAGCAGCTCTCACTGGCATTGTAAGCAAGCTGATCAGATGACTAACCGCCCTCATTCATGGGAATGATCCTCAAGGGCTGGTTGCAAAGGCTCTGGGATGACAAGTGCATCCACCTGAAGCAAAATGGCAACCAAAACCCTGAAGCACCATTGCCCGACATTCCAGAGAGTGAACCCTCAGGCATCTGGACAAAGGAGGTGTTTCCAGCGGAATCAAGTCCCCAGTGTGGCCCAGCAGGTTGTGCCATATGGGAGAAAGCAGCTGCCCTTGTGGGTTTTGAGCTGAATGACTAAATGCAGTTGTTGTTTTGGGATGTGCAAACAGATCCCTTTAGGGTGGAGGGGGGAACAAGAGTCCTTGCTCTGGGAGTGAAGAAAGCAGAGACATGGCATGGCATGTCAGACTCCAGGCAGCGATCCTCTGCAGCCTTCATTGTGGTGAGGACAAGCAAAGGGAGCAAAGTCACTGAGAGCACAAGTTTTAGATAATGTCAATATGCTCACAAGGTGAGAGTTTGCTTTACGTAATTGCTGGTAAATAGAAGCACTGTGATATTTCTTTGTGTCTGCACAGGCTGCTCCTCTGCAGCTGATGGCTCAGACGGAGCCTGGGGCTTCAGAAGAAAAAGTAATGAAAGGACCTGCACTGCCCAAGCTGCACTTTGAGAAGCTCGTGGGTACACATTAAAACATGAAAATTCAAGCAAGCTGCCAGCTCAGGCAATGCCTGTGGATCTCCAAGGGGAAAGTGCAATGGTCAGTCACCCATTGTCATGTAGGGTTTGGCTAAGATAATTTCAATTCCCCTCCCTCAGGTGAGACCAGAGCTCATGAAAGAGACAGTGTGAGCAGGGTCACCGGCTGCCCACGGTGGGGAGAGCTGACCTAGCTACACATCTCAGCAGTGGGAAGGAAGATTGAGTCTGGCTTGGTGGGAAGGTAAAAACAGAATATGTTAGAGATCTAAAAAAGTGAAGGAAAAAGGAGAGCAGTAACAGGAGAAAGGGAGCGTTCAACAAAAGGGAAAGCTGTGCAGGAGAAAAGGTTCTTTGCTATCTTTCCAGGAGTATATCAAGTGTCTGACACATCAGGGACTATGCCCTCTGCCCTTGAATACTGCCTCTGGCACGGCACCAGCTCCCAGATCATGCTTCAGAGAGTCTCAATGGCCTGGGATTTCAGATCTGTGTGTTGGCAGTTCTTGGCAAGGCAACTACTGTGAGCACATAGTGGGCAGCCTCCATCTCCCAAGCTGTGGAACTGAGAGCAGAACTGAGTCTTCTGGTTCTCTCTGGTCTCTGCACATGCTGTGGTTGTGAATCTCAAACCTCAGGTCATAATGAGATTGTCATACACAACTAAAAGTTGTATTAAAGAAAATTAATCAGTGTCAAAATCCATGTCAAAAAACGATTGTTCTCATTGCTCATATGCAGTGTGACACCCTAGAATTGTAATTTCCAATTACATCTCCTCTGGCTGACCACAGATATGAATTCATTCAAATAGCAAGGAAGGAATTAAGTGTTAATTTAATACAAAGGAAAGGCTACTAAGGATTTATACTAAGGATTTAAATTAGATTCTTAAATTAAATATAAACCTGTAAGAAGTCTTTCTGAGTGTTCCCAACCTCTCTCCTTGATAGTTCTCTGCAGCAATAATACAAAATTCCAAGGCACTACGTGCCCCCATGCAGCAGGACAGGAGACAAACCAAACTGGGAGCAGCTGAAACTGCTGGTGGGAGTAGGTGGGTTCAAGGCATGGCCAGGGCTGAGCACCATCCTTCATCGTCCTCGAGGGCTGTACTTGGCATCAAGGGACCGAGGCTGCCATATCGGATTTTAAATAGGGCTTTAAAAGCCCTTTCTCTAATGGAGCATCTGATTGTGCTCCATAATTAAAGATCGCGGTCCCAGCGGCTCTGCCTGTGGAGAGGGAGGCAGACCCTGTACTGCTGCTCGCTGCTCCCTTATCTTCCTGGTGTGGCTGAGGAGGCTTCAGAGACCTGTCACAGCACAGATAAGGACAGAAGCAAATTAAGATTTAGGAATTTCTTCTGGGACTTTTCTAGGAAGAAAAAAAAAAGAGGTTTTTAATTGGTTTTCAATTCTGTGGCAGCCAAAGGTCTTTAATTAGATTTTACATCATTGTCCATTATCGCTCTCCTTTTCTATGTTTAGCCCACCATGATTTGTGCTTCTTTAAAGAGATAAAATTTCACTGTTTGTCTTTATTTCCAAAAAATCAAGGTGCTGAGTGATTTCATGTAAATACTGAATAGCAAATGAATTGTTGAAACTTAAACTTGCTAAAGACAATGCATTAGTCTAATGCTGCTATATTTAGCTTGTCTGATAAATGTAGCATTAAAGGCTTGATAACTTTATTTTAGTTATACTTTTTTTCCTTGCACTACTTAGCTGGTGAACAGCTTTAAATTTTTCATCCGAAACTCTCATTTTTTAAAATTCACTTTCCCAATTTTTAAAAATCTTTAAAACAACCTCACAGATATCCTACCTTGCAGAGCTCTGCTGTAGTATTGATGGGTTACAGGGTTAATTTTGGCAAATGTAAAAAAAAAAAAATTAAAGTATGCTTGTATAATTCTTAATCAATTGTTTTCTCAAATGGGGCTCCTGCACTGCAGAGTGGTATCTGGGACTGGTGGGTGCTGGATTTCACCCAGGCTGGTGTGTGGACCAGCTTCAAATCCCTTTCCTGGTGCCTGGGGCAGCACAGCCTCTGGGAGGTAAGCCCTGACCAACACCTTTCAAAGTCACTAAAATTAGTACTTCTGTCTTGAGCAGATTTAGGATTGGACTGAAAATCTATTGATTCTCTGCTAAGAGTCCAGGTGATGGATTATTGCTCAACACAAGACAATACACTTGTTAAAATCCAACCAACCAGCCAAGTGTGGAACCACACTGTCACTCATCCTCTCTGGCTGAATATAACTAACCCTTGGGACTAAATTACTTTCTGGGTGTTTCCATTGATTTAACTGAAATTACTGAGTGAATGCTGCTTTGCTGTACTTCATGTTGTCAGGAAAGAAACTTACTGGTAGATGGGGGGATTTGTCTCTGTATACTGATTTACTCTACCCCCTAAAATGTTTTATGCCCAAAATCTGCAGTGGTTTTGGAAGCTGCCTTTTCCCCTGTGTTCACATCTGCATGTGGACGATGAGAAGATGTGTTTTAGTGGTACAGTTGTTTTCAAACACAGTGCAGACAAAAACCGAGGAGGATCAGCATTAAAATGACTAAAAATGTGTATTTGGCAATGGAAATACTCTGGCAGGCCCTGGTCAGGCCATGTACAATCTGTTGTACATACACTGTGTTGTACCTACACCGTGTTGTACACACACTGTAGTGGAGCCCCAGAAAGGGCTGATTGGTGACCAAAGGGTCTGCAGTGCTGCTGCTCCTCCTCTCAAACATGAAGGGTCAGTTTGGAGAGTAGACTTCCTTGGACAAACTTAGCAAGTTGAGTGTGCTGAAAAGACTGGGTGTTTTGCTTTCTATCCTGGGATATGTTTCCAGAGGAGCCGATGCTCAGCAAAATCTGGGGCTCAGTGCTGACTCCACAGCTGATCCAAAATAGCAGTAATCTTTCCATAGATATTTATAAAGGGGGTTTTATATTTAAAATCCTGTGGAAATACTTCTATTAATTTCTGGTTATGCACTCTCTTGTAATTTTTTTGTTCTTTTTGGCTTTCTCAGAAAATCATGTTATTTTTGGTTGAAAAATTCAATGGGAAAGAGTGAAAAATGCCACCTGCTTTTCTTTTTTTTTTTCCCCCCACCCTGTGAAAACTGCAGTTTCTGATGAACAGACGTTGTCTACTAGATGAGAGAGACTGGGTGGCTCTGCCTGCCCATGGAAGAGTGCAGGACTGCCTCTGTCTCTTTTTCGTCTTGGGATCCAGCTCTTCAGGTCCCCTTGAAGTTGCAGAGGGATTGGGATGGTTTGGGATGCAAACCCACGAATGCAGAGCACGAATCCTGCCCTCGGGAAGCCCAGCAGTGTCAGTGAGCAGGGTGTCTGCCCACCCTGCCCTGCAGCCCCCACGCTGCACCTGGGTCACAGGGAGCTCCTGTCTGAGCTTTGGTGCCTCAACCTGGGACTCACAGGGGTGTGGAGATGCTGCTGCTTCAGGAATAAGCTGCTGTTTGTCTCAGTGGACACTGCCAGGTAAATGGAGTGCCAAAGCATAACGACTCCAGCATAAATGGGAGAGCATTAAAATTAATGCAGTTTGTTCGTGTAATTGGTAGCTCATTAGGATGAGTGCTAAGCTTGCCTCACTGTGATGCTCTGGTCCAGAAACTTTCCCAGCCAAGCCTTCCTGGCACTGGGGCAGGACTGGCAGCCTCAGCCCCAGGACTGGCAGCCGTGCTGCTGCTCCTGTGCCCTCATGGTCCTGACTGAGCTGAGGAAACCCTGCAAACTTCCAAGGGTTTGATGACCACGGAAGTGGTCCTCCTGGCTTGGTGCAGGACATACTGTCACCGCAGTGTGGTCTAAATCCTCTCCACCAGCTGAGCCTTTGTTGGTGCTCCGTGAAGGGCAGAGCTCTTGCAGACATAGGCTTCAGCATCTAACGTTATAAAATCCCTTTTCTCCGCAGTGCTCAATTATTTAGACATAAAGTTTTTCTGGGAGGTAAATGAGATCAGCTCATACTTCATATCCTGCCCAGCAGCTTGCACACAGGTGCTCAAATGTCACCTGGCCCCCCAGGCTTGGGGCAGCACTGACAGCAGAAATACACAGACCAGTGTGAGGCTGGTTAGCATGGCATCAGCCTGGGCAATGAATGAATGCTAAGTGATGTGTGCTGAAGACACTTCAGCAGCAATTCTGGTGGCCCTTCAACAGGGATAGTTCTGATGGAGTGGCTTTTGATTTGTTCCTGGCCCATATGTCTCTCCTCTTCACCACGGTGGAAGAAATTGCTTCATTGTAATTTCACAGGAGGAGATCTCAAAAGTTTCTGAATTAGGGTCAAATTGCGTTATTGATCCCTTTTTTTCCTTCAGGGTTTTGATTATTCAGGAACTGAAGCATATTTCTTCTTGCTTCCTTCCCAGGGACTTGGGTCAGCAATTACCCACCCAATGTGGGGCAGAGCTGAGCTGTGTCTCTTCGTGACATGTTCTCTGTTGGTTTTTTTCTCCCGACCATTTCAAGGTTTTAGAAAAAGGAAAGGCTGGTTATACACAGCAGTTTTAGACAGGTTTGGTGTTATGTCTTCCTCCGTAAGACAGTTCTTGCCTTGAATGTGGCACCATGAATAGGTTGGTCATCACTGAATGTCCTTGCCCTGAGAAGTCCCCTCTCAGCACATCCTGCTGGTAATCCCAATGGAGCTGGTTCCCCCTGCTAAGTCCCAGCTACTCCACCTTCAGCTCACACAGGGAGATTTCACAGACTGCTGTGCTCTGGATAGATGAGGTCAAATACGTTTTCCCAGTCCAACAAGGAAGTTTTCTTATAAGGACTGATGTGCTATTGGTCAGGCATGGTTGCCCAGGGAAAAAAACACATGGCATTTTATTCTGTTTTGCACTTGTTTTTATCCCGTTGTTTTACAGCTAATCATTACATTCTGACAGAACAACAGGAATGCTGTTCCCCAACTGGATTTATCACAAATGTCCAGCCTCTCCAGTATTGACAGTTAACAAGTGTTCTTCAGATGAAGGTGATCTTCCAACATGGCAACATCAATAAACCAACAGAGTGATTAACAAAACACCAAAAATGTGTGGATAAATCTGAATCTGTTTGATCTGAGTCTTCACAAAGCAAGCAAGAAAATAATAAGGTTAGTCAGAGGACATATTCATCACCATCATGAAACCAAATTTGTTTTTATAGGATTGTGTGATTGAAAAGACTCTTGAGGAATGTGGCTTCATGGGAGATGAATAAGATTGTGGTTCCGTGGTATAGGAGACCCGACTGTATTCAATACTTGCATACACACATTTTTCATGTTGCCTGTAATTCATCTAATCATCTCATATGCACATGTTTTTAAGGATATTTTTTGGTTCTCTGCATGGTGGTGGAGGAACAACAGAAAAAAAGTCTTAGTAGGAGTTTGCATTGATTCTTGCACCACAGAACCATTGAGGTAATGACAGGCTGTGCTGTGCAAGCACTGCTGTCCGTGAAGGGCAGCTGGGGCTCTTTGATATTGGTCTGCAACAGGAAAAGGATCACAAGGAGGCCTGGATTAGTACTTCCCTCCAGGTAAAGCTAACAGCTGTATCTAAGCCTTTTGAAATTTCACAGCCAGTCTTGCAATTTTGCCTTGTTGTTGGCTATGTGGTGTGCTGCTGTACCAGGCATCATTGGCTTCCAGAGAGTTTAGCATCTTCCCTTAGAACCTGTTACTTTTCTGCACCTCTCTGTTCCAAGAGTATTTCTGGATCTAGCCACCTATCTATGACCCTTTCATGTAGTTCAGTAAGATTTCCTAGATAAATTCCTAGCACAAATGAGAAGTCTGAAGACCCAACCACATGTTTTGTCTGATCCCAGGTTTCTCTCTGAAAAGCAGAGAGGTTATTTCTAATATGCTAATTCCTGCTGTTGTCTCTGTCTTGTTTTGTTTCTTGCCAAACCTTGGAAAGTGGGTTGTTATTGTCTTAGGCTGTTGTTTGGAAGTATCAGTTCCAGAACTAATTATGTATGAAATCAGTCTGGTTTTTTCGATACTTTGAAGTTTTTACAAGCATAACACAGAGTAAGAGTAGTAAAGAAATAGACAAATATTTCCCCTTACTTTGAAGTTACTAAACACACATCTAATTACAAAGTGATTAAGACTGAGTCACCACAATGTGTCTCTTCTGAACATAATTTTCAAGCAGTACAAATACACTTAAATACCAAAAAATTTCACAAATAGGAGTGCAGGAGTTGTGAACTTAGGGTCTCTGTGCAGTCTGAATTTTATACTGGATGTCAAGATGTCTTTCAGTGAGTGACAGCATTACATAAAACATCAAAGCCACTCTGTGTGCTGCATGGAAAAAAGACCTACCTGCTTTAAAAAGCAAAATCAGTGATGGAAGACATTGCTTAGTTGTCATTTCTACAACTTTCATAGTCTTTTTTTAATAATCATTTATTTATAAGTTGTAGGATTAATGCCTGAGCTGCTTTAAAATGAGGATCTGGGGATGCTCCAAGGTTAACAATTTTTTTTTATTTTATTTTCGTCATATTCTATTTCAGTTATTAAAAGCTCTTTCACCCAGTGATAACAGTTACCCAGAACAACAGATAATTTAATAGGTTTAATGGAGCTTTGATTTCAAAAGACTTGCTTTGAATGACAATATGTGAAGTTAAATAAATGATGGATGAGCAAGATTAAATGGAACAGAGCTCTAATCTGCCTTACATAATATAGGAGACATTAACACAATTCTAAAATACCTGTAGTTAAAGGCTATGAATGTCATAGTCAAGGGGAACACAAATGCCACTAGCAAATGTTATGTTCATCATCTGGGTGCAGTTTTGCCTGAGCAGGAACCCCTGAGCCCTGAATTGGAAAGCTGAATGCATGAACATGTCCGTAGGAAAGCACACACTTGTTCGGACTTGGTGCTAGAGCAGCTCATGGTTAAGTCTTGGGTTAATATCCAGGTCTTTTTGAGTTGGCCTGGACTTCTCTACCCTCCAGTCCTCTGCGCACTCTGTGTTACAGAAGTTCTGTCCCTCATGTCAGGCAATTTTGTAAGATGGATGAAATTTTTGCAGAAAGCCTTAAATTACCTTTTTAAAGCCCTTCACGTGAGAAGAGACAAGGTGTTCTTATCTCACTGCCAATTTAAACAAGGGCTCTGAGTATCATTTTGGATATGATGAAAGGTTGGTGAACCTGGCAGTGCTTCAAAATCATTTCAAAGAGGCACATGAAGGACATTCAGGGATTTATAAATCCAAGAAATGTTAGTTAAGGCCTCCTATGTGTGCACAAGGGAAACAGCCTGCTGACCACTGCTCTCCAACAGAACCATCTACAGCACTGGCTGAAACAACTTGTCTTGCATTGCTCTCATCTCAGGGAGGTATTTTCCTTCTTCTATCTCTGCCAAGAGATACATTGTGGTTCCGTGCAGTTTCTTCAAGTCAAATCAAATTTATTCTTTCTAGTTTTGGACAATGGGCCAGTGCTTAGCAAGTACAATTAAAGCAATTAGCAGAGTAACATGGGACTAGAAAGACATTCCTGTTATCTGACAATACGGAAGAAAATAATATCAAAATATAATATGATCAATTTAAAAAGTCACAAGTCTTCCCTGGTCTGATTAGGCACTGATAGCAAGTGCGAAGGCATCGAGAAATTGAGTGACGTCACTTCCCAATGTTTTTCAACTGCAAACCCCAAATATGCAGTTAGGAGTGAAGCCAGGAGTGCTGGCAAAGGAGGGCTTTAAAAAGGGAATGATACTGCCTAGAAACATGCTCATCCTCAGGGAGAGGCTTTATGCATTTGGAGCTGTTTGTCCAGGATGTGGAGATGCTTCTTGCAGGTGACTTGCTTTGCTGTCCTGACCTCCCAGACTCTCTGTGCATCCATCTGCAGAAGCATCATGGGCTTGGTGTGACCTGGGGATGCTGCTGGATCTTCTGGTAGTTTCGTCTTCTTTAGCATTCCCAGTTTGTATAAGATTGACTTTAATCGGAAAAGGAAAGATTTCCTATATGTCCATCCTATTGAAACAACCTTTCCCCGAGGCAAAACAAGGACATCCATGTTAATACATACCTGGGACTGTTTCTTTCACACCATTTTGTTAAGGACTCAGTTCAGAGACATATTGCTTTTGCTCTGAGTCACTGGATCAAGAAGAGGACTGTTTTTAGCCACCAGACTAAGATAATAGTCAAGTCTCATCAGACATCATCAGGGTCATGGGTTAATAAGACCGTAAATCTAAGGGTAATTTCTCCGAAAGCCACAATGAAGTCATAGTTTTCAGCAGAAAATGTCAGCTGTATCATTCTAATGTTATTTATCTGAGAGGAGCAGTTATAGGTAATTTCTGAATTGTGCAAAAACATGAACTCGTGTAATAATCTTAATGGAGCTTGTTTACATCTTCTTCTTATGCATAATTAGCAAAACATATGATCCAAGTTGTTCTCCTCATTTAGAGCGCTGTTTTGGCTGGTTGACATAGTGGAGTTGGTGCTGCCAAGAGCTATACTGGGTAATGTTTTCTGATAGATTTAGTGTGTGATGTCTGCATGCAGCAGTAGGATCTGTAAATTTATGACAAAAAGATCAAGGTCATCATAAACAGTAATATCTGCTGGAAATGAGGGCTGCTGCTCCATCACTGGTGTTTCCTCTGTGCCCTGCTCAAGTGAGTGTCATCAGCTGTGTCTCATATAAAAGCCTGGAGTGTCTGATTATGTCACAACCTTGAGATTGTGCCTTCTAATTAGATATGCAGAGTGAATAATTTTAGTTCAATTAGGTGTTGTTGGCTGGACAACCAAAAGCATAATGCATGTCTACACTAAATGTTATTATTGAACTGTTTCATGTCCTTAGTTAGTGACACTTTTGTACTGGAAATTGGTATTTTGCATTCTTTTGGTTTTTGTATCTTTTTCCTACTTTGGCATTATTTTACAGCATCCAACTAAATTTAAAACAGGTGTTACTTAACATCTTTTTACACAGTTTATAGGAATGCCAGCATTGTTGATTTCTCTGTAGTTGTTATACTAATTCTGAGGCTGATCAAACATTTTTAGCCAATTAAGATTTGGTGAACTTTTACCTTTTTTTGTGCTCTCAAACCAGTTGTGACTCATGCATATGTAATAAGTTTCTGATAAGTTGTTTACGTGGCCTGCTCCAATGAGAGATTTATTTGCAGAGAGATCTCAATGAGTTACCTCTCACCTATTCACTCTTCATCACGTTGTAATGTGTAATTTTCTTGCTAATTACATTGTTTGGTCTCCTCTTAGATTTAAGAAGCTCTTTTAAAAATCAGTAGGTTTGAATAATGCAGGAGGACGGGCTCTCCCCGAAAGCCCTTGTGAGTCACAGCCATCCCTGGTTAGGTACCTCTCTGCTCCTTAGAGCCCTCTCCATGCTCTCTTACCCCTCCTGCTGCCTCCATGAACCCCTTTATTCTGCTCTTCTGGTCCTGCCTTCCCTTCCTTGACTGTGTTGCTGGGAGAAGACTTGGAGGCTATCTTCCTTGAGCACCTGGCACAGTCTCTCTGCCTCACCAGGGATTTCAGCTCCGTTTTGACTTTCTTCAAGTTGATGTTCTTGTGATTTCACTGTTCCCTGGTGTAAAGAGTAGGAGGGAGAAGGACTTCTGGGTATCAGGTATTTGCCTGTTGTTGAAAGTGCTGCTAGAAGGTAAAAATGTAGGAGCAAAAACCTACAGAGACCAAATGATGAGGCAGTGCAGATGACAGGAGGGAGAAGAACAAACTTCACAGCACCGGGACCATCCTGATCAAGTCCCTGTACTCAGTCACGCCAGCTGCAGCCTCTCCCACTTTCCAGAGCCAGAGAACATCTTCCATGCTCAAGGCAGAGCTGAGCCAGGGAATTGGAAATGCTGGGTTGTAGCTGCTCCATCTCCAGCTCATCTCCTTCCTCGTTACCTTCTCTGGTAACTTTCATTTTAACTGCTTTACAGCATATATATATATATTGTGGCAGCCTTAGTGTGAGAGTACCCTGCTTCCAAAGGGAAGGCAATAGCACTTCTCCCTAACACCTCTTTGTGTTTTCACCCTGCTCCAGGATCTCTCTCCTTTGATGCTTCAGATAATGACTGCTCATTAACACAGCAGAGCCATGCTTTAATTTCCCCAAATCAAAAGCTTTTTATGACTCTGCAGTGTGTATGATCAGTCCATAATGTGCATCTGCTGGAGCTGGAGAGAACAGGTATGCCTTACCTGCAGCAGAGTTCATCATGTGTTGGCAGAGAAACTGGTCATCATGTCTTTGCTACAAAGGAGGCTTTGCAAGCAGCTAGTGAACTCAGCATGGTCTCTTTCTGAAACTCAGTTTCATCTGAAACTTGTCACTTTTGGAGCTTGCTGGTCCCACTGAGCCTTAGTGATGCTGTCCTGTAGCATCTGCAGCACAGAGTGTTCCCACTCTGCAGCTCTGCTTCAGGTACTCCTTGGAACAGGTGTCCAGATTCCTTAAATACACTCTTTAGCATCCTGTACACTGTGGGGTTTTGCTCTTATAAGTTCTTAAAAAAAAAGAAAAAAGAGATGATTTTCCTTGATATTTCACACATAAGATTTTGCCAGTGGGGTGCAGTTCAGTTAGGGATGCTCTGACATTACTGCATCATTAGTGTTCATGAGGTTGGAATTCTGATGGTTCAATTCCTTATGGCGCAGTGCAGTAGCACTAAACTTTTCTTGACTCATCTCCTTTTGGCACTTCTCTAGGACCTGGAAGATGTGGGACTGTCTCACTGTGGGCACTCCTGTATCTATCCCCCAACACCATTTCCCCAGGTTGCATCGCAGTCCCTGGGGAATGCTGCCCATGGATCCTGCAGGCCAGTCTCCTGGAGCAGAACAGGTGATGAGGAGCGCGGTGTTGGCTTTTCGTTCAGACATCCTGGGGGAGGGTGAAGTTTCCCCCAGCACACGCCCATCAATACTATTCCTTTGTGCCACCACCCTGCTCCTTCCTAAAATTAACTGAGTCCAATCCTGCAGAATATTCCAGGAGATGTCAGGCTGTTTCTTTGTGGTTGTTTATGGCTTCAAATGTTTTTCCTTTTACCACATACTTCAGATGAAATAAAAGAGAAATGAAGAGGCCATTAAAGGAAAATTCTCTCCCTGACAGTTATCTACTTTGTGAGATGTTTCCAGAATTGCTCCTGAGTGAATGCTGCCTGTACCCTGGCACCAGTTGCCTTGTTATTTTCCCCAGGATACTCTCTTTTAAAGCTGGTTCCCTTTTTCTGGGCTGGTTTGCCACTTCTCCAGCCTGCTGTGTGGTGCACTGGAGTCCTGCCTGGGGGTAGGACTGGGTTGCAAAACCAGGAGATGCTGGAGCCTGTGGCTGGGGACAGCTGCAGCCAAAGCACAGCTGGTGCTTTGGGTACTTCTGCATCCTTTCTGAGCCAGGACAGCTGATCTCAACCCTTGCTGAAAAGCTTGGCAAGGTGCTGCTCATTCCTCAGCTTTCCGTGTAGCTGCAAGGGATTGGGTATTTTAGGAAGCAGGCCTTGAGGATGCAGGTCTGACCTTATCTTATGGTTTATGGATAGAGCTCCTTCTAAATGTGTGAAGTATGAGCCAGCCCTACAACACGTCCTGCTGGTTGTGCATAAGTCTGGGAATCCGGAAAAGAAAAATAATGTGAACCATGTAATTAAAATAGGTCTGACCTGCATGTACATGGAGCATTTCTTGGAGTGTGAGTTTTCTGCATACTCTTCCTTTGGTGTTTGGGAAATTCTGGGCTGAGTCTGGTCACTTTTCAGGGGGATGCAGAAGGTACAACCCCAGTATTAGTGCCCTTCCCCTGCCAATCCTCATGAACTGGCTCCAAAGGCATTAAAGGAAAGTGATTTGGGACATACAAGCAGGCAAACTGACATATCTTCCCCTTCTTTAGTCCTGGAAACAACAGGTACTTTGGAGATTTCCAAAACTACTCAATTGGGATGTGGCTATTTGCTGTGAAAGCCATGGACAAGGAGCACCAAACTGGAAAATAGGTATTTTCACCACCAATAAACCGACATTCCTCTTTTTCTCTTCCTCTTTGATGTAGGAGGCAATAAATGATAAGACTGTTATTGATTTTCTAATTACAACTCTTGCCTTGTGACTTCTGCTATCTGCTGGGGGTGAAGGTACCTTGAAGGCATCTTTATTTTAAATGCTACTTCATAACAAATAAAATATTGAAGGAGGGCAAGATAACCTTGTCAGACAAATTTGATACTGCTTTCTGATTGTTTTCTTCATAACAAGTTTATAACAAGCTTGATTGATTAAGGTAGAAGGATTGTAGGAGAGATTCTTTCAGCCTTGCGAATCTTTCTGACTTTGAAAATCACATCATGAAGAATTTATAATCATCAGCAGTATAATTTACAGTCAGCACTGAACTGGTGTAGAATAAGTTGATTTTAATGCAGCTAAATGCAAGGTGAGGTACAAGGCAAAATAAATTCAGGCTGTGTTGGAAAGACAGGGAGTTTTCTTCTTTAAGAGTGCTTCAGATGACAATTTACTGTTTACAGGTGCCAGATGCTTTAGCGTTTGCAATGGCCCTGGGTCTCTAACTTCGGGGTCTGGTGTCTGATCAGTTAGTGCCAAAACACTGATCTCTGTCATCCATGCTGCAGAAGTGAGAGGTGGCTTGAACAGCTCTTGGCACTATTGGTGCTCCCACAGCATCAACCTGCACCTCCTCTGGCCCTTATAGATGCAACAGCCTCATCCTTGGCTCCTCCTGTGCCCAAAGGTCACTGTTGCCATGTGTTGTTTTTCTTTTCAGTTTAGCGAAGTCTTACAAAGCTTTATGCTGGTAGGAGCAGCTCTCCTCATGTTAGTGTTCAGAACTGTCAAGAGAGACTTAATTTATCTTATGATTTTGCAGCTCTGTGGTCTCACCACGCCACATGACACCCTGCCTCAGTGTTAGGCAGTACTTTTGGTGGGTGGAATTGGCAGTGGTCTTGCATAGGGAAGGAAAAATCTATCTCTGCTTGTCGTTAGGAGACAGCTTTAGTAATGCTACAGGTGAGCTCACAGTAGAGAAAGGGCTTGCACTGTATGAACAACTCTGCGTGAGTCTGGGGACTGCGAGCACAGGACCAAGCAGGCACCTGTGGATGCTCAGAACAGATCCCTCCCAATGGACTGCACTTCACTGGGAAGGGACCACCTTCCAGAATTTGCCTTTCTCTTTATCCATGTTTTGAGTCAGCCCTGGAGCATCCTGAGGATGGCAAAATCTGACCTTTTCTCTCTGATAATTGCAGTGCACTATCCCTGGCCTGCAGGATTGTGATCAGCTCTCCAGCATTGACTGTGATCTGTAGGCATAATTTTGTGGAAAAAACCCCAAACAAACAAAAAAGCAAACCACCAAAGTTGTGTTAATTTTTGACATTTGCCTCTGTTTACAGGAAAAGTAACGAAGTAACGCTGCCTTCCCTTCTTGCCTTCCTCCCTTGCCTTCCTCCCTATCTCCCTCCCCCCTCTTGCTGATCTCTCTGCTGGTGTTCAGCAAGTCTCCCAGAATCAAGGTATTGTGGGTGGTTTGTGTCTATTTATTTATTTTATTTCTGGGGACTGGCAGGACCAGTATCTCCCAAGGAATTGTAAATGCATTGTTAGGAACCATGCTAACAATATGAGGTTTATCTCATGAGGTGCTCCAAAGAATCCGACAAATCCTTCTGAGCACCAAAAAAACATTACCAGCCTTTGTTTCACGGGGCATCTTGTGTCTCTTTGGGATGCATTGCAGATGCCAATAGAAACATTAGGGGGAATTCATGGCTGTTAAGAAATGATTGAATAACAGGACTGGCAGAGAATGCAGAATATAATTTTGCCCTGTGTTTGCTTCAAGGCAGGAACCACTTAGGCATAGATCTCTGCCTACCCTCATTTCAGGACCCCATCCTAGATACTCAGATGGACCAATTTTCAGAGGTCACAACTATCCAGCTGTGATTCTGTCAAATTAAAAGCTGTTCATCCTTGGCAGATTCCTCAAGATCTGTCCCACTGGTGTTTAACTTACTTTTTCTTTGATTTTTTTTTTTTTTTGGTTGTTTGCTTGAAGTCACATTTCATCTCAGTGCTTCTTCCCAAGGGTGAGACCAAGATCATCTGGGGTGAACTCCTGAATTTGTGAGCTGATGTTCTGCTGATGTTCTCCTTGCCTTGTGCTTCTAGTTCCTGCACTGAAGTGGTTACTTTTCAAGCTGAGGTTTCTGTGGGATAAGTGTAAAAGGAAACCAGTGTCTTCCATAACTTATGTCCACCACAGGAATTTCTGCCTTCATTCCTTCCCCTTCAGCATCTTCAGCTCATCTTAAAAGCTGGCAGTGGTGGCTGTGCTGCTGCTCAGAACTGTTTGTGGCTGCCACCATGTTACTTGTGCACTTCACAAGACCAAAGTGCGAAAAGTCATGGAGTGATCCCAAATTGCCCCGTTCTCACCCTGTCTGCAGCTTCAGAGAAACAAGGAAACCGAGGCTGTAATCACTTCAGGAAACAGGCTTTCAGGCCTCAGCAGCTTCCAGCACAGGCTGTTATATCACAGGATAAAATTAGACTCTGACCTTGAAACCTATATGTGGCAGAGCAGGAGCTGTAGTCTTGAAGCCACCCACATCCCATGTAATTCTCAGGAAATTATGCGCTTTGAAAATGCCTGTCTTTCATTCCAGCAAGCTTAAATCTTTTCTTATGGCACAAAGTGCTCCTGTCTTCTTTTCCAGACTTTGTCTCCCTCCTCTCTCCACTGTGCACCGTGCTTAGAACATTTTCTCCTAAAGCGTCTTCACCAGAAAAAATCCTTTTTATCATGCATACAGCAGCGTGAAAGAGAGTGCGGTGCCAAGCCTCAGCTCTGCTCAAGAGTTACTGCAGCTGATATATTTATCTCCCAATCTCAGCTCTCCCTGGCAGTCCATTCATGGCTTCCCCCCCCCTCCACCCCCTGCAAAACAACAAAACCAAAACCCCACAAAAACCCCCAAGATGAAAACAAGACGGAAGCCTTGATTGTAAATAGGTTTTGTGAAGGGGCAATATTATCTGCTTAAGAAGCAAGCAAACAAACAGGAATGCAGACAAAGAAAACGTGTCCCTCCTTTTGTCCCCTGAATGCTGTCTTACTGCTCTTGGTGTGAGGGTAGAAATGAGCAAACCACATCATAAACAAAGTGCTTAAAGATAATGAATGTTTTGGTACCTGTATTTATGGACAGTGTGACTGCCCCTCCATTAACAATATATGTATATATTTGCAGTTCAGTAGAAATATATCTACAGAAAATCTGGGTAGATCCCACTGATTTCTACTTCCATTGAAGAAGATAACAAAATCAGGGTGTTTAGGACAATGACAAACCACTTGATAGCACAAAAAATACTAGAAACTTCAATAGCCTGGCAGGGTTTTGTTCAGTCCAGCTGAAATTACTACCAGGCGTAACACATCGTCACTTCTATTTAATTTTATGCCAATTATAATGTGCCCAAAGCAACAGGTTAATACACAGTACCACAGGATAAGAACTTTCTCATTTGCAGTTGCTGGAGGTGGGGACTCTGTCTCACTCCTAGACCCCAAGATAAGAGCGAAAAAGAGAATTGAATGAGGCTGGGAAATGTTTGCTCTTGCGGTGAAATGATTGTAATAATCTCACTATGCATAATAGATAATAAGAATGTGGGTACCCTCCTGAGACAGACGAGAAACCCTTTAATAATGAAACACTGCACCTCTGACAACAATGGGTCTTTTGAATTACTAGGTCTTCGAAGAAATAATTTCTGGTTTGATTGGAAAGATCTGATTTACACCCTGATAAGCCCTGGGGCAGACTGAAAATATATCTTTGCTTGCTGAGAATTTTTTTAGTGTCCTGGACAGAAATGCAGGAGACGAGATGGCTCCTGGGGCTGTGCTTAAAGGTGTTTTGGTGTCTCCTGTCATGCACAATAGTCTGGAGAGATTTCTGAAAGTTCATTAGAGGATATATTTCCAGTCCCACTTTCTCTCTCTCTTGATCTCATGATCTCTTCTTGTCTATTCTCTTTTCTTTCATTAGCACTTTATATTATCTGACACATCATCAGGATGATGGCCTGTTTACTGTATGCAAATAATTCCTGAATTATGCATGAATAATTATGAATTTGCGTATTGGTTTCCTGAACTGGCATGTTGCCATGTAAAATTAGCTTCACTTCAACGTGAGCACAAAAACATACCGACACAGTCAAATTAAACTTGAAGGAAGAGCTCACCTTGAAGGGAACACAAAGTATTGAGCCACTGCTGGAAGGGAGCGAAGTACAGATGGAGCCTGATAGATGCAGCCGTGATCCAGGGACCTGCCAAGGAACTGAGGGAATGGTGTGCAACAGAACGGGGTCTGTTTGCATTGTAACACTTCTTCTGGATCAAAGACGGTGAGCTGGGAAGGAGCCACATTGAGGATTTGAACCCTTTTGCATTTCCCAGGGGTTTGTGTTCTGACAGGACCGGCTCCCATTTCAGTCACTGGGACAGACTGGGCACTCCTGAGTGTCTGTCTCTGATGTGCTGAAGTACACTCTGGCCCACCCTGGCAGAGCTGTGGATAAATTAGCCTGCATAATTACAAATCATTTAGTTAAACTGTAATGAGGTATTTAGATTTTATTTCTATTCCATTATAATCGCCTTCAAAATCCTGAGTAGCCAGCCTGCCTCTGATCAGATGAACTGACCTGCTTAAAAGAAGACTTCAAAAGCTGCAGGTGCCTTGTTTTCTCTTGCTAGCAAGCAAAGGTCAGGGGTGAGCCTGCTGCACTCATGCTCTGGCATCATCATCTTAAGAAGTTTTGCTATGCAAACCCTCTCAGCAGAGCCACTTTGGGTAGCAGATCTAAGAGGGGGGCTGGAGGTGGTAGCAGCCTTTTCATAAGAAAGAGTACAAATACTGAAGATCTTTTTTTCTTTCTAGTATTTCTCCCAAGACGACATGGAATACATTTAGAGAAGGGCTGAAGGCAGACATTCAGTGGGCACAGAGAAACCATTGAAGAAGTGTTCTCACTTGACAATAATTCTGATTTGAACATGTGTCTTCCCTTCTAGCAAGCTCTTTGCTAGGTTTGCACTGAGTGGTTGCAAGCTCACATGTCTCTGCATAAATGTTCTGGTTATCCTCTCCTCTTTGAATTTCCTGACAGGACAGCACTGTTTGTTGAACCTGCTTGAGCAAATTTTAAAACATGTGCACCAGTCTTGGTGTGTACTTGTGCTTTGCTCTGGGATGTTTGACAAGGGTTAATTAAACCAATTGTTATTAGTTATGTTATCTGAAATATAATCTGAATTACACTGTCTGAAATGTTTCATGTATTGCAGTGCAGAAACCTCAGGACAGAGGCATATTGCTGCCCTGCAATTGCAGATGTCCTTGGCTCTGCTCCATGATTGGTGAGTTTTATTTTGGATCAAACTTGATTTTTGATGGAAATCTGTCTGAGATTATGACTGCAGTGAACAAAAAATCAGTTAACAAAAGCACCAGTTAACAAAAGAGACTTGTGTCCCTTCTCTTAAAATCTAATCTTTGAGCACTCTGTTCTCTCAATAAATCTGTTATTCATCAGAAACAGTTCACTTAAGTAAACATTTTTTCTACTAAAAAGTGAACTAGTAAACAAATCATTGTACTTTGATTGCTTTTTAGCATGAATCAGATTTCTTAGCCAAGGGAGACATAGTATTTTCTTTGTTTGCCTTGCCTTCTTAGCACAGTTTCATGAGGCCAAAAACTCAGTAACATCTATAGAAAGGTGAACTCCTTACTTTATCCACTAAGGGACAACGATGACTAAATGCATCCAAGCAAATCCTTATCTATGGACAAAGTCAAAGGAGAACTTAACAACTAATTTTGCACAATCAGCAGAGATAAGTCTCTCATATGACTTTTTTCCTGGTCCAGTATCACATTTCCTTCAGATTCGGAGAGCTGAGTAATTCCAGAATGCTTCGTCTTCTCTGCCTCCTGTTTTAACAAGACTCCTGTATCAGGGTTCAGGACAGGGACCATCTTTTGGCTGCATGCACACGGATCATCCTGCAACACTGAGCAGTGAACGTTATGGGGGTGCTCTGGCTGAGTTTCTCCACTGTCTTGTGCTGTGGTGAATGCTGGAGACTTTCCAACTTCCCTTTTTAAATCCATTCCTTGCTCTCTGCTTGCTGAGGGCCTGGGGGATCCTGACCGATGATGGCCCTTTCCATAGTACTGAACTGTGCTCATTTCTAGACAAGTGGCTTGATCCATGCTCCTCACCTGGCACCTCCACAGGCATTGCACACAGCTGGTGCTGTGCTGCCCGCAGCAGGCAGAGGTGCATCTGCACTCAGGCAAGGAGGAAGAACTAGGGAGCTGGCAGGGCTGCTCTAAAATGTACCTGGGGAACTGTTCTGAACTGATAACAAAGGGGTACACAGATGCCAAGACTGCAGCTCGGTTTCATAGCACCATTTTCACCTCTATGATTATTTACTTCCTTGGTGGTGGTTACCCTTTTGGTTTCAGCTTAGAAAATGATTACTGGAATCTGTGATCAAGTTGCTGTTTCTGTTCACCTTTTCCCCCCTGCAATTTGTCTTCTAACTGCTAATAACCCTCATGGCTGAGCCTGGTGGGGCTGGAGCAGGGCTTTGTGTTTAGAAGGGCTGGGGGGGCTCAGAGCACCCACCTGGTATTGGCTCACCCAACTTATTCACTGCCTCCCTTCTCACCTCTTCGTGATTCATCTCTCCCAGACACTGTGGGTGCTCTGAGCCCAGCCTTACAACCTTGTCTCTTGATCTTTGTGATGATTTCATGAACAGAAATGTGAGACGATCCTTACGGTGCAGACAAGCCTCATCTTCTGGTTGGGGATTTGAGCTGGAGGAACAGACATTCGGCACCAGGTCGAACCCACAAAGCCTAGTGTGTCCTGAGAGGGAGAGAGCAGAGAAAGGAAAGGGAATTTCTGATCCCACCATCTAAGGATGGTGGAAACAGGCAGGCTGTGAGCAGCCTCACTCACCAGTGCCCAAGGGCAAAGGTTGATGGAAGGCTGAGTTTTTACCTGCTGACTGTCTGCCCCTCTCTGCCAAAGCAAAAGGATGTTTAATTGGTATGGAAACGAGCCAGCAACATTCTGTATTTTCTTTTCTCTTCCTGGAAGCTCACAGGGAGGGTGAATGGGGATTTGAGCTTTGCACAGATCTGAGATATTTTTTTCCCCAAACACACGTTTTCAGCCTACTCTGCTCATGCTCTGTCTTTTTATATTTTCTCTGTTTTTCATCTGCTTTCCATGTTTTTCTTATCATGACAATGGTGGCAAAAGATAAACACTGCAGCCAACAATGCTTTTCTAATAAAGCTGCAGTTAAAATAGCAAAGAGAATGCAAATTAAATACCATAACCATTTAGAAATTGTAGTTTCTATTAAATATAAGTACTTTCCATCTCAGCTTTAGAACGTGGGTGGATTCTATTAAATGCAGTTATTTTCCTGGAGCGATGGAAGGTGAAGGTGTTTCACAAATGCACAGATAGCAAATGAGAGTAATTTTTAAAAACACATAAAAAATGTAATCGTTAAATATATGGATGATAAAGATGCTCTGTTATTGACTCCAACCTCTCCTTTCTCTTTTCAAGTCTGCTTTCTTCTGATGTTGCTGTTCTCCAGGGCTCCAAGAATGAATCTTTCAGAAATATTAATTATATATTTATAAATATAAACACTAGTAAAGTTTGTTCCTTAGTGCATTGGAGTGAGCTTTCCTTTAGGGTTCTGTTGGAGTGGATCCAGAAGCTAAGCCTTTGGGCTCAGATTTCAGTGTTGATGTTCAGCCCTCTGCTCAGCTTCTGCTCATCTCCAGGGCCACTGCCAGGCTGGGGATACTTAGTTCAATATTTACAGTTTGCACCTGGATATGGGAATGCTGCAGCCAAGAGGAGGCATGTCCTTGCAGGCAGCTCCTGTGTGTAATCACACAGCCATTGCAGAAAGCATCCTGTGGCAACCTGCTCTGCCCAGGTACCAGGCTTATATTGTGGTCCAGTACTCCAGCTCTTCTATGGATCTGGACTTTGATGGTCATTTCCCAAGTAATTCCAGCTCTCCAGGAAATATTGGCATCCTGTGGCCTCTCCAGAGCCTGTAGCTAAATGTCATTGCTTTACAGGAACACAGCAAAGCTGACTTTCTGCAGTTTTGTGAGTGTGGCTGAAGGCTGACTGCAATACACCACAGCTTTGTGCTGCCAGTTGATTGTTAACTCTTCCAGAACTCTCCTTTTTTGGCAATTTCTGTTGTCAGCCTACTTCTCAGGAGGACTTGTGAAGCTCTAGCAGTGTAAAGACCTGATTTTGCAAAAAGCTCTGATGTTCCTGTAGTTTTTACCTGCCAGGGGATCTGATTCACCTCTTCTGTTTCATTTGTTCTGAATTTCCATTCTGAGGAAAAAATGAAGGACCTGGAAACAGGAGATGGCTGAGGGAATGCCCTTGCCTTTCCTTCTGGGCTCACTTCATGCTGCTCTCATGAAGATGGGTTCTATCCAAGACTTCAGTGCTCATCCATTTGGGGCTCATGGAGTGCTCCAGTGCCAGGAATGGCTACACTCCAAAAAAGACCATGCTGAGCTTGGGATTGCTGTAAAGCCTCTCATTTTGCAACCATTTGGAGCAGTGTGGGAAGGTTCAGGAGCAGCACAACAGGAATCAAAGGACATCAGAGTGTGACATTTGCCATAGGAAGCTGTCTTAGGTCAGAATTGTTTTAGAGACAAAAATACTGTGCTACATGGTGCTATTAAATGATGCATGGTTGGGAGAATAAAAGAAAGAATTTAAAATGTCCCTCTCCCAGCTTTCAGTCCACCTGCCCTGTAGCTCAGCTGCACATGCTGGGAACACTGAGTCCTTTATCCATGGTGTTATGGGGGGCATTAGCAGTTTAAAATCTGTGCCAGTTTTCTGGTTGTAAATACCTACTAATGCTCAAGTTTGAGAAGGTCCCGAATACCTGAAAAAGTTGTACAAGCTGTCTCAGACCAGGGCCTAACTCCAGTGCTCACTTTGATTTAAGTTTTTTAGCAGTCCATAGTTCTGTACAGAGAAATTGCATTTGTGTTCTTACCCAGTTTACATGAAGTACAACAGCTTTGCTGACATCAAGCCTGAGACCAACATGAGCATGTGAGAAGAAAGTTAGCTTCCATATTATTTCATTCCCTATAAGCAAAACAGCAAGAAGGCCTGAAGATATTTTTCACTATTTTATGGTGAAAATAGAGTGAGAAATCAGCTACTGGGAGCTGTCAGTGCTAAACCTCATCATCTGTGTATGTGAAGTTTGGAGGGTAGCTGTTAGTAGATTTTTCAAGGTTAATGTAACTGATCTTATTTTGTTGATTGAATAAATGAATATTTCCAGAGGGATTAGTTATAATCCAGAAGTTGACATGTCATTTCATCTTTGATCGTGCTTCTGCAAATCTTTCATATAACCTCTCAGTTAGACAGTCCTGCTAGCTCAGCACTTTTTATAGAGGGATTTGTTGTAAATACAACTGTTGTGGTGTATCTTTGCATTGGAGCCGAAGAGAAATATTCTGATGATATATTTTCTCAATTGAAAATGCCAATTCATTGAAAATGAAACGTCTCACAGCACTTTAGCCAAGATATATGACTCTTCCTTTTTGCTTTCCCAGTTGTCATGCTGAGCGTCCTGGGTTCCTACACCCACTTTCCTTGGAATCCTGGCTTGCATGTATCATTTTAGATATCTGTAGGAGGTGATAAAGGGCAAATTCTATAAACTTGGTGCTGAAAAGTCCCTCTGTGGGACTTGGTGCATACACAAACATGACTTAGCATGTGTAAGGAGTGCGAAGTGGGGGCTGGAAGGGAAGGAAGACACAGGGCAGCTGAATGCACATCTCCTCCAGAAGCTATGAGCTAGTTGGACTATCAGCCTACTTACTTCTCTCGGTCTCAGCTGGAATGTGCTGCAAAGTGGAGTCACCTTTGGCTCCACGCACAGGGACAAGAAAAATATTTTCAAAGCAAGGCGTCTTTCCAAACCTAATCAGCCAAAACATTTTTAAGCCTCACCAATCCAGCTTGTACAGCCTTTTAAATTTAATTGGTACTATTAAGTTTGTAAGGAGGAGAAAGATGCACAGTAATACAAATGTGGATATAGAGATAGCTTCAAAATACTTAAAAGTACATCAATTTGCCTCTGAATAAGATATATCAGTGAAAGAATATGGCCTGCATAATGCAAAATCTTTGCTTTCTCACCAGGTTCTGCAAGAGAAATTACAAACATTAGAGAAGTTCAGGAAGTCACAGCGTCACTTTCATCTTTGCAGAAGTCCATGTATTCTCGTATTGCAATATACATCGTTCACTTTCTACAAAAGCAAGTCACTGCTTTATTTTGTTAATTCAGTGACACCTTGGAGGGATCGTGAGTAGGTCTTGGTTTTTGAGTGTTGTGGCCTGGGAAGGTTGTCTGATCCAGGTGGATTTGCTTTTGTGTACATCTTAGAACAAGAGCAGCAGGGCTGAGCTGATGCACAAGCACAAAGTGATCTGGGGGTGCTCAGCACTCAGGACTGGGCTGCAACGTACACTGGGACTCTGCAAATACATAATTTGCCATGGATGACATGTCCCAAGAAGCTGCTGAGGTGTATTCTGGACATTTCAAGGTCCAGCCCCTCCTGTTCGTGCAGAAGGTAATCATTGGCTCTGTAGTAACAGGTTTTGCCTCTGCCTGCTGCTAAATTAACATTCTTCTGAGTACGTCTACCCCTGCATCTGCCTTGCTGTGCAGGCCTCCCCAAGCTACCAGCAGCATCCTCCTCCATCTCTGAAAAAGATTTATCTGGCAAATGTATTCCTTCCCTCATTCCCTATGGGGATGTTGCTTTTGCTGCCACCCCCCATCACATCTCAGACATCTTTCTGCGGAGGGTGAGCTGGGAAGGGAGGGATCTGCTTGTGCATGGCTGGGGCTCCTCTGTTGCAGGAATCAGGCAGAAATCCACAGAAAGCGGCGCAGCAGGGGTGAGGCAGGGATGCAAAATGTTGCTGGTTCAATGGCCATTGAGAAGCAGGACTCTTGGGTGGATTTGTTACTGCAGTAGGATCCAAGGGGGTGGAATGTGCTGCTGAGCTCTGTCCCCTCATCCTTCCCATCCCTCCCTGTGCAAGGTGCCTGCTGAAACCTTTGGCACAAGCAGGATCCATCTGCCTCTGCTGGGGCTCTCTGGGGGTGCTGGGGGCTGGCTTTAGATTGCAGTCTTGAATTTAATCTCTGTTTTGACAGGCTACAAGAAAATATTGCTGTTGGCATCAGGAGCAGGAGGAACATGAGCAGCCACAAACAGAAAACGCTGAAGAAAAAGGCTTTGTTTGGCTGGGGGCTTTTCTCCTCTCTGAACTTCAGTGTCTGGCAGCAAGTGGCAGAGGTGTCAGACCTTTTCAAAAATAGGTGGCAGACATAATTTCTAATAGAATGTATTAGACAAACTCCAGAAATGGGTTCCAGGGAAAGGTGAGTGCTCTGAGCTGGTTTGCTTTCAAACACAGTGCCCATAAATAACAGCTTTCAGGCGTTAGGTGGGGTAATGATTTCGGTGTTCCTGTCAGAGACTAAATGAGCTGAGACCCTGTGAGCTTCACTCCCTAGACTTGCATATCTAGTATTTTGTGAGATGTGGAGTTTTCCCCAGCTCTTTCTATTTACTTGTGCACATAAATAAGAAATTATATTGAACCTGTTGTATCTGCCAAGACATGGCCCTTGTGGGGAAGATCCCTGCATGTGTGTGCAGATGCAGAAGGAAAGGGAAGCATTCCCAATCACTGTTTGCTTCCTGCTTCTTATTTTCTTTACAGAAATTTAATATTTTTATACTGAAATCTCTCTTTAATGTTCTGGGATATCTACCTAAACAAATCTGTACATCTGCAATGCAGGAAAGAGTGGAAGCTCTACTCACTTCTGCATTCAACAATATGTTGTACAGGGTTTTCCATAATTAGCTTTCTTCACCTATTGATTTTCCTTGCAGGTTTTGGGGTTTTTTTCTAGTTTTCTGTAATCCAAATGGCATGAAAGTATCTTAACATTACTGTAAGTTAACAGATTTTTTTATACTAGCGGTACAAATTCAGATCTGTAATTGTGATTGTAGAAACTCCTCTATGATGTCTTAATTTTTAATACCTGTCATTGAATTCATATGTGGGGAAATAGGTATTACAGCTTACTTTTATTGCTGCAGGTGAATATGTAGTATGTCGTTGTGCTGTTTCAATTTCCTTAGCAAGCTTGCAGGCTATATTGTTTAGGTATTTATTTCTCCTCACTTCCCTGATGTGCAAAAATGTGGGTGATTTTCAAAAACCCAGCACTTTAAAATCAACAGGTTTTTAACACTGTGTTGTTGATTTTCCAAAAGAAGGTGTTTCTAGGAAAATGCAAAACCCCAGCCAAATGTTTGGAAATTCTGCTTGTGAGATGATCAATCTTGCTCAAATAAAATTGTGACCCTTGGCATGTTGAAATTACTATTGATTTTATTGTAAAAAATAAATTTTTATTAGTTTTCATTTCATTTGGCCTTTGCTCTCAGATGGTTCAAACCCATAAATACTTATACAGACCATTTATGGTCATATAATAAATACTCTTCACAATTTAATTAAGTCAAACAGCGTAACTATTTTTCAAACCTAATGAGTAAAGATCCTTCCATTTTTATGTCATAAATCAGAATCCAGACTGTCAGTTTAATCTTCTCTGTTTTCAGCTGAGGCACCCGTGGCATAATATTGTTTTGCTATGAGCACTTGAGCAATTTGTAAAATGTTTCAAAGTTAGCTCAGGAGCTGAAGTAAGCCCAGGCTGCGTTTGGATTTCTTATTGCCCTCAGGAGTGGATGAGCCCTGCACTTTACTGTTATCTTTCTAAGCTGAGCCATGTGGTGGCAGGTAATGATGAGCATGGTGATATGTGGCTGCAAGAGTCCCTAAATAAATGTCTTTTGAATGCCTGTTGGCTCTTGCCACAATACAGTGACATTTTCTGGATGTGCATGTGTTGTTTAGTGATATGGAAAACCACCAGTGCCTATTGGCATATTGACATTTCACTGCTGTAAAACTCCTCATTTAATGCATTCTATCATCTATTGCAGACAAATTGATGGGTCCATTTGCCTGTTGTTCACAGGAAGGTCAGTCAGACTCATCTGCCTCACTGGGGGAGGCTGGTCTGTGGTGAGGAGAGTGCTGGCTCTCTCCTTCTTCTGCCATCACTCATTAGGATGCTGTTTATTACACAAGGTTATAGTATTATCTTCTGCTTCAGGCCTCGGCTGAGCAGGCTGATCCTTTCTGCACAAATTGTCTGTTAAATGCATCCGTCCTTTCCAGAAGGATCAGCAGAGCTCTGCTTGACCTCCAGATCAGGGTGTTGGAACAGCAGTTGCAATGAGGGGGCATTAACTGAGACAGAGGGGGCATCACAGCCTCTCTATGGGAGGAGCAACATCCCCTTGGCTGCAGGTGACATCCTAGCATCCTTTCAGCTGTGGTGACCAAGCTGGGCACTGACAGTGCCGAGTGGCTCCCGGCATCATGGCTTTGTTGGGGTGTGTGGGTGTTTTACCAGATTCAGGTTCTGTTGCTCTCTGAAAAACCTTCCATTTAAATTACTCCTGATGGCTTTGTGGGAAGACATTTGAAGAAAGAGTTGTTGCATGCCCAGGCTTGGCATAAGCTCCCATGCTGCACTCACCTGAGTATAAGGCTTCTTCACAGATACAGCTTGTCCAAGTAGATGCCCGAGTGTGTCTGTATTTACCTGTCCTTTTGTCCTGACCAACATAACCACTTGAAATATTTTGAACTGAAAATAGGAATGTGTTTTCTAAGGTCAGATGTCTCATGCTGGGCTGATAATGGCCCACATGGACACATGCATGTGGGAGCTGGTGGTGTACAGGTACCTACCAGTGGCTCTCTGGATCTATCTCACGTGGCTGTGATTTACAATGGGAGCTTCAAGAAGTTTTCTAGATTTTTCTTGGACAGCTGAAAACTGCCTCCCTGTCCTAACAGCCCCTTAGCACAGGACTTAGTCTTAGTGAAGACTGAGAGGGAATCTCACATCCATGGATATAAATATCTGAAAGGCAGGTGCCAAGCAGGTGGTGCCAGACTCTTTTCGGTGGTGCTGAGTGACAGCATGAGGAGCAACGGCCATAAACTAAAACCCAAGAAGTTTGACCTCATATGCTGAGGTTGACATGCTGTCCAGTGAGGTCATGGAGTCTCCCTCTCTGGAGACATTCCAAACTCACCTGGACGCATTCCTGTGTCACCTGCTCTTGCCTTGGCACGGGGCTTGGGCTGCAAATGGTGTGTGAGTGGGTAAGAAATGCTGCCTAGAACCCTGCAAGCCTGATCACCAGAAAAATCTGTAGGTAAAGCACTCTACGTGCAGGGAATTAAAATTCATTTCAAGCAAAGCTAAGTAGGTGTTTGTTCAGCAGCTTGTTTAGACTTTAATCATGGTTAAATCTTTTAGTTAGATAATTGTTCTACCAGCTGATAATTTGAATTGTATTGAAGAACAATATGCTAAAACACCTTCAGTGAGAAGCAGCCAAGGAGATCAGTTTTGATTCCATCTTGTTAATTTCTTGCTTATCATTATGTCAGTTCTTTTGTTTTCTGATTAATTTGATTGCCCTTCATGCATTTTCCCCTACAAACACTGGCTCCAAATACAGATTTACCACCACTGTCTGTGACATTATAGCTTGGGAAGCCAGAATTCACGACCAAAGGTCAAGGCCTATGTGTAATTTGTCTTGGACCAGGAGCTGTTTTCACACTTCCAGCTGTGCTGTGGGAGTTGGGACAAATGTCCTATAAAGGACAGGCCTGAATTTTCCATTTATATAGTTTTAGAATTTGGTATCTGTGTTTCTCACAGGCTTTGCTCTACTAAAAGCCAAGTTGCTTGGTGATTTCAAAGTCCTTGAAGCAAGACTACATACAATTTTTTTTCAAGTGGAAATTAATTTAAGCTGTGCTTTGGGCTACGTTTTCTTTTATTTATGGTATTGCTGTGTGCCGGGACAAAGAACATTCAAAATATAATGGGTTTTGTGTTGTTCTTCTGCAGGACACAAGCACCACAGGGCGTTCTGTCCCCCAAATGTTATTCAGTGCATAGCAGTGAGCCTTGACCTGTGCTGGGCTGGAGGTGGTTGGATGCTCTTGGCAGCTGGAGGCCTTACAGTTTCCAGCCAGTTCCCTGCAGCTTCCTGGACTGATGCTACAGTGAGGAAATCTGTGCATGCTGCAAGTTGTGAGATGTACCAAGTTCTCCATGTTGCCAGGGAAACATCCAGTTTTAGACACATCTCTAAATGTGCTTTTTGCTCTGTTTGCTCGGTCCCACGTACCTCATGGACTGCCAGCCTGGCTGCTGGTGGAGAGGGAACGCTGCAAAATCTGAGAGGGAAACCTAACTTTGGAGATACTGGCAAAGAAGATTCCCACAAAGGAAATAAATAAGGAAACAGTGATGCATTTGGGGTTTTTTTCCATCTGAAGAATGTGCTGTGGTTTGGTTATTTGTGCTTCCGGGGATTTGCCATGCAGGTGCCAAAAATGATGTGTGCCCAGGCAGGGGATTGCAGGGACTCTGTGGTCTCCACCCAAGGCTCAATAAATCACCACAGAGACCTCACAAGAGGGGATGAATTAGTCCAGGTGATGCTGAGCACCAGGACACAGGGCCAGTGGTCTATGATGTGAGTTTACATGTGGCACCGTCCTCAGCCTGCCCTGAGCACAGCTTCAGAGTCTGGATATATGGGGCTGTTACAGGGATCTCAGCCTGTCACAGTGTCTTTGGGAATTAAAACAAGCTCCACATGGAGCTGACAACTGGGTTCTGGTGTCAATGAAGCCAATGGCAGAGCACTGACTGTTTTCAGGAGTAGGCAGGCTGAGCCAAAATTTGCTGCTGCTCTGTCTCATTTGCGTGGAAGTTAATTACTTGTACCTTCAGGTTCACTTATCTTTATGGAGATGGGCATTAAATCTGGCCCCTGCTGGTATCTCAGTCTGCTTTGGACTGGTTTCCACAGCCTTTGAGACAAGACCCATTTCAGGTGCATTTTTTCCTCATTTTTACGGAGAGAGTCTCTGTTGGTGACAGTCATGTTGTTGTCCCTGCTTTATTATTCAACCTGTATGGAAATTTGCTAAGAACATGGTAGTGAGGTGGAAAATCTGTTTGGACAGGTAATGCATCTGCCAGATATGAAACTTGCAAATGGTTACCTGAATACAGATCCAAATAGTGCTTCTAGTGGAAATGTTGTGTCTGAGCATGTAAACCCAGGAACTTTGTCCAGCCCTGACCTTGTCCCTCCTTTGTATAGGGGCTGGACTAGAGAACTCCAGAAATAATTTCCATTCTAAGTTATTATTGCAATCCATATTATAATACTACAATTTTGAATTAGTACAAACAGGAGCTTTGGGTGAATGTAATTGCAATATACCCTGTGGCATCCTCATTCTTCCTATCCTCAGCAAAGCGAGATGCTGAAAGTTAGTGTGCACTTTGCACAGACAAATATTTGTGCAGAGCATTTGTCCATATGGAGGTCTTAAAGTCCAGTTTCTGGTTATTCTAAATTCATCCTACAGTGTTTGGTTTATTTTTTTTATTTGTTTGTTTTGTTAATTGCAATTTTTCATTTGTACTTGAATTCACTAACAAAGAGAGATTTTCTTTTAGAAAGGTCATAGGACAAAATGTGAATCTGGTAATGAATGTATGATTGCTCATTGCCCATGGTTTTCTAAGCTCATTTCAAGTTCTTGGCAGCTGTGATTCTGCAGTGGAATTTTTTTGACCATCCAAATAAAACACGAAGTCTAATATGTATCTTTAAGTTGAAAGATAAACCCTTTCCTTAGATAAGCAACTTGTTTTCCATGTTGGCCTTCCCAGTGGTGAACAGCCAGTTAAACCTGCAAGTCAGTGCCTTACACTGGGTAAAAGTGATGTCAAATATTTCTGCAATATTATGGGGTCTCACTGGAGTTAGTGGGGGCAGCAGGGCAGTAATTGGGCTGAGATGATTTCACTGAATACAGCACCTCTGAAAGCAGCCTAGACTTAGGGGATATTTTATGTGCTTTTCTTTATCCCCTCTGAAATTACATTTTTTCCCTCTTACCTCTGTTTTTGCTCTCTCATTTATTGCTTAACTAGTTTCATGGATTTAATATTAAAGATTTACTATTAAGAATCAAATGTGGTTTGCCTGAAAGATGATGAAAAAGATTTATCCTCTTGTCTGTGTTCAAACTGACTGTCTGTTTTCAGGCTCTCTGCTGTCAAGATCATTTAATGGGTGGCAGGTCCCTGCTCGCTCTTTTCCTTTATTTGGCAACAGATGGGGAGTAGAAAGGCAGATGAGAACAAAAAACCTCAAGTTGGATTAATAGAAAGATTCAAGCTTTTAAAGAAGAGCTGACACTCTTGGTTTGTGTGCTCGTGGTAGCTATTGGAAAATACATGTACAGATTAAAGACATCTAGGTAAAAGTGGTAAAAAAAAAAGTAGGATGAGGACTGGAGATGAAGTTGGTGTTTCATCCTGTAGGCAAGGGGAATACTGGAGAAATGAAGACCCCACAGGGTGAAAGGTGCACAAAAAAATTAGAAGAAAATGGGTAATATCAGGTGAAACACTCCTAAACCTGTTTGGGATTACTCTAGGCTGACCTGCACCTTTTCCCCCCATTTTTGTGCTAATTACTAGCTTCTATCTATTTCTAGGTTTAAAAAATGTATATAAATTTCTTTCCTAAGCACAGGAAGTCAAAGAGCTGAATTTTAGCTGTTAAGCTAAAGCAGCCTAAATAAATGATCGCTGCTACATCAGGCAGCAAATGTGCACCCATCCATGTGGTCCTGAGAGGAGAAAATTACTTCTGTTTCATATGATGACTGATTTGATTGAAATATTTAGTAGTTCATGCTTTATCATGAATATTTGCACTTTCCTCTCAGTAAGAGGACAACACAGACTTTCTTCTTGGCACAAAGTGTAAAAATGGCCCCATTCATCATGTGCATGTTCAATGTGAGGCGTGTGCTGTGTTTGTGGCCAGAGGTTCAGGCAGATGTTCATGCCTGTCCACTGTTTCATTCTGTCTCTACCCTGGCACATGTCCACATCTCTTAAACTGTCAAAATACAGTGTTCTTGATTTTTTTGGCCCTTGTGTACTGCATGTTGCTACTGCCTCTGCAGGACAGCACAGGAGGGGAACAGAAATTTGCCACTGTGATTAGCCCAGGCTGCAATTGCACTGGATAAATCTTGCATTTGTTTCGGTAGTTAGGATGTTTGGGCTGGACGTGCCAGGGCAAGAAGGGGGCCACAGGTTGAAGACCAGAGCAGGGGTGAGCACCCTGAGGCCGCTACAAACCCAAAGGTCAAAAAAGAAAGTGTGTGGGAGGATGCAATTGCTATCAGGGTGTCCATCTGTAGGGTTTAGCAAAGCTTCACTCTATGCCTTCAGCAAGCCACTGGATCCTAAATTTGCCTGGAAGGTGTCTTCGACAACCCTTGGAGTGCATGGCTCTGCTAGACCCGTGTGCCTCTGTACAAAACTGTTTTCCATAGGCCTATCTTGCTTCCACTGATAGCTGAGATTTATTTGAGGCTTTTAAGCAAGTAATTCAGAAGACGTCCCCCGGATTGCTTGCAGGGGAGGTGCAGGAGAGTAAGATCTGGCTTAAATTGTGATTAAATCTACTTGTTCAAAATTCCTTTGAAACACTGCTGCCTTTTTGTCTGGGTAGATGCAGAGCTTAACTGCTGTACCAGATTCCAAACACCTGAATGATCACAGTACTAACACAGTACAAAGAGTTCTATAATTCAGTGTCACCTCATTACAGTTAAGAGAAGTGTAATGCCAAATGTAATGCCAGTGACAAATGCAGAATAACTCTAGTTGCTGATGGTACAAATTGCGTTCAGCTGAAGTTTCACGCAGGCTGAAGAAGCTGGAGAGAATTAAAAGTCTGTTTAACATACTTGGGTAATTGGGAGTAGACACGAGGTAGATGGTATGTCATTCACATTAATCAAGGGTTAGGAGAGACACTCGATTGTTCAACACTGATTAAACCTGTCCTTTCTGCTCCAACTAAAATATATCTTCACTCTGGAGCCTTTCTTGAAAAAGGTAATGCATTTCAGATTGTATTAACAGAGAGTCAAGTTTGAGGTTTGCTAGGTAATTCTTTACTTTTAAAAATTACAAAAAAGACATTTAGGTGATACAAACTGCAAGATTAAATAGTCAGTGTCAAAATCTTGTCTTGAACTGACCCATCTGAGTTCAATTCTCCCCACTGGCATGACTGGGGGAATGGAGGCACCATGCAAGGGGCAGGAGTAGGAGAGCCCCACAGGCTGCCCGAGGGTCTGCAGAGCCAGCTTCCATCCTTCAACCCAGCGGATCTGGGAGCTGGGAATACAGCTTTGTCTGTGATGAGAAATTTAGCCGCTGTAGCAAAACACAAACACAGTTTCAAAGCTGTTTTAGTGAGCAAAATAAGCTCAGTTGGCAAATGCAATTCATGCTGGCGCTATGCATCTCTGTTTCGTGTTTTGCCAGCAGAGGAAATGTGGCAGATAGAAGCAAGTGGTGGGTTTTTTTTCTTAACTCCACCAATAGTAGAGCTTGGCAGCACCTGGTGCAAACCTGGTGTGAGTTGCCAATCCCCATGGCCCCCAGTGTTCCAAGGGAGGGATTGAAGCAAACACCAGATCTTTCCCGGACTCACTGATAGGCTTAATGAGGGCACTAAGCAGAGGCAAAGCCCCTCTCAAACCCCCTGCCAAAGGACTCCTTGTTCCCAGAGGCATCTGGGAGAAGAAACGCTATGCAAACTCCAATTCTCCAGTGTGGTTTTAGGAGTACATACTATCTGCTAAATGCAGGGACCTGGGGATGGCGGGTGTATCTCCACAAGCAAAACCTGCCCAAAGAGTGTCCAGAGCCTAGTGTCACTTCAGGTAAGGCCAAGCTTGTGCCTTCTTTGCATTCACACCCCTGTTGTGGCTGGATCTATCCAGGTACCATCAGATTCTCCAGAGCTATGCATTTCAAGGGAAAAATGGGTTTTAAAATTAATTTTTCCAGATTTTCTGCAAAGTGCTACCTCCAAATACCTTTAGAAAGAGAATACATACTGGTTTTCACTGTTTGACTTCATGAGTGGGGCATTTTTGTCCTCTCTGTGGTGCAGAATGCTGTGTTTCTCACAGATATTGACCTTGTAAATGTGGGTGTTTGAGACTGTGTCTTTAAGCAGTTCTAGTGCTTTCCTGGGGCGTGATATATTTTTCCTGCAATTGCACCAATTATTCTCCTAGTAAAACTTTATTAGGAGAAACACTGCCACTGGCATAGTTCTCATCCTCTATATCCCAGACTGGGAAGAGAGGGTCTGTCCTCTTTTACCTGCTGAAATTAGTAATAGCTAGAATCTCCCAAGTAATGATGGGATAGGGATGAATTTGAGGAAGGAATAGGATGGGGCTACTGCACATCAGTGTTCTGTCCGAGCCAGACTCCCTTCACCTTCTGCTCTATCACTAAAGTAGAAAATAAGGAAAGCAAAGAAAAATTACTCCAGGTTACTTAGTGAGTCTCTGGCAAGTTCAGGAAGGTCTGGTTGGTCCTTGGGGCATTAAGGTTTGTTACTCAGGGGCAATTTTTCTTTCCTGGTATGTTCCTTCCCAGGTGGATGTGTGGATTAAAATTATCTTTGCATTGTTTCTAGAACAAAATACTTGCAGCATCCTCTCAGAAAGCTGCAGTCCTGCTCCAGTTGTGCAGATAGTACCTGTGGGGGCGTTTGGGGTGAGGGTTCATGGGATCCCAGTGGAGATGCTTGCTGGGCTTCATGGTAGCGTGGCTTCTCTTCTTGGCATCACATGGCACAGTCATGAGTACCATACCCTGCTCTTTCTCAGTTTTAATTTTTTTCCTCTTCTTTCCCTTGTCTTTCAACATTTGTACAGATATTTATTAAAAATAAGAAGAAAGAATGAGTACAACGGGTAACTCTATGTATATATCCCCCCCTTAATCCTCCAACAATTTAATAATCTAAAATCCTGTTTATTTGCTGCATCCAGACCTTATCCACCAGCAGTCTGCTCTGCTGGACTCTCCTCCAGCGGCACATGACAAATGAATAAGAAGGGTGTGAAAGTGAGAGAGGTGTGAAAGAAAACACACAGAAGAGTGTGTTTGTCTCAAAAGCATGAAAGAAAATGTTACTAGAGGAGAAACAGTGCTGGATTACCATGTGCCATTCTTGTTCCCAAAAGAAGTGCTTCAGAGCGAGCCAACGGGGACTCTGCAACCCAGCCGTTCCTCAGGGCATCTGAGCAATCAGCACGCTTGACAATGATCCAAGGTGCAAGGGGTAAAATGTGACACAGTGATGTGAAAACTAAAGGTTTTGCTTCCTTTTAGGAGAAGGAAAATCAGGAAAGAAATGTCAAGAAAGAAAGGCTGAAAAGAAAGGCAGAAAATCTGCTTGCTTTCTGAGACAGGAAAGACCTGTGGAGATTCAGTGATGTTTGTTGGATGAGAAGCCACCTCCATGGCTCAGGGGGGCACAGCCACGATCCTTGGGAGGTCACAAGCCACGGGGCACAATGCGCTGGTGCAGCCTTTGCTGTTCCCATCCCTCTCAGCAGGCACAGTTTTCTTTTCTCATTTTTCTTTGTGCCACTGCTGATAGCAGCATTTGCCCAGCAGAAGTTGTTCTTACAAGAATTGCGTTCTTTTTCTAAAATTGCTTCCACTGCTGATTGCTTAAAAAGAGATTGAATGGCTGCCATGCCAGCCCTTAAATGAGAGCTGCTCAGAGACCAACTCAAGAGCTCTCCAGAGAAGAAGCAAATAAAAAGTCTCCTCTGTTTCTGGATACCTAATCTGCTCTAAAGCAGGGCTGTGAGCCAGCAGGCGTGGGGGGAGCCCTGTCCCCCGGTACAGTGCCAAGGACTGGCTGTGCTGCACGCCTTTCTCACATTGAAAGCTACGTTGCTCGTTCTCCCTCCATGCCTTTCCTTTCCTTTTGATTTTAAAAGCTACATTTGGAGCCAGAGAGGCAAATTGAAGGCCAGTTGTGTGAAGACAGTGTGAGGAGAGACCTGGACCAGAGTAATGCCTCTGCGCTGGGATGTGTTTGGCGGAGATGAAGCCTGAAGGAGAAGGAGAAAAAAGAAGTTTTGGGGTGGGAATAAATTTCCTCTTTCCTGCCTTTGGCAGCCAGAGGGATCCTGGGTGTTGAGAGCTACTGAAAAGCAAAGGGTTTTTCTGGCAGAAGGATGTGAGCCTCTTGACTACACCCCACTGCAATGAGGATTTGGCACCCAAACAAAGTAATTCAGTGCTGAGGCGCGCTCTCCCAAAGGTCTGTCTGAGGAGAGAAAGAATAAAGGGAAGAAAAACAGCCAGGAGAAATCCCTTATAAAGAATAACTGCTAGTTAACACTGCAGTGCAAGCTTTGAAAATCAATGGTGACAATTGCAAGGGGCTGCACAGGAAGAATAGTTTGAACTGCAGGCTCAGAGCTCCAGGTTGCCTGCAGACACTAGGGCCATGCCGCCAGCAGCTGGGTGAAAAACCATGTCTCAAAATGCAGAAGGAGAAATGTTGTAGTGTGAAGTATGGAACAAGTGACAGCCCTCGAAATGTCACAGCGACGCTGTTAATAACATGCCCAAAGCTTAAGGGTGCCTTGGGAGAGATTCCTGCTCCCGTAACTTGGTTCACAACCTCAAAGGCTGCCACAGGGCATGCAGTGATAGGACAAGGGGAAATGGCTTTAATCTGAAGCGTGGTAGGTATAGATGAGTTATTAGAAATATTCTCTTTCGCTCAAAGTTGCTTTTTGAGGTGTCTCTTCTTCTCACTAAAGTGCTCAGCTCTATCTTCCACTCTAAGCCCTGTGCTGGGGCAGAGGCACTCCCATCTCTGATGTCTCCCCCCTAGGTTTGGTGAGGTCTAAATTGTTGTCAGGCTGCAGAAAGTTGGGTTGGTCCTTGTTAATTTGATTTTAGTGGAGATGTTGGCAAAAAGGCTCCAGAGAGCCCGTTTGTCTGCATTGGTTCTTTGAATATACTTTTTCAACATCCATGCAGATTGGAATATAATTTTTTCGAAACTAGAGAATTGAATATTTCACTTGGAAACCACCAGATTGTATGAAATGGAAGAAAAGATTCATTAAAAATGCAGAAATAAAATGGGTATTTACAAACCTGATGATTACTAAACTTTATTTTCTAGTCTCAGAAAACAGCATATTGACTGTTATCAACCAAGTAGACTATGTTTTCTGTGAGGCTAAATAATGACAACTCTACCTCCATTGCATATCTCTCAACAATTTTTAATTTTTACTTTTAATTTCCTGCAATTCAGGACTACGGTTTCAGAGAACACTGATTTTTCAGCAGAATATTATGAAGTGTTGAAGACTTACTGGGAGCCACCGGTTTAAGGCTGATGTTATTTATATCCTCCGTGTCTGGTACAAGTGATAAATCTGCAAAGACGGTGAGGATCATATCCTGCAACACATACTGGTGAGGGCATTTCTTACCCATAAATTGAAAACTAATGTTTATTTCTCTTTAATTAAATACTCCATTAGCCAAAGCCTGTGTTAAAATATTTAAAAGCAAGTAATGTAATCAATATACCAACTGTGCTACTACAAACATATTTCATATGCAGTAAGTGCCAGGTTTCCTCTCTTTGCTGTATTATGAGTGCTTTGAAATGGATAGGGGAAACATTGTGGGTTGAGATGATCTGTAAATGCAAAAGTACTAATATTTTTCTGACACTCGTGAGGGCACTTCAGGAAGCTGGTGTCTTGATAATGCTCAGTATATTAATTGATTCAATTCTTTTTGTGATAGACAATATTTCTCCTAAATCCATCATCTATTTCTTAGGTATGTTTGTGTTTCTATTTATATATATATATATATATATATATAAAGTTATTATCAACAGCAGAGGATTTTGTGCTCCCTTTGGGCTTACTCTTCCTGTTGATGAATTTGTTTTGTTTTATTTGGGTCATCCATGCTCAGGTTAGGATGGGACCACTGCAGAGGGCGTTGCTGCAGTGAAGTTTCCTCTTGTACAAGACGAGGGTGAGATGGGTGAATGTCCAGCTGCTCCCTGTTCCCTTTCTGCAGTGAGAATGGGCTCCTTTTCCTTCTCCTGTGTGGCCACTGATGGTCATTCAGGCAGAAAAGGCTTCACATCTCAGAGACACCAAATCCCTTCCAAAATGTGCCCAAAATGCGAAGGAAGGGAGGGGCAGTGTGGAACAAACCAGGTGGAGGAGTGCAGAGATTTTTTCTTCCTCAGTCCTAATGGAAATTGGTTAAAATCAGGATTTAAACCACTGAGGAGATGGATGCTTTCTTTCCGACAAAATAAATATTCTGCAGCCACTCCTCTCCCTTGCTAATACCTGGAGGAGCTTAAACAGAAGGATAAAGAGTCTGACTCAGTGACCACATGGTCTCAGCAGGTATTTTCTTCCCCCCTGTTATTGCCTTTGCAAAGTGTCAGTTGTACTGAGGTAATCAAGGGGAATTTTTGCAGCCACTTTCTTTCCTCAGAAAAATATTCCTAGTGGTGTGATAATAGAAAAGAATGTCCTTTGTGAAGATAGTCTATCAGCTGAATTAGTTTAGTTTACGTGTGCTTTTAATGCCAAGAACCTCAGACTTCTTAAAAATAATAAAAAGAAAATGTCAAGCAAATAAAAGTTAATTAAAGGCACGATGAAGGAGGCTTAATTTTAGTCCTAAAAGGAGATGAAGCTTTTTCAGAACATATCTACAAAGGTAACAAATTTCCTGACTGCAAAGTGTAGAACATCCCCCACTCCCTGACAAGAAATGAGGACAGCACCTGAAAAGCATCTGTACTCCAGACACCACCAGGTGTGGAAGAGATTATTTGCCAGGGGTTTGGGGATGTGAGAAGGTAATGAAATAAGAGAGAACTTCCATGAATTGCTGTATATAACTAATATTCTTGAAAATCATTGTACAGAAAGAGCTCTGGGTTATTACATGCAATACGAGATTTAAAGGTCAGCTCCTTTTCTCACTGAAGCTGATGGAGGTGTGTGTTTCACAGGAGGTGAGGCTGAGCTCCAGACTCTTCTCAGCACACTTGTTCCAGCATTTCAGACATGCTGAGGCAAAGAAGAGAGCCAGAAGAGCAAATGAGACAAGGCAGCACCTGACCAGAGGCTGCAAGAGGGGTGTCTGCTGCAAGAAGGGTTTGCCTGACTTGTGCACAATAGTGGAGCTTTTCATGGGAGTACTGATTTCCCTCGGTGGGACTCTTAATGAACATAATAAAAGGGTTATCAAATGCTTCTCCATCACCAGAACTCAGTCAAGGCTGCAGACAACAGGAGTGTTCTCTGGTCCAGGGCAGCCTCCCCAGGGCCCCAGGGAGGCAGGGCTGCAGATAGAGGTGACGTCCCTCTGCGCCTGTACCTGACCCTTCAGGAGCACAGATAGGACAGGGAATGTTTCTTGGAGTAAGAAAAAAAGTGAAAAAGCCCACAGAGCGAGGGCTGTCAAGCCAAAATGAAGTGATGCCAAAGCAAAATTGCAGTGAGTTGTGGGGCTCCTCTGGTGGGGAGTCTCCTGCCCTGGTCAGGACTCCAAACCTGCTTAAATGCCTCCAACCAGTGGTCTTACGGTTGAAACTTATTAGTTTATAGCCAAAATAAAGATGGCAAGACTTGCTCAAACATGCCACAAAATGCTCACCCTGCAGTTTGTATTTTCAGGTAGCACAAAGGCTACGAAGAGGGGGAGGGAGATGAGAGTTTTGTTTCTGCTTTATGCTACATTTTCTGATTAATTTTGAAAAGATATAAGTTAGCAAGAGAAGATATGATACCTGCTATATTTAATCCTGGCATCTACAAGGATTTCTTCACCCTTGACCCATCACTGATATTGCACATTAGGATTATATGCACTGGGGAATGTGTTGAATTTCTTAATGGATGGGTAACACAATTTCAAATCCTCGTAAGTTATAAGATGCACAAAATGTCAGAGCTTCAGACTGATGGGCTTCTGTCAGGCTCTTTTCTTTAGTCTTCCTCTCTTTCTTAGCATCATCTAGGAACCATTTACACAAGGTGCTTGATATTTTGGTAAACCCTTCACATGTAATCTTTAACAATATTGCAGCTTTATTAGTCACTGTAACAGCTGACCTAGTTTGGAAGTTAAAATTATACAGCCTAGATGGGAAAAAAAATCTGTGGGGAAAAAAAAGGCGCTCTCATTCTGTTTGCATTATTGTGTAATATGAAAAGAAGAGAAATCAGCATCATCGGGAAAGCAGACTTCATCTTGACAAGTAACTTCATTTTCAAATGCAATTACGTAGACAGGCTTGCAGCATGGATAACCCCTAAGGAAAATCAATTGTGGCTGTGCTGCACTTGCAGGTGGTGTAGCCTCTGGAAGCACTGTGTTCCAGTCTGTGACTCCGAAGTGTCACCCCTCACTCAGCTTTAAGGGAAGCGAAGGCTGGAATATGAGTCAGGCTGTGGAATTGTTAATCTAAAATCCAGGGTTGATGCTGTTAGCACTGCTTCTGCAGTCCCCGACCTGAGTGGGACCTGCCAGCAGTGGGCTACATTGATCAGCTGGTACTGCCAAGAGCATGGAGATAGAAACAGCCTTGGGCATCCCCACCATGGGGTGGGACAGGGTGAGGTGGGGCAGGTGCTTGCCTTTGCTCTGCAGAGGAAGGAGAGTCAATGTCTTCCATGACTTGCACCAGATATTCAAGTCCTATGGGCTCCTGCCCAGCATGAAAAAGGAGAGAAAATGCCTATGAAATGTTCTTTTCTAATGTGGACAGAGACTTGGCCCTGGGCTGATGGTTGATAGCACGCTCCTAGTGGCTTGGCTGTGAATACATGGAGAATGCAGATTAAATCTGATCCAAGGTCTGGAGTAATGATGCTTTTGCTGTTGACACTTATCCCTGTTGTGGCCTCAGCACTGATGTGAGAGACAGAGGTCTCACAGCCTTGGTCATGGCAATGTGATGAAAGTAATCCATCTCTGCCTCAAACATCTCTGTTGGGTATCTGTGTCCTCAGAGCATGAGGGAAGCAGCAGGGACAAAGAAGGGGATAATAATGCAATGACTGTTTTTTTCAGTTTTCCTTCTACAAAAGTTGATCTTGTTACCCAGTTGATGAGCTTGCAGTGTAGTGCAAATAAAAGCAGCCAACATATTGCTGTTAAATGCACAGTGCATTATATGCATGAAGACATGATCATACAGGTCCTCTGCTGGGTGGTGACAGACAGACAGCAATTACAGTCATATATCAAACCTGTATTTTGTGAAGGAGCTGTGGGATTACCTGTACATCTTTATATGACCATTCAGGGTTAAAAAAACACGGGCACTTTCCTAGGCTTTCCGACAGTGATCTGTGGTGTGGGCTGGCAGTGAGAAGGGAACATGCAGTAAAGCCAGAGCCAGCACTGCAGAGGGTGGCTGTACCTGCTGTGCTCTCCTCACCATGACAGTCCTTTCGGTGTCCCCTGACCACTCACGGCTCCATCTCCTAGGAGAACAGCTTGCAAGGGCCTGCACAGAAGTGCCAGTCATCCCAAGGTGTGCAGGAGGTGGCACTGATTCATTAAACGGCATCAGACACCTGATGCTGTCTCTGGTCCCAGTATCTCCAGTGACTACGAAAAGTGCTGGATGCTACATGCTTCTTCCAGATTTATCAGTGTCATTTGCCTATACTTAATATTTGTTCCTCACTGACATAAACTTGGTTATTATTGGTCTTTATTAACCTTTTTTTGTGAAGGTCATTATGCTGTTTTATGGAGGTGTTTAAACTGTGCAGAACGTGATGTAGACACTTTGATTACATGCATAAAACTCATAGGAAATATTGTAATAAAGCTTATGGAGCTGCTTATGGAGCTGTTTAGAAGGAACTGGGTGTGCTTTGGGTTTCCTGATGAGTGGATGATTGGTTTTAAGAAACAGTTTTCCATTAATCAGGATGTATTTCAGGTGCAAACCTATGCCATGTGCCTGTGTGGGTTGACAAAGGAAGAAGTGTCATTTTTTTGTGAGCCTGAGTCTGTTGCCCGACATGCTGGGAACCTTCCTCCACTGCCCCTTGCAAGCCATGATCTTGTCCGTCATATACTTCAGTTTAGTACTGAATGGTTTTATTTTACTTACTGGCTGAATATTGCTGTTTCAAAAAGAAAAAGCAAAGAACTTTTTGTGGTTGTTGGAATAAGAACAGAGTTCAGAAATCCTCCTGTCAGATGCAATATATCCATCCAAACAGACCTTCATGCTTGGCCATGCAATGCTGGTGATCTCTTATGACTTCTGAGTGTACAAGATGAGGGCGGAATGGACTGGATAAAGTTAAATAATCTTTAAGTCCTCCAGTGGTATTGAACCCTAAAATATCCAGGAAGATCCACTATTTATCTTCCATAGATAAAGGTTCATAATGACTTAATTTCAGTTTGCGTGTTCTGAACGAGTGTCAGGAATGGATGTTGTGCAATTAATTAATTTATCAATCACACTTAGTAAATGGATTGTCTCATCTGATTCATAGAGAGAAAAATTAGACAGATTAATGCCTTTTCTTAACTGAAGTGAAAGCAGTGATCAGAGCTGGCTGGATCAACCACAAAATGAATTGCCATCATTTCTGCAGACACAAGTAGTTTCTGTCGTGTTTGGGCTCATGTTATTCAATGTCCATGAAGCAGTCAGGCATGTTGGCAAAGCTGGGACTTTTCAGAACATCAGCCTCTGTGGTAATTCATGCCAGCCTGCCAACATCCATCTTTTATTGGCCTTTATCCTTTCAGAGAAGGAAGAATGGCTTGGGGTTTTCATCCTTCTCCTTGTCAGTGCCCAGCTGTTATGGAAGAAACTGATGATGGAGCCAATGTATTTAATTCACAGATCACAGAAGTGCAGCAGAGAAATCTCCCTCTCACAGAGGAAGCCTAAACCTTCCTCCCAGCCAGGGACTTCAGCCCAGCACTTCCAGCAAGGGCACCATCCCTGTGCTCAGGCCCTGGGCATGGGGTAGAAGGAGGCGAGGTGACACACTCTCCATTCACACATCTGTATTCAAAATTGGAGGCTCCAATAGGAAGGTATTTTCTGGGCAAACTGAACCATGACTTACCTTGTATCCATTGCTTATGGAAAGAGACTGTCACAGGACTGAACTCACCTTCCTGGTGCCCTGTTGCTGGGAAAACGGGTAAGACCTGGTGTAGGACTGGAAAGCATGGGGGACAGTTGATGAGTATTTGGGAAATAAAAACTGAAGAATTCGAGTCCTTGGTGAGCTCAGGAAGTGTGTTCAAATAGGTCAGTGGGGTGCATGTTGACTGTTGATTGTCAGCACCCCCAAAGAACCTGAGGTGGGAACTAAAATTGTTGTAGAGACCTGAAGGGTCTGGTGTTGGCTCATCTGAGCCTCTACACTCTAATATATAGAGTGAATATGACACCTTCCTGAACACAATCGGGGAAAACAGATCCATCCAGGAGAGGAAAGACTGAAATGGGCAGTGACAGTGACTTCTCTGCCAAGGGCAGCAGCATTCAGCAGCTGCCCAAAACCTCTTGTATCACCTGCCAGGGGCCATGCAGAGGGGAGAGGAGCAGCCAGGCTGATCCACTTGGCCGTCACCTCATTCTTATTCTTGAGTGAACTCACTGCAATTAGAGCTCCCAAAAGCCAAAGCCTGCCCAGAGCCAAGCAGATTGTGGGAGAGCAGCTCCCTGCCAGCTGTCTGCCTGTGCTCCGGCAGGCACAGCCCCAGCAGCCCATCCCTGCCTTGCTCCCAGGAGCTGCCAGTTGAGCTGCTTGTGGTGCCAAGTTTTGGCGTGTACTTTTGTGCAAGCGTGTTACCCTCTGAAAACACAGAACTGCAGAGCTAATCTCTGTTCTTAATTTGCCATTAAAACTTATTTTCAGCAAATTATTCAAAAAATCCACAACGCAGCTGCTCCACATTAATCTCTTCCTTCTTGCAATTTTTTCTTTAGCAAGAGCCAGTCTGTCTCTCTGTTTGTTTGGTTTTTGCAGAGCTGTGTACAAGAGACAGGAGCTCGATGAGCACTTGGGGCAGGGAGGGAGTCTGTGGAGGTGGGTTTAACCCAGCAGGTATTTAGAGGAGGTGAGGAATCACCCAAGACGTCTCTGCCCTATGCCAGTACAGGTTAGGGCAGGGGTTTCTGGAACAAGATGCACCAGACTGCTCTGAGGTTTGGTGAGAGAGGACTTGATTTGTATAACCCTGCCAGCCTCATCACCAACAGCTGTAAAGGCTGTGCATGGGCCAGCTCATTTCCTTTACTAATGACAAGAGGAATGAATGCTGAATGTTTCCTTGAAATCATATTAGTGTGGTGTTAGTCAATGGGCAATAGAGGGCTGCCTCTGGGTAAGAGCGTAAAGCTAGAAATTTAGTTTTATCTTTTTAAAATCACCCCTTAGGCAGCTAAAAAATCTCCCACTTGCAGGCATTGTGGAAGCTTTCTTCAGTAGAGCTGTGCAGCCCCAGCTGCTTTTGAAAGGGCATGTCCCTTGCCTGCAGGGATGTTTTCTGAGTGAACTTTGCCTCTTTCTGTTCCAAAGCTCTGGCAAAGCACAGCACAATGTTCTGATACATGTCAGGGCTGCATTACCTGGCCAACACTCCTCTAAAACAGAGAGTTCAATGGCACAAGCCTTAGCCATCAGCAAGGAGTAGGGACAAGCTAATGGGGGGCACTCATCAAACCTTGTCCCCAGTGCCCACACTCAGGCACAGGGACTTCAGGGCTCAGATTTATGTCATGGCACTGGCCTGGGAGAACTTACAGTGTCACCAGCAACAGGTTTGCGATTTCTAGCACTGGCAAATTCAGGAGCATTGTAAAACATGAACTCTCACTGATATTAATGGAAAGGGTTGTATATTAGTAGATAGTGTGATACAACCTCTGGATTGGGAGGGGGTTTGAGGCTTTGTAATGAATTTCTAGAGAGCAGTTTTCTAGTTTTGGTACAAATTCTTTCCTGGGAATACCATGATGTTGCAATAGTTCATTGATGTTGCAGCCTTGAAAGCAAGTTCTCTTTACATAGGTCCTTTAAACATACAATAGATGATTTGAATTAAGTACTATTGAATTTCATTATTTAATACTTGTATTAAATAATGTTCATATACATAACATGTATTATTTATTTAATTTTATTGTTGAATTAACTACAAACTCTTGTGCAGTATTTTTAACTACCACTTGAATTAACTACTAACACAAGACAAATTGATGCCTTTGATAACAAAAGCCACTTTGCAATGCAAAGTTAATTTGTCCAGGTGAGTTTAAGCACATAGTTTGCTGTTGTTATTTTCTTTCTCTATCTAGTTACTCAGGAATATGTCTGCACTACTGTGACATTTTAAAAAATTAATTTATTTTTCTAGTAAATTCTATTTTCCCTTGTTAACAGACTCTGAAACAGTCTAAAGCAGGAGGAGAATGGGCATTCAGTCAAAGTGGGAAATGTCAGACGTGTAAGCTGGTAAATGCTGCATATCAGGAGATGGAGAGTTTAACACAGTCAGGAACTGGAAAACACATACAGCATCATTTCTCCTACAAATTTGAAACTGAACTCTTCTGACCCGTCCATCCTGTGTACCATACTGATAGATGTAGCATTATATTTGCAGTACTGAAACTGGATGGGAAATATAAGTCTTATTAGAAAATGTATCTGGTTGGAAATTAATTCATCTACTGATTTTTTTAAAATCATCTGTTCTTCAGCACTCCATTTACATTTACCCATTCAATATCCTGAGAGCCATGAGGTGTTTCAAAAGGGATATTTTCCTGTTCATTAAATCCCATTGGAGTCTAAGGTGGAGTGCTCCTGTGACATTCAACAGAAATGTGCTGCAGTGCTGTTTGGGGACTAGACAGGCAGGACTGGCAGCCATGTATAGCCAATAACACTAAATTGGGGTCAGTCTAGAAAAACATGTACATATTTGAGGAAATTTCAGGTCTGTTAGCCTAGTAGGACCAAAACCCTCTCAGATGGAGAAAAAATAGGTAGATCTTCATGTTAGGAAGCGGTTTTTCACAGAGAGAGTGATTGCATATTGGAATGGGCTGCCCAGGGAGGTGGTGGAGTCGCCGTCCCTGGANTATTTGAGGAAATTTCAGGTCTGTTAGCTTAGTAGGACCGAACCCCTCTCAGATGGAGAAAAAAGAGGTAGATCCTTATTTCCGTTGCCTCATTTGGCTGGGAAGACAATGCNGATCCTTGTGGGTCCCTTCCAACTCATAATATTCTGTGATTCTGTGATTCTGTGATCCTTATTTCCATTGCCTCATTTGGCTGGGAAGACAGTGGACAGTAGAAATTAAAAGTTTTTTTCAGTCGCTTCAAGGAAGATGCAAAGCTAAACGTGAAAAGAAAGAGAAGCAGATAAAGATCTAGAGCAGATGGGGCAAAGTGATGCCCTGAAGATCAGCCTTATAAAATACATCTTAAATAGGGGAAGGATTAAGTTAGGAAGATGGCATATAAAAGAAGAGGAAAAAATGATACTAGCAAAGGAAAAATGTCAGCAGAGGAAGGCAGAGATGGGACCAATGTTACAGAAGAAAAATTTGGCTTCTCCCAGGTCTATGGGAATTTTTCTGTTGGATTCTATGAAGCAGACATTTCTGCCTTTAGCTGCTGGTGCCATGTTTTGAATCATGAGCAAGATGCTTTTCTCCATCTAAGCATAACTTGCAGTAATTAGTAACACACTTTCCAGAACTGATGATATAGTCTTTCATACATTTCTACCTTCCCTTTAGCTCAAAGCCTTAATCTTGGCATCTGAACCACCCACTCTTGGATTCATGTGCTCTAAGTTAACTTTGTTACTACCAGTTTAAGGCTTCGTGAATATGTACAGGAGGGGAAACGCTCATCTGCTTTTTGCTGTCCAACTCTGTGTTTCATACGGAGCTGGGAATCATGGTGGTTAAGTATAACCTGTGATAACAGTGCTCTGAATGTTTTCTTATCTTAGGTCTATTCCAAAGATCAGAAAAACCTACCAGATGTTGACTTTGATACAGTTAATGAAAAAATGTGGTTCAGATACAATTTTATTCAATACATCTCTGCACCTGTTAGTCAAAAAAAGGAAATCTTTAATTAGAGGCAGTAATAGAGGCTTGGAAAAGGTAGAAAATCCAATTTAAGCTACTGCAAATGAAAAAAATGTCAAAAATTTAAAATATGTGGCATTCTTCCTGCAGCTTTAGTTATGTTATATCTTCATATTTTTGATTCGTCTTGTTGCTCTGAAGCAAAGGGTTCATGGACGTAGAAGGCTGTAAGCAAGGAGAGACCCGATGGGGCAAAATGTGGCGCTCCAGAGTATTTGTAGGAAGGTGGATTCTTTGGCATCCAGGTTGTCATGGAGAATTGGGTTTGCTGACAAGCAGTTGATCTATAGGCTGCAATGGCATTGCAGAGCTTTTATTGGCTCTTCTGGTGAAGAACACAGTCTGGAGCAGTGAACCTTTTTCTAATGTGGGGACTTGGAGGTGTCCTGGAGCAGTTTATGTACTGGAACAGTTTATGCCCCAGCTTGGGTGACCCCACATAGAGCAGCGTTCATACCACACCCAATGCTGAGACTTCTCTAAGATCTGCTTTTCTATCTTCTACTTGTCATTCCCATTTCAGAAACACTGTGTTCCTGGTCCTGCTGCCAGATCTGTAAACAAGGTTACCAAGTGTAACAATACATGGCAAATTAAATTTTCCTGCTGAAACTTCAAGGTCTAGTGCAGCACAGGCAGTTTAGGCAGGAAATGCTTCTCTATACTTTCAGAAATCCCTATGAAACTGCAGCCCTGATATTGTACCTGACTGCCACACACTAGCAGACACTCTGGGATGAGATCCAGACCCTGGTTCATCTAAAGATGCCACAAACACATTATATAATATGATGTCTGAAGTAGTATTTTCTTTGGAACATATCCATTCCCCGGGAAACAGTATTTTCACCTAAAGTGCAAATAGCCTTGGGCAGGGAATGGCACAAGGTCTGGGAGAACTGTTATATTGCCTCAATACACCTGACTGATACAAGGGTCTAGCATCCAAATTCCTGCCCCAGTCATGAAATGTTGGGTTTCTCTCAGGAGACTTTTTGGATTTTTTGAAAACCTGTCCTAGTAGCCCTTTCCTTTCATTTTGATGAGGATTGGGAATGCTTTGAAATCTCAGAAAACTGCTAATAGCCCAGGTTAAATCATACCACACTGAGGGCACAGGAGCTCCCATGTAGCACCTTATCAAACAGCACAGAAAGAATGTGCCCAGTCTTTAGGCAAGGGCAGTCTTTCCTGAGCTGTCCTTCTCTGTAAGTCAGAGCAGAGCTAAATCTCTTCAGGTAAAATGGAAGTAATTTCCTCTAGAACAAGTTTATCCTGATGTAAGGGCTAATTGATAGCTCACAGGGCATTTGTGTTTTCCAGGCTGTTGGTTTTGCTCTAAGCACAAATTTACTTGGTGATGAGAATATTTTGACAACTCTGCCTATCTGTGCTCAAGAACTGCAGTTTGGTGTGAATTTCCTGGGTGCGTTGACCCAGTTTTAAAGCTTCAAATGAGCACGCTCTAGATTAATATGGAAATACTGTAGTTGGCAAAATAAAGGAAAGAAAAAGTGTAAATAAGCAGAAGTACAATATATTCTGCACAAGAACTTCCAGGGGAGTTTTGCTTAGCTGGTCGATAAGTGGTTTTGTCCTTACACTTTCTCTGGGAGGTAATTGTTAAAAAATGATGCAACTCAGCTTGGGAAAGTGTCTTATTCTGACCCACTTTCACATTCTCATGGAGACTTTTTTTCAGCAAATCCCTGCCTACCTGTAAATGCACAAAATAAACATGTCAAATCAAACAGAATTAGCTTTGAGGAGAAAGCACATGTTGCTTCATTATTCCTTTGTCATGCTCAGATCTAATAAATGTCTCATTTAGAATTCTCTCTCATTCATATTTGTGGTGTTTATTTTTATGTGCTTATCAGAGCTTATTTTTAGGCAACTCATGGCTCATTCTTTAAGAGTAAAGAAACCCTTTCTATGTTGTTGCGTGAGCAGAGCTGGGAAGACTGTGCTTGTTTTCTTTAGATAGTATAACAAATTGTGTTCTTCAAAAATATTATGCTCTTGGGGACTGTGATGGCAGGAATCATGAGAGAACATTTGAATACATTATGAGGGTTCAGCAATACATGCATGTGTTTGTTGTGTACAGAGCCAGGTTTTAAGTAGAAGGGGTCAGACCATTTTTCTACAAACTCTCTGTTTGCATGCTGCAAGAGAGTTGATTTTGGTGCATGTTTAGGACGTGGAAAAACATTTATACTAATTATTTTAAAAAAGGGTAAAGTATACTAATTATTAAAAAAAAAAAAAAAAAAAGAGCAAAGTAGTTCTGTGCTCCTCTCCTTCGTTTTAGTGATCCAAAATCTGGCTATAAATAAGAACACATTTGCTTAATGGAGAAGTATGATCACTTTGCCTCACCATTTCCCTCTTAGGTAAAATTAGCTGGGTTGCTAAGCCATCGGAATGCTGCTAAAAGGATAACAATGATTAGCCCAGCTGTGCACCTCGTGCTCCTACGGAGCCATTCCCGTTCCTTTGTTTGTTGCTGCCTTTTGTCTCTTCTCATCGACAAGCACACAAATGATGATATTGCCATTAAGTGTAAATTCTCCTTGGCCACTTTTTATTCCAGTGGCTGGTGGGAAGGTGACATGGAGGATACCTACTCACAGTTCCTCCCCAGAGCCTTTCTGGCTGAGGCAGAATGAGGAACAATAGCTCGATTATTACTGTTGTATGAAGGCAAACGATTACTGGTTGAAGCAGGTAATTATGATGCTGAACACAGCTAGAAAAGTTAACATCTTGGCAACTAGTTTAATTTTAAAATAAAACCTCACCCACAGTATGTTCTGTATGCAGGGGAACTGAGCAAATAGCATTTGCTAAAGCCATAATATCAAATTTGGATGAGACTTTCCCAGCATTGAGATAATAAGTGTGGGATTTCACATCTGGCCTTTCAGTCTGGGGTTGTTTTAAAAAACTCCATTATCAGTAATTTCAATTTTTATTAAAGCTATCACAAATCGTTTACCAGGGCTTTGTAGTGTGGTGAATAACTTCTTTACGACTTCTAACTTTGGCTTGATGGTTTTCCTTTTCACCCCCTTAGCTTTCATAATGGCGAGGAGAGTCTAAAATGACAAAACCAGCAAGGAATAAAAATTGTGTTGGCAACTGCAAGCTGTGTGAGAATTCAGACCGCCCCAAATGTGGGTGTCTGCAGAGTTACTGCAGAGAACGGCAATGTTCATAAGCAGATTACTGAGTCATGAGCAGGTTTTGAATGTGATTACAAGCAGAGAGACAGAATTAGTCTTTGATTTCCATAAAAAATTAATGAGACAGACAGACAGGGACAGACAAATTGGAGAGTTCAGTTGGTTAATTTTCCTGCCAGAAGCTATTGTAAATGTTCCTCTTACTTAGCAAAGAAAGATACCAAGTCTATATTGGTTACCTTAGCCAAGAAAAATTATTAGTGTGCTAGAGGTTTACCTGGGGGCAAACTGTCAGCAAATTAAAAAAGCAACAATGTGCTCATTTTGGGACATTTTGATACATCTTTCACAAGTGCAGTCAATTAACTTCTCTGGAAATGATGTTTGGCTGCTGTGCTCCTGTACCACAGCTTCGCATAAGCACCAGGGAACGGATTCCCTCCCTCTAAAGTACAGAGTCCAGTTGTGTTTTAAAAGGATATATTTAAATTATGCCCTGCTACAGATGGAATGAGATGGGATGAGACCATCATTAATGATACTAATGCTGCAAGTGCAACATCTCTAGGTATCATTTTATTTCTTTTATTCGTAGCTGCAGGGCAACTTATAATTGAAATAATACAACCCTAGAAGTGGATCTCTGAAGCAGAGGTGTGTGGTTCACACTCTTTTCCATGGATTTTGTTCTCATTCTAGCAAGACCCCACTACTGATTCTAACCAATATTTGAGTACACTTAACATCAACCATGCTCCCTCAACTTTCACTCAAGGCAGCCAAAATGCCACCATTTAGCAGAAATATCTACTGTTCCAGATAATTTGTGAGTAACAAAGAGTTCTGATGTTGTTGTCTACAAAATGGAGTTAACTCTAATTTGTACAAAATACCAATGAACATTTTTGAAGAGATTTTTTATCCAGATCTAATGTCCTGTGTTTAGACTATTTACAGATGGTTAAATGATGAGTTGATGAGTTCTGTCTCCATTTAATTGCAACTCACAAGAAACTATGCTTTAAAAGGAATAATTGCCCTAATTATGGAACATTTTGTTCTCATGGAAAGTGGCAACGAAAGTTGTGTTCTGTTGTTTTTGGTGGGTTTTTTACTGTTTCGTTTTAATCTTGCAAAATGCTGACTTTTCAGCGATAGGCAACAAAACTGTTGTAAAGCTCATGATGAAAATGGACATATCTGGCTGGATGTATTCAGCAGACACTTTCCCTGTATAATAACATTAACATAGATTCAGCTTGAAGATGAAAGTATTTAGTGTGAGGATATTAATGTAGTCTAGTGGATTTCATGAATGTAATATATAAAAACTCATGTCCTCTGTGTGTTGGGAGGAATAACCTGCTGTAGTAAACAAGGTACTATTTCTTTAGATTTCTTGCAGAATTATTGACAGGTAAGACACACTTTTAGTTTCTGCTTTTATATTCTCTGTTATGATAGTGTCTGCATCAGCATCTTTGTGCTACAGAAGTTCCATAAATAATTCATGTCTTTTATTAAATAACCATGGATTTATTTCCAATTGGCATGGAGAAGGCCTTTATTTTCTGTATCATTGTGCGCAGTTGTAGTACTAGCCTCTTACTTCAAAATGTTTATGAGTCACTCAGAACACAGTAAATCAAATTATAGCAAACTTAGCCTGAAATTTACTTAGATGATCAACAATCATAATTCTATACTTTCCTAACACCGTGTGTCTTATTGCAGACAGTTTACAAGGCATTGTCTCCTCACCTCAACCCACTATTCTTGAAATAACGTTAAACAATCCTGTTGATTGCACTCTGTTGAATAACAGGGGTCCTGAGAGTCGTTCTAGGTTAGTTAGTGATGTGTAACTCAGCAAAGCAGAAAGGAACTCTGGTGGCTCTGCAACCCTGGCTCTTGTAGGATTGGTCAGTCGCTGAGCATGGGGTCCCTCTTGGTGTGCAGTAGTGTGAGGTGTATTTCATGCTGGTTTTCTGTGAAAACAAAGCCCATATCATCATAAAATCTGTGCTGTTCCTTGGCTTCTGGAAGAATGTCCCAGACATCTTCCTTCCTATGTATTAGGATCGGGCTGCTGTTCCATTGTGGCTGAGCCACTCCTTTCTGTTTGCCAGGGGATTCTTATGTCTCACCTGCAGAGCACTCCTACAGGTAGACTAAAACAGCCTATCTCACTTTACCAAGCACAGAGTAAAAGAATGTCTTTTGGTAGACCTTGAGAAAATTTAGAACTAATTCAGCAGATTAAAATATTCTGTAGAGAACCACATTAAAAATAATCTCCAAGGTCAGCAAACATGGTCTGGAGAGAGAAAGAACTCTCTTAGTTATGTGAAGGGAAATAAAATAGGTAAATTAAAGCAATCGAGTGTGGGAGGCAACCTCTACCACATACAGCACTCTGCAGGTGGAAAATGGACTGCTTATATTCACATTATTTATTGCTGAGCAAGAGAGATGGATTTCTGCATGGGTTAGAAGATGTTAGAAAAATTCCACAGATAAACACATGTAGGGTTGGTTAGATCAGAACAGGAGCACAGGCAGGAAAAGGCAGCACAGCCTAGAGAAATATGAAGCAATGCAGATAGCAAAATACTCCAGAGGAATGTGTGCCTTGATTTCATACTGCAAAACCCAAAAAGAGCCCAAGATGAAGCAGAGACCCTGCTGACCAGACTGTAAGGAAGCAAATGATCTTTCAGTATATGTATTTAATTTTCCTATTTTTAGGGGGAAAAAACCACAGTGGCTAGGATTCTCCACAACTTTCTCTTCCTTTTTGATGTTCACAGGAAATAGTTTCACATTTTTTGTATAGGTCAGTCTGGACTTTTTGTTTAAGGTTCTTCATGAGTATTAGACTGTAAGTCTTTCTTTCTCATGGGATAAGAGTACTTCTGACAAGGTTTCTCTCTGGTGGAATTACTCACATCCAGATATCAAGCCCTAACTCATTGGTAGGAGAGAGTGAATGGGTCTTGCTTTGGGCAAACCTGGAAACCTGCCAGGAACAGGGTGCCAGAGAGGAGTCTTTCCTTCGAGGGGACTTGGAGATTGTCCCTTGAGCTAGTGGGGACCCTGACCTGCAAAAAAAGTAGATATGGAAACAGGAAGCTGCTGCCTTCAAGTGCATGCCTCTGACTTCTTGATATATTGATTTATTGTGTACAGTCTGTCTGCCTCTCCTCTCCTAGACATATTACAACTTCCCTTTCTCTGCTAAACTCCTTAACCTAAAATATGTCAAATGGTCTAAGCCTTGATTTATATGCCATCAACCTTTCTTATTTAGAAAAGAATATCAGTGTCTCCTGTTTGTCTAACAAAGGTTAAGTTTAACCTCCAGGGCACAGTGCAAAGAACATCTGTTTATTCAGATTTCTAGCCTGGGGGCTGAGAAGCACAGTTTGTATTTGGGACCTCTGGCTGACATTTGTTAACTCAGTTTGCATGCATTTTAATGTGGTTTCTTTTACCCCGAGGCAGTTGTTTAGAATATAATATGATGGGATCTAAATATATATATGGCCAAATTATTATTTCTCCAAGTTATATCTCCTGGAATATGAAGGAGAAAATGAGTTTCTGAGATCTTAAAATCCTCAGATTGACCTCCAGGATGGTCACCAATATTGGGGTGTGGAGTTGGACACACTGGAATTCACCAGCATATGAAGCAGATAAAGAGAGGAAAGCAGATAAAGAGAGGCCCTTACAAGGTGACCAAGTACTGGGTCACCCCATGAGATCTCTCAGTCTCCACTCTGCTGTGTATGATTCCTTATCTATGAATGCAATGCTGCATGAAGGCAGCAGAGAAATGTGTGCTTGCAAAAAAAAAATTATTACAAGCAGAATTCATGATAAAAAATATTGTTTGGAACATTTTTATTGTTGCTATGACTGTATAGAGCTTCTCTTAATGACATTTAAATATGAGGCCAAACTTGAACTGACGGCATCTCATTAAAGCCAAAAGAATAGAAATTCAAATGTGCATCTTCCTCCAAGTGTTTATCTCAGCAGCAGGAGCCGGTTATCTTGTGTAGCACTGTTATCTGGCAGGAACTGTGTATCTATACCGAACTGAAGATAGATACATTTAAACACAGAAAATTCCCAATGTTTCTGATGATCAAGATAACCAACAACCTATTTAAAAGTTCAGTACAATTTACTTAATGAAGTCAAATATTCAAACATGCTTCTTTATTGGTAGGATTATTGCACTGCAGAAGAAAAGTGGGGTTTCTTAATGTGAAGGTCTGTATATACAGACAGCCTGGATAGAAATGAATGTGTATGTGCAGGAGTGTACCCAACCTGTACTGTCCATCTTGAAGAACACTTCTCTATAGCAGTGCTAGCCAAGGATGAAAAGATGCTATTTTCAGGTGTTTTCCTTCACAAAACGTTTAAATGACAAGCTCTCGGTTCTGTTCCTTTGCAGGGCTTATCCCATTGACTCAAGTAGCTCCTCACTCCCCGTATGCTGCCAAGAGAGATGTACCTGCAGCCCCTCACATGCTGCTTCTATTTCCCTGCACCTTCTTCCAAGTATCTCCCCTGCCATCACAATCACTTTTGTTCAGGTGGCAAGTGACTGCTCTTCTGTTCTGCACTGCCTTTTAAGCAAATAACTGTTTCCAACTCTGAAGCTGGAGCACACTCAAGATCTTCTTCTACAGCATCACTCCAGGAAGACTCTCAGAAACAGGAAAACCTCGTATCTTCTTATGATAGAGCTACCTCATGAAGCTACAAACCATTTGCAAGGATGCCTCTGATTTCCACACTAACATGCTGTGGGAAAAGTCATCTGGGCATTTCTCTTGAAGCAGTAAATGAAGATGTTTGCAAGACAAGCTCTGAGCCTGTTGCAGGAACTATGAAAACCTTCTATGTGTCTTGCCTGCACCTTGAGAGAGGTGCCAGCATTCCCAGCCCAGGGCTGGACCCAGGCTCTGAGCACACACGCTTAACTTGCTTCTCAGCCTGTTCAGTCGCTTGTCATCTTGGCTGTCCGTGCAGTTCGCACAGAACCGTCCTGGGCTTTGTCTGACAGGAGCTGCCACAGTTGCTCAGAAGCAAAATGTGCTGGAACCCTTGCAGGCATCTCAGTCCTACAAGTTTCTCTCCTTTTCCCCGCAAAGAGTATGAAGATCCGTTACTAGTGACTGCAGAGCAGACAGTGCACCTTGAATGGGCTGTAATTTCCAAAGGCGTGTTAAAACAGGCAGTCCCTTGGCTAGTCAGGCCATCTGGAGATCCACTGTTGGGCTTTCTAGGCCAGGCTCAATCTTCAAGAACCCTCTGACTTCACTCTGGTGAATATTCCCTCCTTGGCAATAAAACAGTTTGTCAGAGTAATTTATGGAGTTACTGAAAATTTTTCTCTGTAAGAAGGTCTTGCATTTTCCTTTTCATGGGCAAGCAAAAGCATTAATCCATGGCCTGCTATACATTTATATATACATGTATAAGCATTTAAATTTATCACCTCGAGGGATGGAGCGTTTGTGTCCCCATATAGGTTCTTAGGAAAAACCATGTTATTGCATTGAAATCACGCACGAACATGATGATGATCATCTGCAGTGGAGCTGTCTGTCCAACAAAGCAAAAGCACCTCCACAGAGGGCAACAGAGGGAAAATATTTCCCCCAGTGTGAAAGGGAGGAAGGAACCCCACAGAAGCTATTTTACTGCCTTTTTCTGTTTGACCCTTCAGGAGTTATCTACAGCTAAACACCTCATCCAAGGTAGGTACTCTGCTGCAGGGAGGGACTTCTGGGAGCTGCTCCAAACTGCATGGTAGAGCATGACCCTCCACTGCTGCAGCTTCCCTAGCACTCCAGGGCATGGGACCTGGCACTGCACTGCCAGCACAGTCCCTGCAGTTGTGGCCCCTTCATGCTGCCATTTCCCACTCCTCTGTGATGCCCAGGGAGTGGGTCATGGGCACAGTCTTTGCTGTCTCTTACAGCTCAGAAGGATCTCCGCTTTCCAGGGCATAAAATTTTCCTTCTTGGTCTTCCATTTCACAGCATGTTCCTCTGTGTGAGTTTCAAAAGTGCACAGCTGAGCCAATACCCTCACTCAGGCAGCACGTGAGTGTTGTACACAGTCAGTCAATGCACCCCTGCCTTCAGGGTCCCATGGCCCTTGCGGTGCATTTCATCAGCTCTGTATACATTTCAGTATCACTCAATAGGGTGAAAGCTTATCATTAATTGTGAGGGTTTATGTTGGCAACCACTTAGTTCCTATGGTTACATCTCTAAGAAATTGTGAAATAGGCACTTCAAGGCTCTAGGCAGAGAAACAAATTGACTGGTACAGAATTCATGAATGATAATAACTCATTTACTTATAATGCTAATAAATAATTGGTGTAAAATCTTCTAGTGCATCCTTAAAATGCATAGGGTATTTAAAGGTCAGCACTGTTCTTAACTCTCCATTAAAACCCTCATATTACAATAATGCAGCCCAGATGGCAATTAGAGTGTTTCAGGGTGTTCACTTAGTGAATCTATAACCTGGTCCATTCCTCAGGGTGGCCCCATGTGTGTTCTCTGTGACACCACAGCAGGCTTTCTAGCCCGTGCTAGGTCAGTGTCATAAAACCCCATGTTTCTGAACACACTAAAGCTGTGCCATGGGAACAATATCCACTGCCTTATTGTTTTATACGGCCCTTTGTCTAGGCCATAGCAGGATCCTGAAAGAAACAGTGTTCTGTGGCAGATAAATGCTCCACAACTCGTCTACAAGGTCACCTCTATTACCCCACCCCATCAGGGAACCTGAATCCTTCTGGTCTTTGAGTTATTTTCCTGGCTGTGTTTCTCATTATCTTTCAGTGTTTCTGAGTCCTGGAGCATCTGTTTTGAGTTGCTGCTTTTCTAAATCCCTTTTCCCCATATTTTCCTCTGTTGCCTTCTTTCCCTTTTGTCACCTGTCCTCTGCTTGTCTCATGTGCAAGCAGGCATGCACCAGGCTCTGCTTTGGGATGCTCTACCATGTCCTGTCCTATTTGTCTCATCAGTATATATACCAGTTCAATTTTTGTCACTCTTTCCCTGCACAGATTTAACTTCGCCTGCAATAAATTTTTTATACCATTTCTCTAACCTGCTTCTTTTTCTACCTTCTCCTCTGCGAGCCAGCTTTACACAGTGAACCATGGGTGATGGAAAAATCATCCATTTCTCTAACTATGCTTTCATCTTTGCAGTATTGCTTCTCTGCAGCTGAGTTATCCTCACATTTTACTTTTGTCCATCACCAGTGTGTGCTCAGCACAGGCTTTCCCAGCTGTCCATGGCCATGCCCAGTGACTGCAGTTATCTTAGAGCTTACTGATATGTTGAGTTGACTTTAAATTATTCCTTCATGATTCCAGGCGTGGGATGAATCAAGATGAATCACACGGTGATGAAGGTAATTCCTCCCATCAGCTGAACAATGAATCAGTTGCTATTTTTCTCATAGTTAACATGCCATTTTGTATGCAGTACTAAATAGTGTTCCCTGTTAAAATCACGAGGTTGACTAAAGTGGTCAGTTTGTTACTGCCTTACAGGCTAATACACAGAATGAATTTCAGCAATTCAGTCTTCAGTGTAAACAAATAATGTTTAATCATTTAGAGGAGGAAGTCTGGCACCAAGTCAGGAGTTGTCTGAAAATATTATCCTCTAGAAAGGTAGGAACGAGCTGTTGCTTCAGATGGTCCATTGCAACCCAAATTTCCTAAAGTCTCTGGAGGTCCTGAAAGGAAACCCAGAACTTAGTTCTGCAGTACATGGCTGACAGTAGATGTTCCTATCTGGTGATACCTGTTGGTGATGCAGTATATTTCAAAAGGAGAGGGGATAAAACCTCCCCCAGTTGGTATTCTTTTAAAAATATCCATAGGAATGTGATGATGTGACCTGTAGTCAACTGTAGTCTGTGTATTATGTATTTAATGAATTAAAACTGTAAAAAAAAAGTACATATTTCTTTTTTTCTGTGGGTCAAATCCAAGAACAGGACTCTCCAGAGATACGGATGTGAATCTCAGAGATACGCTGGGAAGCTTGCTGCAGGTTTTCTGTCACTTTATATTAGCAGGCTGTGATATGGAGGGAGGGGAGATATCAAAGCGATGTGGAGAGTTGTACTGTTGGGGATGTGGGGTAGCAGGAGGAGTTAAGCCAGAGCATCAGAGTGGATTCAGGAGCACTCAGCCCAGCAAACAAGACCCTGGACCTCCCACAGCCACACATACATTTTCGGTGCTGCTGCTTTGCCCCCTGTGAAATAACTGGCTGAATGTTCTTCATGGGCACTCCCCTGGTTGGGAGGCACTTGCACAGCAATGCCAGTGGGCTTCATTGACTCCCTGCTTAGATGAAGGGGAAAAAGCGAGAAGGAGGAGATGTCCTAAGTCCCAGGGCCCTAAAGGGTCTGACAGGTTCCATTTCTGTCACACACCTCTTCTCCTCTGTGTACAAACCAGCCACATTAACTTATGACCTGACCTGTTTCAAAAATGCCTTCACCTTCTTCTTGGTTTAAGGCTAAAAGATTTGCAACTCAAACAGCAGCTTGTGCCCTTTATTCATTATGTCACTTCCAGTGTTAGCTAAATAAAGAAAATCCCTGCTTCACTTAAATTTAAAATGACACCAAATCATGATTCAAACTTGCAGTGACATTTATCCAGTTAGCTGGTGTTTGCGATAGGTCAAAGGGACTCATAAATACAGTTGTCTTCATGTCTCATGCACATTTCTCAGTGCTGCTTGACAGTTATTAAGTACATTAATTCTTCTGATGCTAATTTCTGTGTAGTACTGATGAAAAATGTATTTTTTTTCCCAAAGAGTTGGCACTTGGCAAATATCTCGATGGAAATGAATTAATGTACAAACTAAATTTCTGTTGCCATGGTTTTCTTCGCCACTGATACATACAGTTACCATATCCTGACTCCAGCAAAAGTAGAGAAACAAACCACAGCCCAGATCACCTAGATGCCCCAAATCCTCTCCTCTCCTGATTTTCTTGTGCTGTTTGCCCTGACACTGCTCTCCCTCTTTGCAGGTTTCTGTACAAGTCTCACTGCACACCCAGATCTGAGAGGGCTCCAGGCTCCTGAGAAGCTAAAAGAAGAATATACAGAAATGTTGCTGTAGAGTGTGCTTAGGCATTGGAGCATTTCCCTGCACCTTTCATGTGCCTCTCTGTGCTCTCACTCCACTGCAAGGCAAACTTTGCTGACACCACTTCCCTCCTCTTCACCCCACTGAGTGATGAGGCAAAAAGCAAAGTGGATGAACTCAAAACATCAAGGGACTAGGTTCAGTGGTTGGTAACCTCACATTATTTAAGTTACCTGGGGCTTCCCAGAGGCTTTTGAGGGAATGCAGAGAAAATTCAGTGGTTTGCCTGAGCTGTGCCCGGCAGCAGAGGTTTAATAGGCCCCATTCTGCAGGAACACCTTTATGTTTCTCAAGGGGAGATGACACAAGGTTGTAAACCAGTGCGACTCTTTCCAAAAGAGTAATGTGAAGCCATGGAGATAGCAGTGGTCAGAGTATGTCCCTAGACTCCACACGAAAGCAAAATAACACTTTGACAGGACCTTCTGCTCTGCCTGGCAGTACTTTGCTGTGGCATCATGGCAGTCCCATATGCCAGAAAAGCTCTTCTCCAACTGGTAAGTGATGAGTAGCTCTGGGTGGAGGAAATACAGGTCCTCAGGACTGCTGCTGAGGTCTTCCATCAAGCTTTGATGCTGCTGTCAGCTAAATTCAGACAGAATTTTAGTACAGTGGTGAGCGTGTCCGCCTCTCATGTGGGGGAATCAGGGGTTTAATTCCCACCATGAGGCAGTGGTGCCATTTAAGAGTTGGACTCCATGATCCTTGTAGGTCCCCTCCAACTCAGAATATTCTGTGATTCTGTAATATAATATAGGATCTTGGGCAGCACTCGGAAGCAAAATTTCCCAACATCCTAACCAAATTTTACCATTTAAAGCTACGATGGTAGATATCTTCATTGAAATTGAGCAAGACACTTAAGGTTATCTACGGGGTTACACAGCTGTGCGGGATCCTCTAATGTTTATTTTCTCTCTTGCCTCAGTTCTGTCCTCTACTGACCAGAGCAGGTGATCATCATGCACCACTGTTTGGCCTCCTGAGTCTTAATTTACATCAGTTTTATGAAATGCATTTATATACTTCCAGCAAACAAACAAAAAAACACTTCTCAGAGACATGGCAGAGTACTAGTAAATAATAAATTATTCTGGCTGTCATTTTGGGTGACTGTGCTGGGCTCCTTGGCAGTGGGTGAGCTCAGGGTAGCTGGAGCACAGCCTGTGCCTCATCCTGCCACCTTCCATGCATGTGTTGTAAGACTGCTGCAGTTCATGTTCATGAGATGCTCACTTGACAAAACTTACAACTTCAGAAAGAGGTAAATGTCTCTGTCAAGAAACCTGGTCTCTGCAGCAAGTGTTTGAGGTGCTGCTGCCATTCCTCTCCATGGGTCAAATTCACAGGTGCCAAATTTCTCATCACCCACGGCATCTTTCCAACGCGTTGGACACTGTTTTTGTTGTTGTGTCAAAAGCAAATACTGTGCTGGGAGAGCAGAGATTGCTGCTCTTTGACAGTCTGGGCTTGTGCTGCTGCAGCCTCCCACTCTGCTCAAAGAGATTTAGGGACATGGCAGCAAACAGCTCTTCCCTGAGGTGCTCCTGTTATCACTGGCTTAGTGCAGCCAGGCCTTGCTTTGCACTGGTATCCCAGGGTCTCACTGAATGAAAAGCTTGCAAGATTAAGCCTTTGTAGAAAGGCTGGTCGTGTATTCTCTCTCTATGATGACCTCCACTAAAAAATAGTGTATAATAATATCACCAGGAGAGAATAAAGGGACATAAGCATTAGCTGAAGCAAGGGGAAGTCTTGTTCTAGCCAGTGTTGAGCAGAAATACAAATCCTGGGTGCCAGGGTCCAGTATCTTCCAGGTTACAATGCTGATGGCACCTTCCTAGAAGCCCTAGCAGGATTACAACACCAAGCTGCTATGAGAGTTTATATTTATTAATACACGTAGGGCTTGATTTAAGCACAGCAGCTCAGCAGCAAAACTACCTCTGATTTATGGTGCAGAAAAGAGGTGACAGTGAGATACACTCACTGACGTGTGGGTTTTCAGCCTAAAGAGAAATGAGAGGCAAGAGAAAATGACCTGCATGGTTGCAGATAACTGGCAGTTAATATAAGATATCCAGATATCTCATTCTATATAATACACCCTTAAAGGTTTGATCATAAATATCTGATCATAATTTTTTCAAAGAATATTAGTTAATAGCATAAAATCCTTTCCCCACCCCCTTGTATAGATTTGTCAATGTAAAAGTAAAAAAACCCATCATTCCAGCTCTTTTACCTTAACCAATGGCACATCTGTGCTTCATACATTATTGAACGTTTCTATTTTTTTCCCAGTGATTTTTTTTTTACTCTGATATCACCTGATCTTTGTACAGTTAATTCCCTTGTCACCAAGCCATGTATGTACTGACCTCAGAGTCTCAGAATAGCCTTGGCAAAAAAAAAAAACCCCAAACACAAAAACCAACCACAAAACAAAATCAAAACCCAGTAGGTTAATTTGCATCACTGTCACTGAAGGCTCTGCATATTTCCATTATAAAACTCTAGTTTCAGATGGCTGGACAATATGGATTGGTGTGGATGTGTTCAGCATCCAGGAGGGAATTTAATCTTAGAAATTGGGTCAAATAATTTGGTTTGGCAGGACTGACTAAGAGTGGCTCTGGTTCAAAATAGAACATTTTCAGGACAGCTCATTAATTTAAACAAGTGGGTTAAAACATTCCTTATTTTAAAACTGAGAATAAACTTTCATCAGCTAAGTTATCTAAAGGTGAACTGAGATGTACAGGTGGAATAAAAAACAGGACCTGCCCAGAAGCCAGAGAACAGACCAAACTGATGTACATATTTTTTTAATATTCTCTTTCCATCTTGCTTGTTTAATATTTTATAGTGTCAGCAAAGTTAGGTCTTTCTCAATACTCTATGTCCTTTGTGTAGTTGGCTTTGACATTGAAGAAAAGGAGTTATAAATTGCACGTTTGGCTGGTGGAGATGGGTTCTGAGCCCCCATGGACACAGACCTCCTTGGAAGAGCTGCTTGGAAGATCGAGGTCTGAAAACAAACACTCATAATGAAATCCTGTTTTTCTTTGCTTTCTTTTCGTTCTGATGACAGAGATTTCCTAGGGATCTGTAGGGAATGTGGAAGCATAGCAGCAGTGCGAGGGTGGCTTTTTTTCCTCCATCACAATGAGAGAGTTGTGATCACAGGAGTCCCTGCTTGATGATGTGCTTTCCCCATCCCTTCTTCAGTGTGTCAGAGTCTCTTAATGATCCTGAATCCACTTGGCTGAGAGAATATTAATTGAGCAATTCCTCTGAGACGGTCAAGTACACAATATTCGTGAACACTTGTCAATTAACTTTTTCCTTTCAAGGGCTAATGACTCTAAATAACACCTTGAGTTTATCACTGGCGCTCTGGGGCGGGAGGGACCCTGCAGTCAGCACAGCTCTAGATCTGGAAATGTACCTGCTAAGAAGATTATGTCTGCAATGCTGAGCATTAAACCCATCAATATTTATACTGTGGGCAAAATTCATATCAAACTTGTCAGGCGGAATCTGTCACGGCAGTGTTTCTAAAAGGTTACCAGCCTCCAGATATCTGTTTTTCACTTATGAACAGGGTCGAAGATGAATTGTTTTGCAATTTGAGACTTAGTCTACTGATAAACTGCTGGATTCATCATTGAATTAATACCTTGCTTGGGTCCATCTGCAGGCGCTCCTCTAGCACACAGGATGAATAACAATCTGAAGGATATAGAGGATAAGCTGGAAATGTTTTCACTTCAGAGAAAATGTCTGATTTGTTCAGCTGCTCTTTATCAGTTTCTGTACAAAAGGCAAACTCTCACTGGGCAGTTCTGGCCTCTACAATAGGGTCTCTCTTCTGAGCAGCCTGCCCTTGACAGCAGCTACAGCAGGGAGCCTGGAGAAGAGCAGAGGTACCTTTTTTTACTGAAAATTTTAGTTGAACATTACTTCAACAATTATCAACAGGCACCAGAATTTCCCTGCATGGGTTCTCTTCCTGCAGAACTGGGTTGGGAAGTGGAGTTATTAGTTTATAGGGAAAAAAACCCCAACAACCCAAATGAAAGATAAGAGCCTTTGCTCTGACCAAACAGAAAAGGGAAGATTCATAACAAAAGGAGCAACAACACAGAGCGAGGTCCAGTGTGCAGAGAGGTGCTCAACACAATTCCTCTTCTGAAGCATTTTATGGAATGGATGGAAAGCCAAGGAGGACGTTACTGAAAATTATAGAGAACCACATGTTCTGAACAGTATCCTTTTAATTGCTGCTACCCCTGATAAACAATTTCAGTTCTCTGCAGGGATACCTGCCCTTTTCCTTTCACCCTAAGACATGCAAATCAGGGAAGGGAAACTTTTCTGATGCATAAATGATATTGTGAGAGGAGAAAAATCAGCACGTAAGAAAACCATCCAAGTGATGTATTTTGGGGAGCAGAATCCCTCTGCCAGCTCATACCCTCCAAAATCTGCTGCAACCCATTACTGCATTATGCAGGTGTTGTGCTGGTGGGCAGGTGATGTGTGATGACTGCAGGCAGTGCTGATGCTGGCCATTTTCTCTTTTCTTCCCTTTTCAGACTGCAATTCAGTAGTTTCAACTTATCTTCTGTTTGTAATAACAGTTATTAACCAACCGTGTTATCAGAGCATTACCTTATTAGTGTGGCACAAGAGTTTCCAGTCTCCTGACAATAATCTGCTGTAAAGGCAGAATCCCACCAAGGTACTGCATGATAAACACCCTCAGGTGGCTGAAAGTAATTGGTACAAGCTGCAGATGTGACTAAGGAGAATCCCTGCAGAGGGCTGTCAGAATTCTCTGTTCCTCCTTCATGGTGCAGAAAGACTCTTTTAGAAACCACAGGTACAGGAGCTCCAAAGGTCCCAGAGTTGTGAAGACATCCTCAGAAGCTGGGTGAGGAGGGGGTAAGTGCCCAGTGGGTTCTGTTGCCCCAGTGCCATGTTTTCTTTGTCAGCTGTAGCTTGGAGGGCAATGGGAATGAGTCATGGTCCTGTTGCTGGGGCAAACATTGGCTTTGCTCCTTTCTCAGTGTAAAATTTCGGTATGGGTGGCAAATGAAGAAAAGAAATTCCCCTCATGCATGCTTTGTCCCGGTTAGTCCTCATCAAGTGTGTATGTTTTTTGGAAAGGAACATAATGGAGAGTAAAAATGGTCATTTTATAGGCTGGAGATGCACCATTAGAATATGAAAATATGTTGCAGTTGGTGGCTAGCTTTGCTTTATCCTGAAGACCTATGGTGGTTGAACTTCTTATTTTTCATCTGTATTATAAAAGCTGCCAACTCCTTTAAAATCTGATGCAACATGACATTTGTGTCACATTTTATCTGTTGACACTGGTTTACATTATGTCAACTGATATGATGTAACCAGACAGAGCCTAATAGCCAGTGATGTGCAAAACAGGCATTTTTGTTCTTCCTATGTTTAGGACTAGTGTGAAATAGCACAAAGGCAAAGAAATCAAAAAATCTTTGACTTCATGAATGAAACATTGTCAGGGGCAGCTTCCATAGGGTTAACACTGTATGTTGCCTCATATTGTTACCTATCTAACTAGACAACTCACACTCACAATCTGAAATTATGATTAAGAACATAGAATTCACTTCATGGCATTGGTGACTCAGTTTTTAGGAGTGAGTTGACATTTTTATCTAGGTGTTGGTGACTGATGGTTTAGTTCAATGAATCTCTAATAGAGGGCTTTTCCTGGTTGGCAAGTGTGGAAAGAAGGGAAGGATGCAAAGGGACCGTATCACAGCCTTGTGTGTGGGAAATCCCAAGGGATAGAGCTGTAGGCAAATCTGCAGGGGGATGGAGTCAGAGTATCCTGCTGGCATTTCAATCCCAGCGAGTGTCATATATCCTGGGACTCCTCTGAGCACAGTGTAATTTGGAGATGTTGTGTTTAAGTTTCACTGTGAGAAAATCCTCTTCCAGATGTTTAGTGGAACAGTTGTCTGCTGCCCAAGAGGGAGTGAGTGTGGCTCCGTCGCTGAGGACAGGATTAGGAATTCTCACTATGCAAAACCTGAAAGCCATGATGTGAATTGCTTTTTCAAATTTGACTCAAGTGGGTCTAAATGCCATAAATCACAAGCATAGTATTTATTGCTTTTAATTTTACTAATCTGTGCTGGTTTTGGCTGGAGTAATTTGCTCCACTGTAGCTGGTATGAGGCTGTTGTTTGGATTTGTGTTGGAAACAACGTTAATAACCCAGGAATGTTTTTATTACTACTGAGCCTTGCTTATACAGAGTCAAGAGTTTTGCTGCCTCTCACCACATGCCACCAGAGAGTTGACTGGGGTGCACAAAGAGCTGGGAGGGGACAGAGACAGGACAGCTGACCCCAACTGAGCCAATGGCTATCCCAGGCCATATGGTGTCATGCTTCTGGCACAAATCTGGGTAAGAAGAAGGAAGTGAGGACATTCAGAGTGATGGTGTTTGTCTTCTCAAGTCACCAGTACCCACAGTGGAGTCCTGCTCTCCTGGGAATGCTGAACACCTGCCTGGGAAGCTATGAATGAATTACTTGGTTTTGCTTTACCTCTTAAATTGTCTTTACCCCAATCCATGAGCTTTCTCAATTTCACCCTTCCCATTCTCTAAGGTAGGAATAGCATTCCAAAACACCTGAATTTCTACAGGACTGCTGCTCCTTTAAGCTGGCCATCACATCTTACCTCGAAGATTACATATTTTTGTCAATACTTGACCTTTTGCAAAATGAAAGTTCTTTGCTAGCAGAAAGATCTTAAAGAATGCTTAATATGTATAATATCGAATTATATACATATTCACAGTTCAATAAAGAAGCTAGAAAAGGTATTTGTCAGAAAAGTGGTGGGCTAGGTAAAAGGTCCATGGTGTGAAGGACCATTTAGGAACACTTAAAGAAAATCAACATGATACCTGATTTTCTGCATTAAACTTGCCTTTGTAGTCATATAAACTGACATTCAGCCCAACACGGAGGCCAGAGTAAATTGTCTCATAGCTGCCAACAAGGAAACATGAATCTTTTCACTGTTGAAGCACGGTAGAAGCCTGTCTGCTCTTCACCATCGGTCCTTGGTGGGGATGGTGAGGCTGCTGTCTCTGCCAGATAACCCTCAGCCAGGTGACAGACTAAATTCAGAGCCGAAAGTGGCAGAGAAAAGGAGGATTAAAGGTGTCAGGATATACAGTATCCAAACATGAGCTGAGAGATTGGCACATCTGCTCCCTTGCTCAGCATTGTTATCATAAATTGATCCCATCTAAGTGCATCTGCAGTGCTGTCACCAGCACACTCCTGGACAGCTACATCTGCTGTGCATCTGCCTTTCCTTTCTAAGTGACAATGGTATTTCATTAGACTAGAAAGGCACTTGATAAAAACATTCTTAGCCATGGTTTAGGGAAATAAAATAAAGACATCAGCTCTGCTGGGAATTTCATGCACAGGCAGTTTAATCCAGTGTGCATGGCAGGGGGGGTGTGCCCAGGCAGGACTGGTGCAGTGCAGGGACAGTGAGGAAACAGGGTTTGGGGCACACACACCACACCTCCCCACCCCCCAAGGGTAGAGCTCCTCTGCACAAGTGCAGATGGGCAGGGCCCTTCAGCAGCTGCTCCCTGCACAGATAGAGTTTAGCAAAGGCGGGTGAAGCAGGGCTCAGCATGGTCTCACCCCGTTCACCTGCGTCTCTGTGGCTCTTGGTCAGGATTTGGCCTGAGATTTCCAAAACGTTGGTGGCAACTCTGAAACCAGTGAAGAAGAGAGTGTGGTCAGTTGTTTTCCTTTTACTGCCCTGATGTGAGCTGCACACACATTTTCAAGCCTGAAGCCAGCTGGAGTAAATATGCTTTATTAGCTGTGCTGGCCTGATTATGCTGAAAACGGAGCAGAGTCAAACATAAACCTTTCCTACTGGTCAGTGCTGTGTCAAAAATGTGACACCATAAAGGTCTTTTATATTTTGGCTAACTGCTTTCCCAGTACAGGCCTATGACTAATTTCTATGTATAGTTTTTTGTGTTGTTTTTTTTTTCAATTCGGAAACTTGCAGGAATTGTGATAACATTTGAATGGCAACAGGAGGCTGAACTATCTCAGCATTGGTCTGAGAGGCTTTGCTCAAGCTACTGACATTTCAGTAGAACTCTCATTACCCGTGCTGCTCAGCTGTTTCCAGAAAGATCACTTTTATAACTTTTTAGTAGGACATATTTTCTTCCCTGGCACTATCCTGTGCTTTCTGTAGCTCTAGCAGCTCTGGTGGGTAGACGAAATTTGATCACAGCAAAGCTCGTAGCACACTGGTAAATGAATTGGCATGTTCTGATTTTTCCTTACAGAGAAAATCTTGGCTGCTGGGCAGAAAGTGCAGGATAGAATCAGGATGGGAAATTATAAATAATGATCAGATGGATATGGTCAGTAACCCAGTTGTTAACAATATTTTGCTAACTACAGGGAAAAAAATCTGTTAAATGTGTCTTTCTGCTTTTTTTGTCATTTATAGACAAACATGCATCCCCCTTCATGCTTTCTCCTTGTGATATTTGCAGGCACTAAAGCAGATAATGAAGTTACAGACCTGTACCCTATATTGTCTGATATCTGTGGCTACTTTCCTATGGGGACTAAGTTCATTTCACTAGAGAACAGTACAAAGCAACTTACTGAGACACCATTACCCAACAAAACAAAACATTAACGGGCACAGAAAGGCATTGGAAACTCCCCCAGTGCAGCAGGGGATACAGTCAGGGTTCCCTCACAAAACTGTTTCCTGGTCCTCTGTATTAAATCTTTAATCTGTGAGCATTTGGAAGTGCTGGTTTCTTCAATTCCATGTGTTAGATGGACTAGAGAGAAGATCTAAACAACATCTGCAATGCCAGGAGAACTTGCCACTCTATGACTAAGCTAAAAATACTGTGCTAACCACGAAGGATAAATAATGGATAGCAGTTGCCCCTTCTGATCATTTTTGGGTATAATGACTTTTCTGTGCTAAGAACTGCCAAAATACTGCAAGAAAAAGAAATATGCTTTGCAATCATCCATTTTCTCACCTCTTAAAGCTTCATCTCAGTAATTAAGTTATTCCTGGTAATTTTGGTCTGCAGGTCCCTTACACACAACGCAGCAGCAGTGGGGCAATTACACACTGGATTCTGCATTTACTGCAGGGAAAGAAACTGCAGCAAAAACCCTGAGGCAAAAAAAAATCTGTGGGGAGAGCCCACTGCTGATCACAGTTTCTGGGCTCAGTGACTTGGGTATTCCAAACCTCTTCAATTTGAAACTTGGATCCATCCACTGAGCCATGGGATTAATCCAGAGACTGAATCCTTGAATGCATTCCTGCCGCAGATGGGGCTGGGGCCTCCCAAGACTCTGAGCAATTAAAACTCTTCTGATTTCACTTCAAATTTAATAATGTATGTTTATATGCAGTAAGATTTTGGCTGTAATATATGAGAACGGGGTACTTAGAGGGAAGGAAAAAAGAAGGACCATTTAAAAAACATATTTAATAATATTTTAGCTATAACTTGTTAAAAACAAAGGCATGTTCTACGTGAAGCAAGTAGTGTGAAAATCCAGTATCTGGGACACTGTTAAAAGAAAAAAAAAGACCATTTCTAGTCCTGAATCAGAAGTGTAATGAGTGAGGGTCCACTGTCCTTCTTTGACACTGTCACATCCACCGTGGCTGCATCTTGCATGAGTGTTACTGGAGGGAGTTTCAATGGGGTAGATGCTATCAGTGCACAGAGCCAATGTGAAGCACAATCGCTGGCTGTAGTTTCCAATTACCTTCTTCTGAATAACTGGAAACCTGTGGAAACTGGACTGATTTCAGACTTCCAAGTCTGTAAATCCTTCCATTGTCAGTGGGGTTTTTTTAGATCCAAGGCAAGTCTAACAGTTTTGGTAATGAAAGAGATGTATCTCTCTATCTATAAGTCCCTTGTGTTGTTTTGAAATCCCACTTGTGTGCTGTATGCGCCTCCAAAACACTTTTACTGTCTTTGTTCATTGTAAACATTTTGTAAAAGAATTCTCCATCATTTTCCTTTGTGCTGAATCTGGCAATATCAGCTATTCCACTCTAAAGCCCTGGTTAGAAAACTGGGTATTTCTTCTCTCCTGTGATTTTCTCCACTGTGCTTTTCATCTCGTCACTGAAATGGAAATATTTTACTAGTTAAATGGGGAAAAAAGCAGTTAAGGCAGATGCTGTTTCATCATCTGGCTAAGACAGAGCTCCTCAGCATTCAGAACAGTGGTTTACTGCAACAAATTAAGTGCACAAATTTTTCATGTGGAAGAAATGATTTCTGAACTCCCACTGAAACACCCTTTTTTCTGTAGCAAGATGAGTTAATGAAGAAATTTACAATTTGGTGTCTGTTAGTGCCACAGAGAAGCTTATTCCTGTTCTCAGTGGTAGTTTTGTGTTATTTTCCATTATTTTGAACTCCTTCAGCCATAATTTGGAAACAGCAGCTGTGATGATTCCTACAGATGGACCTTTTAGTTTCTTACCTCTCCTAGTCCAAGACAAATGATGCCCTAAACTGACCACCGGGTCTTCAGCCATCTGCTTTTAGTCCTGATCAAAAGCAGAAGCGAAAGGGAGGGGGAGAGGCTGAGTAAACCAGCATTTCTCCAGCTGAGTGTCAGGTGGTTCATCCCAGCTGTTTTGGTGCTGTCCCTCCTTGTTGTGTCAATGCAGTGATGCATTCCCAGAAGCGAAGAAACCTTCTCTGTGCGCAGGGTGCTCCCAGTTTGGGATGAGGTGATAAACACTGCTGGGGTTTGAGCTGGTGCCATTCTCCATATAGTTGTATGTATGCGTTTTTCCAGGTCTGTAATTCTTGCAAGAAATTATGTCACAGTGCTGGTTTCTCCCAAAAGGCAGTCAGTACATTTTTCGTGCTTTCAGAAATGGCTGTACCCAGGGATTTTATTGAAAGCAAAACATAGATGACATGGGGGGGGGGGGGGGGGGAAATTTGATTTGGATTAAAAATATAAATTTAATTTTATTTCTAGATTAATGCTTTGGAAGTTTTCTATCTTCTTAATAGCATTATACACTGTACTTCTGCCATGTCCTTCCTAACTGGGAAGTAATTAGATTGCTAAACTGAATAGTTCCGTGGTTGTTCTTGACTCCAGTTTGAATTCCTCTGACAGTTTACACACCCATCTCAGGCATCACTAGCAGCAGTAATCTGTTACACTAGTTCAGTGTTGCACCAACAGGTACCTGGAGTGGTCTTTTCCTTTCTCCTGTGCCAGGAAAAATGCTCTGGCTCAGGGGCAGACCTGGGAGGAAGAGTGGTTACTCTTTGAGATGTAGGTGCAGTATTTTTCCAAAGGCTAAAGAAAAATGCCAGGTAAATTAGCAAGGAGTGAAAAGGAGTAGAAAACAGAAGCAGAACAAGGGTAGAATGCATTAACCAGTTAGATGTGCCAAACAGGAAAGTGCTTCAAACAGGATTCAAGAAACTTCAGAAATAAATTAAAGCAACTCTTTTGACTTCAGAGGGAGAAACATTTGAGAGTGTATTTTCCAAATACAAAGCCAAGAGGTCCACTTTTTGGTAAAACTAAGCCTTTAAAGTATAGAGCTAAGTCTGAAAAGAATAGTGACATTCAAGAAAAAGTGTTAAAGATATTAGAAATGCAGGACATGAGATAGTGAAATTAACTGAATAGAGAAACAGCATTTCCTGAATATCCTAGACTCAGGGAGGCACCTCTGTCTGCTGCTTGCATTCCATCAGTAAGAAATAATGGAGGTGATCTAAAGCACCAAAATGCAGCAGTATTGAGCTATCAAGGACTCTGCTGTTCGGTGGGATGCACTCCTGCCATGCTGCTCCCTACATCCAACTGGCTGTATGTAGGCTGGGAGACAGCAAGCTGAGGCACTCCTTATCTACTGTGGTTTTCATAGGAGCTTTTCTAATGTTGTCAAATTATCATTTCTTTAACCTAATGATTTATCTACAAACCTGATCTCTGGGCCTGAATTAATCTGTCAGTGTTCCTCCTCAACATCAAGAACATTTAGACAATTAGGCCACTGCCAAGGGAAACTGGGGGATGATTGTCGTCAGCTCTAATGACAATCCTATATTAAGGATGCTTTAGGAATAAGAAATCAATGAGACAGTGATTTGAAATGACCCAAGGACTTTCCAACCTAGTGATTTAATAACACAGTGAACAAAAATATAAATCTTAGTAAGTACTAGTGGTCTAGAACAGAATCTGCCCAAAGGAATTGTCTGATATTACTTTTATTTGCTTGTCATAATACATTTCAGATACATTTTCCCCCGTCTGTTCCATACACTATATTAAAGAAGAAAAAAAATTCCCATTCAGTTTGAGTTTTTCATGAGCCTTTTTCCTTCCTGGTTAACTAAAAAGGCATTAAAATACAAATATTTAATTAACTGACAGAACAATTTAAGCCAGGTTTGAAAGTGGTTCTTCTAACTGAGGATGTGTGCCTGGAGAAGCAACACGGAGAAGATCCCTTACTTTGAGACACATTTAATTTTTTCTTTCTTCTTTTGTGTGGAGTAGAACCTTTTTGATCTCACTCTTTTATAAAGTAACTCTTTGTCAAATTAAATATGAAGATCCCTATCAGAAAGCACTTGACTTTGACAAGTCTGACAGGCCTGTGTAGCCTGCAACATGGTAATGGCTGGCACTGGAATGAAAAGGTCTTGGATAATGAATAAAGAATATTTTAGTAGCATGACTCATAAGTAATACAAAGGCAGCTCTGGCAATGTCTGTACTAATTACAGACTAGTTGCTATGTTGCAACAATCATGGGTATTAAGTGTGTGGGATGCTGAAATGTGTGGGCATCCTGGTAATCTTGATCTCAGTTTCTTGCAATTCAAATCCTGTCTGTCCCAGCTGGAAAGTGGGCAATGTATGTAGGTGCCTAAAAATGGACTGACGGGGACTAAATATGTATCTTTTTTTTTTTTTAATAGTTTTTGTTGTGCCCTGCTGGCCACAAACTCCCTGAGCAGTCAGCATCCTTGACATGTGTTGCACAGTCCCACAGCCAACTGTGCTGTTGCAGCCTGGTGATCTGGGGCTATTCCTCATCCCCCAGCAGTGTCACCGTGCAGCATTTCCAAAGCATCTCAGTGGGATCAAAGGGCAGGAGCAGCAGCGTTTCTGAGTTACATTAGCTCTGTACAGGCTTGCTTTACTTCTGGGATTTCAGAGAATTATGTAATATTGGTTGCTATGGCTTTGAAAAACCGAGTTGGGTTTAAAAGGCTGGTGGTAAATCTTGGACAGGTAACTAGAGCCACTTGAGAGGTATGTCTGGAGTGGGACAGCACTGCTGGGCACTGCCTGTGATGGGCTTCCTGGTCTGGGTGGAGAGGGATGGGCTTAGGCAGTAAGATGTCAATGTGACACAATCCTACAATTTAATGAAGCCAGGTCCAGATGTAGAATTTCTTCCATTTCAACAGTTAATGAGTTGGAAAATTATCCAAGCTCAATTTTCTGTTTCCTTCCAGGTTCTTGCTTTCTGAGGTTGGGTGATTACTTCCCTGGGCACCATTTGCCCTTGCCCACTCCTTGTCTTTCTGTCCTTCAGACTTAAAGGACTTTTCTCACTTTTCTGAAAAGGGAAGACCCACTGCCCATTTTCCAGACACCTTAGGGATGTGAAGCTGCTCTGACTTGGCAATACCATGTAACATTCTTCCAGGTGAAAATTTCTGTATTTAGGTGGAGCTGAGTGATGAAGGCAGTCCCTGTGCTGGGAAAACTATGCACAGAAAATAAATCTATGGTTGTTAACTATCCATAGCTACCATCTGATAGTGCTTTAAAAATACATCCATGGGTATTAACTATCCACACCTACCATCTGATGATGTTTTAAAAATCATCTGAAGCATGGCAGCAAGCTAAAGACTCACAGACTGCAGCAGGGAGGAGAGTGAAATATGTGAGTAGGATTTTGGGAAGGAGTGGTGGGTTTGTATTTGGATTAATGTCTTTAGTAATGGAGAACTGAGAAAGGACAGAAAACGCCTCTAGCACTGTGGCCACCTTCTCTAATCACACTAATGTGGCTGCAACAAAAATAACATTTAATCTGTCAGTATCCCGCATGGGATGCTCCCCTAAACTCCCTGCTTAGTTGTCAATATCCTGGTGCACAAGAACAGGGGTACATTTCAAACATAGTTGTCATGAAAAGAACAAGCTGCCAGAGGACTGCACTAATGCATTTGCATTGGCACCAGCTCTCACATATGATATATATGTATATCTATATTGCTTGAGAAGGTTTTAAAGTGGCATAACACATGGCCCTGGCAGGCAGTGAGGTGTTGTTTTAATAAAAAGACAGATTACCCGGTATCTCTATTCAGGAGTGTCTTGAAATGCCTTTTGCTACCAATGCTGTCACGCAAGGTCAATGCATTCGTGGAGGAATGAGCTGTGCTGTCACTTACTTGGTTAAAGCATAGAAAGCTGTGCTGGCACAACAGCAGCAGAGCTGCCCTCCCGAGAACAGCAAACTCCCAAGGCGATCCTGGGACTGGGAGAAGATCTCTGAAAGGCTCAGCCGTTGCTCGGGGATAGTGAATTTTCCACTGGTGGCAGAGCCAACCAGGTGCCCCTGACATTTGATGCCATCACCCCCCACTTAACTCCTGCCCCATCAAACATTCCTGCACCAAAATAAGGAAAGGTTGTAACAGAAATCCAATAAGTACTTCACTTTTCGTGTAACATTTTAAAGGCTTATTGGTGAGAGCTATACAACCCACACCCCAAAGCAACGCTTCAAGTATTACCTTCTTACAAATACATAACCCAGTTCTGTGTCATTCACTGCCTGTCAGTGTGCTGGGTGCTGAATAGCCACTGCCTGTCATGTATTGCCGTGTGCTTTTGTTCGATTTGAACAACAGATGAGAGCAGACATCACCTTAAATATTCACGAAGAAATGTTAGCACATATGAGGCAGTACAGGGGGAGGGATGGAGGTGCGCTCAACATGAATCATTTATGGCCATGAAGCATGAATAGATATTCTGGTCACATCATTCTCAGCAATATTATCTTAATAATGTGATGCAAATCTTCACTTCAGTGGCACCCTGTAAACAAAACTAGCTCTTATTAGAAACATAGTGGCTTCAGAAACCTGGCTGGCATCTTGCAATTTTAAGAACTGTCGTGGGAGTTGCATTAAATAATTCATGGGATGAGTCCTCTCAATTGCAAGCCCCAATGAAGCTTGTTTTTGGAAAGTAACCACCTTTACTGCTGGTGGGGGCAAGAGCCCAGCTACCTGAGAATCTCACAATTTCAGAAATACCTGAAATACCTTAGCACCAAGCAGCCTTGGAGAGGTGATCCAAGGGTGAATTTTGTATTCCTTTAATGTACATTGCAGCTGGTGGTGGAACTCAAGGGCTTTAACATGTCAGGTATATTAGGTTAAAACAACAAATCTTCTCAGAGATGGTTTCAGACACCTTTGACTTTTCTGTAAATTTGTGTCTACCTTTGCTTTCAGCAGCCACTGTTAATTCTGAACTGCTGGCTCAGCTTTGCTTGACAATCGGCTTTGGCACAGCACAGATGTGATACTGCTGCATTAGAGAGTATTGAACAAACTTACTCCAGGATATTTGTTCACCTCCCTGCAGGAACATCCCACAGCTCCTCCTCTGCTGCTTCCCGGGGGCTGCTTGGGCAGGTTCTTGCATCTGAGGACAGCTAAATGTACACAATTTATTTTTGTTGTTGCTGGGATAATGACAGAAACTTGCACAGGTGCCTTGTCTGAATCACTGCTCACTTCATGTGGTGTCTATTTTTTCTTGTCTTTTCTTGTCTGCAGGCTTTGATATAATGATTTTTCTTGCCACGACCATCGCATATGACTTCACATGTGAGACTTTTTCCATTACCTTGTTTCTTGTCACTGTATTAACAATGCTTCCTTTCCAGTTTATCTCCTCTCCTGTACTATTTCAGGTGTTGTATTGACTTTGTGAGGTGCTAACAGGCTCGTAGCTTCAAAATTTCCTTATACTTCTTGGAAATTTTTGCCTGCTTCTCTTAGAACCTGGGACATAAACTTTTCCTGTAAAGTATACTGTGGTAGATCTGGCTTGGCTGCTTGTGTTAATCTCCTCCCACCATTTACAGGAAATTTTTTAATAACTCAAGGGTAAAGAAGGGAAAAAACCTGTCTGGTCTTAGCTGAGCATACAATTGTGTGTACCAGAGTTAGCTGTATAATGCTGTTCCTTGTCTTCTCTGTGGGAAATCATAGCTGGATAATCTACAAGACAACTATTAGAAGCATGGCAGTGCTGATGCTTAGACTGATGGTTATACAGCCTGGGTAGAGATGTCTTGTGGCAGAAAACACCTAAATTATTTGAGGAGATCAATGATGAAAGAGCAGAAGAGTCACATCAGTGTTTTACATGGCATTAGAGGAAGCAGGTTGCCTTGTAGGATGAAAAACACTTGAACTTGGGCTACAAATTGAGTCTGGGGACACAAGAGTAGCAAGTTAGCTGTTCTCTATTAAGAGTTGTCATTAAAAAAGCCAGTTCTGTCTGTGACATTTGCTGATGTGAAAAATCTAAGCTGCCAGATGTCATCTTAAACTTCTTATTACAGCTGTCATGAAGGAAAGAAGTCTTGAACACACTAGGCTTATGTCTCAACTAGTGAGACATCTGAAAAAGGCTCACATAGCTAAGAACAATGCTTTGAATCTTTGTAATACCTGGGATAATTTTATCAGAGAGGGATTTATGTGGTGATGCATTACATTAGCCTAGTGCTGTGCAAGACATATGGAAATTAGTGATGGATTAGATTTCAGAAAGCTTATAAAAAGAGTCTTGCAAGACCTTTAACCTTAAAATCGTTCATAGCTGAGCAATCCATTAAAATAAGTATTGAAGTAATCCTTGGCCACCGCAGCAGTGAGAAATATGCTAGTGATTAATGTGTTTTGATTTTTTGCTTAAATGTTTAATATGCAGCTGTACAAAAAATATCTCTGATAATGGCAGCCACAAGTCTTCAGTCTGTTGTAAGAAAAGTTGGATGTAGAGCTGAGAAAGGTTGTGTGGGGTTTTTTGCTAGGAGCTGGCTGCAGTGCCAAGGCCCTTTGCAGCCCCACCACTGTCTGTACCACAGTCTCTGAAGGGGACATCCCACTGAGGTGTGGGGGATTTGCTTCATACAGTTGTAACTCGTGCACAAATGTCTGTGAGGGCACTTTGGCTTGGTCTGGAGGTTTCCTGGTGCTGGACGAGTCCCCCGTAGTGGTGACACGTGGCACATCCTGTCGTGGTGGCTGTGCTCGTGTTTCACACTCGTGTGTCCCTGGCTGGGTCAGGGCTTGGTTTTACCCATACAATGCTTTCCCTCAGTGTCAGAGCACATTATTCTGCCAAGGCAGCAATCTGACAGTCTTGTCTACACTGTTTTACAGAGTTGGGCTGCCTAATGTCACCCAGAATAATTTCCAGGGCTGGAAATAGAAGCTTAATGGTGGAAGTACAAATCAGATTTTCCTGTTGGACACTCATAGCACTGGCAGTGTGTGGGACTTGCTGACTCTGCAGGGAACAAGATCATTGTGCAAAGAATCATCACCAGCTATGAGTGCTGGAATATATATGTCTGCAACAAAAAACATTGCCAATGGTCTGCATTTTGAGCTGCTGGTGAGACGCTTAATGCTGTAGAAAAGAAATTTCTCTGGTAATACAAAGAAAATTCATTTCCACTGTGAACTTGCTCTGTTCTCAGTGGCTCTTGTTGTTGCCATTACTAAAGCCAGGTATAAAGGAAGGCAGGCTGGCGGCATCATTTTCTACCAACAGCATCAGATGCACACTGGGGGACTGCCTGCTGTCAAGGGTCACAGGCAGGGCTGTGGCCAAGCCAGTGTGGGTGTACCTGCCCTTACTGGGCAGCCCTCACAGTATCACTGGCCTCCACCAAAGGGATAACAGGGATGAGATTTTGGCAGGTCACAACACCCACCTGAGTAGTACCCACACCAGAGAAGAGGAAATACATCTGTGCTCCCTCTTTCAGCTGGGCACAAGGCAGAGGTGTGCTGTGCCAGGCTCTGGTCTGCACAGCTTCTGCAGAAGTAATGTCACTTGTGCAGTACCAGCCTGCCAGGGATTGCCATCATGCAGGGGCTGACATTTATCCTTTGTTAGATGAGCTGCAAGAGCACTCCTTCACAGTTTTGCTGGTAGAACAATCTTCTATTTAACAAGCTATAACAATAATTTCTGTTCTGATAGGAGCTTTCAATTTGATATACACTTGTACGTTCCATGTATGCTTTCTTTTCTTTTAAAAATAATTCTCCAACTCATCAACCTGCTTCTGACACATTACCTTAGTTTAAATAGGGATGTGCTGCTATTTGCTGTTGCTGCCTATTCAGCACAACGCATTGTTTAATGGTATTTGCCATCACTAATCACAAGAGCTATTTGTTTTATCATTGCAAGAATTGCATTAGCTCTGCTGACCAACAAGGCCATTACCCTTGGCTGCGGCAGCTGCTGGAGCAAATGAAGAGACCATCAGTGTGCACCACGCAGCAACTTCGAGAGCTTGCTTTGCCTCCCACCTTTCTCTTCCAGATGTCAGGTGTTAGTGAAATCTGCCAGGGTTTCAGAGTAGTAATCACATCAATTTGAGCAGAGAACAAACTGTCATAATTCACGGTACTAATGAAAATTATGATGACACCACAACAGAAATCCTTGCCAATCTAATCAACTCACACCACCACAGCACCACGTTATTTAAAGACTAATGTTCTTAGTAGCATACTCAAGTTTGGGAACAATTTCTGAAGATGATTAAATACCAAAGCAAAGTGGAGCAGCATGGAAAATTTAGTTGTTTTTAGGGTATGGATTCCTCTAAGCACCAGCATGATTCCCACTGTATTAGAGAAAACAAGTTTAATAAAACATGATGAAAAAGAAGGTGGGGAAAAGGAGGTTTTTGGCCAGAAAAATGCTGCTGATTCAATGCTGCTACCAGACAGCATTTCTCTAGGAAAGATGCAGGTTGGGATGCATCAGTTTGCACTGAATTTCCTCCCTGTGGGTCAGAGTTGAATAGGAAGACAAAAGGATTAGAGAAGTGTTTTGAGGAAGGAGACATGATTCAGGCTTTGTGTGGTGTGTTAGTTTAGCAACCTTGCAGAGGGAAAAGGAAAGAAATTGTGGATCCGCTTCATCCCCAGCATACAGTCCATGTCCAAAAAATATATGTATTTATTTCACTGTCATTTGAGGGGAGCGTGCGCATGAAAGAATCTACAAAGTTTCATCAGAGGAGAAAAGAGCATGAAATCAAAATAGATTTAGGAAGCTGTAAGAATTAGTTTGTATGATTTGATCTACTTCAAACTCTATCTGCAGCAATGACTCATGATACAGAATGTCAAACTATAGTAAACTCAAGGAATAGATACTGCATTAAAAGACTGAAGGAAAGCCAAAATTAACATAAAAGTGGGAAGTCAAAAGAAAAAAGAACAAACAAGGAGGCTGGTGGGAGCATGGGGGAAGAACAAAGGGAATCTGAGGTAAGGAGGTGAACTAGGAACACAAGATTGTGATGGATTCTACATAATCTACATTATATATCCTCTACTACCTTAGTTGGAAGTATTGTTTCTCAAAAGAAATTAGAAGAAGTTTTGAGGAAGGAATGGGATCCTTAAGTAAGCAAAGGGAAAAATCTGTTACAATCAGTTCCTCCTTAACTTGTAGACATGGGCAAGGGAGTAACGCTTGGCAAGTGTGGCACAGCTTGCTGCTTTATCAAACAACCAGTTCCTGTCTTTCTGTGATGTACAGCAACAGAGCATCATATCAAATTCAAGGCTGTGGTGGCACCTTTTCCAGAGGAGAGGTGGACTGTGGCCTCTGGCAGCCCAGGGCCATCAGCCCCGCGAGCACCTGGGTGGGTTTGTGCAACTTCTTGGCTTGGTGCTTCTCTGGGATGAGCTCACATGGGCTGGGGAAAAAGAACCGAGCAGCTGCAGCCATAACTACCTCAAAGGAGGAGATGATGACCAAAGAATTAAAAGAAAAGCTGTGGAAGTCCACAAAATTCAGGCTGAGCTGCTGCTGAGGAAAGGTTCTATATCTCAACAGCTCTCAGCATTCTTCTTGTTTAACTCGTCAGGCCATCATTCTCTTCCCACATATACTCAGAGATGCTCACAGCTGGCCTATGTGTGCTGGCAAGATTTTAAGTCTGATTTCTGAAGAAAATGAGGCATTTGCAACCAGCCTAACTTTTTCTCCCCATGCTTGTCCCTGGTCATCGTCTAACGAAGTGTGACAGCATGGATTTTCATCAGCTGAATTTCATGGTATAGGACTACTTGGCCCTGAAGGCACAGCTGGCTCAGTTAGAATAACTGCAGAGAGCTCAACCATCCCAGCTCTGCAGATATTTCCGTAGATCCCTCACACAAAGATGCTCCAACTGTCACTCTACAGTTATGCATCTTCGTTGCTGCATCCTATCTCCTGGCAACCCATGTGTCTTCAGCAGTGTCAGAGGGATTTCTGTGTTACTTAAAGTAATGAGAATGGGCTGCCATTGGTTTTAAACACAAACCAGACCTGCAGAGAAGAAGTACAGGTTTCTCTGCCCTGCATCCCGTTGTACACCCTGGTCTGGGGCAATGGTAATGGCTCTTCCCAGAGTCACTCTCAGTTCGTGCTATCTCACCAAGTGGGAGATACACATACAAAGGCAGTTTTAGGGGCTGCAGACCTGCTTACCTCTTCGTCTTTCTAGCAGTTAGAAAATAATGGGGGGCTGTGTGCATGCACTAAACACCCATGCACATGGCAAGTTAAGCATCTGTATTTATAAGACATAAGGGCTCTTTTTATTGAACAGCTTACTAAAATGTTTCCTGCATATTTCTCTCTATTTAGCTAGAATCACTGTATTTTCTTTCTTGAGATTTTAAATCTCTCATTCAGTCGAGGAAAAAATAATACATATATCTTTCCTGTACAAAAAGGCATTGAATTGCCAGTAAAGTTGTTTTGCTGATGCTAGTCTCCAATAAATGCCTGAATGTGCCTGGAGCCAGCACTCACGAGCCTGATAAAGAAGCGATGATAATATTTGGTTGTGCAGCACTTTCTGAGTTGAGTGTGAGCTCCAGCTTCTCACCTGTCAGATCTGAGACTCATTAGCCACAGGCAAAAACTTACCCAGTTGGACAAAAATTTTTGGAAGGAGAATTAGTCAAATATCAGTTCATGCACAATCTGAATTGCTGAACTCTCTTACATTCTGGGAATCTGCCTTCTAGGAAAATCCTAGGATCTAACCAAGAAAGAGGTAAAGGATGTGTTTTGACTTTAAAGAGGACTAGAGGGAAATGCAAACCAGAGAACTCTTTCAGAAGATGATCAGATATATGATGGTGCTCTTCAAGTCCTGTCTTGCATCTTAAATGTAGCTTAAAAGGTTAACAAAATCCACAGACGGCCACACCGGGAGTGCTGAATCACTACATTTTACACAGCCCTTCACACTATGAAACCTGGATGGTTCCCAAGAGTGAGCAATCTGGAAATAAAAATGTGTCTGATCAATAAAATGAAATGACTTGAAGAAATCTGAGTTTAGTGCTCTATAAGTCCTAATTGGCTTTGCAAGTATCAGAGGTGACCTTGTCCTTCACAGCTATTATACTCTGTGCAGGGTTATTGCAAGGCAACAACAGCACAGTTGTCACCCCAGTGCTCTTGACAGCCCAGAAGACACTGACCACAGGAGAAATCAATGGTGAGAAGGGTCAGCAAGAATGCAATGCACTCCAGTGTAACCTGATGAGCTGAGATTTTCATGCTTTGCTTAGGTTAGAAGGCCATAACATGAACTCTCTACATCAGACATGAATTAATACCTATTTGTATCCCTACGTGGCAGCTTCTTATTTTTTATCAAAGATACAAGATACAGACATACATACCACTAACATGGGTGAGCTAATAAAAAGATAAGTATTCAAACAGCATGGGTTATTTAAATAGGGAAGTTAAACAAAAGCCATCCCAACTGACTTTCAAGTCTCAGCCCCATGATCTAAAAATCATCTGACTTTACTTACAGAATGCTAAAATCTCCAGAAGAATTGCAGCATGTGTGGACAGAACAAACGTCAGAGGTTTTACAATGGTGAGCAACAAACAACTCAGCAGAGCCCAGGCATCTCCTTCCACAAGTGCTCAAGTCCCCTCTAGCATACACACCTGCCCTTTCAGCAGTATCATGAGAAAGTAAGGGAAATTTGCAGAGCTAATCATATTGTAAGCCCAAACAGAGGGAACTGGAATCACAATAGGTTTTAACACACTGCTTGGCTTCAAATAGTCAGGTTTGAATGGGATTTCCAGCAATGCCCAGAAGTATCCCCAAAGATGTGTTTTGAACCACTCTGCCACAAGATAAGCCAAAGCTCCCAGAAGGGTTCCCTTTCCTTGCCACGTGGATTGGAGCTGACAAGAGAGGTTTGCTGCTCTGAAAACATGAAGCCCTGCCAGGCTTTCTTTCACTGTTGTTGTCAAAAGTCTGCATATTTCATTACCTGCGCTTTGTAACCTGGCACTGAAAACTCTCTTTGAGCTAAAATGTGACATTTCTCCCTTGTAATGAGAAAATTGCACCCTTGTCCACTTAAAAATTCTAATAATACAAATCCAAAATGAGCTTTGCATATTTAAACACTTTAAAATAAATCACTTGATGTTAGTGAGGAGTGAATGATGACACTTTGGGGTGGGGGGAGCAGAGCAGAACAGTTTTGCTGTTCATCCTTCCACTGCTGCAGGAAAAGCATTTGGGATGTTGAATGCTCATGACCCATCTCGGGGCTGCATAACGTGGAGGACCCAAATAATTATTGTTTTTCCATCTATTTGGGCTCTGTGTCTGAGCTACTGCTCTGACGTGCCACAGCAGGCATTGCATGATGGGCTATCTGCCAACACCCATCCCAGCACAGACACTGGATCATGTTACAGACCCGTCCTGGGGTTTCTAGAGCTGGAAACCCAAACCAAGGTCCAGACAGACCCATAAAAGTGTTGGATCTTGTTGCATTTTGGGGCACCTAGTAGGATTTCCTTAAAAGCATGGAAATACAGAGACTTCATTTCCACAAGCAAGTCTCCCCAGAGCCACTGTGAAGCTTGACTGACCTCCAGGTCAGATCTTACTCCCACTGTAAGAGCTGTGAAACCAGAGCCTTCAATCAAGTGGTTTTCACAGGGGCTCTGCAACTTCTGCAGGAAGGCAATCGGTGACAGCCTCAAGGCTTTTATTCAATTTAACAACACAGTGGTCATAGCTATGAGATTTGCTAAGCCTTGGGAACATGGAATTGTCAACAACTGGATGGAGATATCTTTTATTTGAAGTCTTCCCTCCCCTGCCCACAAGAAAAAAATATTGGATAACTCTAGCAACATTTCTGTACCTCCAGCAATAAATCCTTAGACCTCCAAGGGCAAAAATGGAAACTAGTAACAAGCCATGGTGCCTGGGGTGATATGTTACTGTATAATCTTGCAATAGCACAGTAAATAACTAATGTCATTTTCTTGTAATGTTCTTATTGCTTTATGAGAATAAGCATTAGAGAATACATCACATTCCTTTATGTTTCTCACTTCCTATTAAACTCCTGGCTGCTTCAATGCAGTCTCTGTACACAGCTTGGCTGTGAACTGGTGAGCTGTAACTTTCTGCACTATGATATGGATTATCATTTCTCAAGTCCTGTTCAACTCCAGCTGTAACTTTTCATGGGCAAAGATGGATACCATGAGCAAAACCCAGGCCCAGGCAAAATTTATCTCAATTTTCCTGGACAGAAAAAGTAACTGAGGGTACTTCACTGAAAGCAAAATATACTGCTTGAATGAATTTGCTATAAGTAATAAAATACAGCGGGGAGAGACCATTTACTGTAGGGGAAGAAGGTAATATACGATGTTTGTAATTCACTTTAAAATCATGCTATTAAGCAAATATAAAGGTGATTAGCACCTTTTTTAGGCATTAACGTTATATTTATAAGCCAGTTGGTGTGTGACATCTACCAATATAAAAGAGGCACTTCCAATTTCTTCCAGAGAAAGCTATATATACTTTATACCACTTCCAGTATATATATATATATATACACTTTATACCACTGGCAGCTCTTGCAGCAATAGTGGAGGATGAAGGTAGGCCTGTGGTTGTTGCGAAGACAAAGTCTACTATCCTCAGGACCAAGTTATAAACACTAAAAAGCCAAATATTTTATCTAACCCATGAAGGAACTGCTGAGACTAGACCAGGAATTAAATCAGTAGTTCTGGCAAATCAGTCCGAAATCACAGCCCAATTCACTCTTCACTCTATTCGCCCTGAGACCCCCCTAGCACTAGAGACCACTTGGATCCATGTTCTCCAAATTACTGCCATGGATTTATGGCTTCTTTTTTTGAAAGTGTGCACTATAAATTATACAGAATATTCTGGCGCACCACCAGTAACACCTCCCTGTCACCACAGCGCACGTTACCTGCTACAGATGGATAAACCAACTCTGAACTTCTCTGATTTTGGGAACTCTTCTGATACCTGGTACCACCTGTGGAGTTGAAGCTTCCAGAGGCAGGTGATCACAGGGAGATTCTTGGCATCTTCTTTGCTTCTCTGAATGGCTCAGAATAAAGCCCAAATATGTGCATTTTGAGGACTTAAATCTTGAAAGGGAAAAAAAAATGACACCAGTTATATTACTGTCTACATCTCAATATTTGTAAATCAAAATGATTTCAGTGCATTTGATCTTGGCAAGGAGAGTCAGAGTAGAATTACCCCCCATAAACCCTGGACAGACTTGATCCTTCTGTCCCTGCACAAGTGAATGTTGATGTGTTTCAGAGACCTGATGACTGCAGGATTACATTTCGCAGTAACTTCACTCCAAAGCATCAAATCCTTGATGCTGTACCAGTGCTGCAGGAACAGTCTGTGGTCTCTACCAGGGGAGATACAGAGTTCAATGCCAGAAAAGTAATTGGAAACAAAGCAGCAACCTCAGTCCCCTGTGGATTGTTCAGCTTTTTCTGACTCCATGACTTAACCTCCAGGAAGATGCTCCATGGAATGAAATTCCCCCAAACACAGACGAGCTGCAGACAGTGCTTATCCATCCTACTATTTACCATCCTATTGCTCCAATCCATATGCATGCATTTTAAGTAAATCAAACAAGAGCCAAGCTCATTAAAGTTCATTTGGAATGGGGTTTTCCAACAGCTGGGTGATGGCAGTGTAGCCAGGTCATGAGAAGAACACACAACACAAGTCTCCTGCTCCACCTTAGCTTTAGCTCTACTGAGTATTTTACATTAGAGAGGGCTGAGCATCACAACCTCTCTGACACCTCCATGCTCTGCCATGGTGTAGGTCCACCCTTGTAACATCCAAAACAACATCTTTGAAAAGAAAACCAACCAATTAAACCCAGACTGTATCTCCACAACATAGATGGCAAGTGGGAATGTACCATCCCTCCTCCCATGTACCATCCTGTGCCATGGGCTGTGCCATGCCCAGTGCAGCTGCAGGAGGATCAGATCAGCTGGTGAAGGGTCAGGAGAGCTTTAACCAAGAGTCCCCCGAGCACCTTGATGAAATGGCAACTGGCTCAATGGTTCCTGCATTTAAACCAGTAGCTTCTTTGCTCATCAAGAAGTTGGACTCTGGCTGTCTAGGGCAGAGGGAATCAGTCAAGGGAGGGGGTCAGTCTACAGGAAACCCCCCCGTTCAGTAGGATCTTGGATGAACCTTTTACTGTGAAAACCACCAGCAGCCATCAGCAGTAACTCTTCTCTGACAAAAAAGTTGCTGCTAGTGCTGTAAACAGAGGGTTGAAGATGGTGTATTTAACTTTAGGGGAGCAGCAACAAGAGTTCAAGGGATGCTGAGATACATGCAAAGATTTTGGAAGATGCAAGAGCACCTGGGCCGTGGTGTCAGGACAGCCTCTCCTTGCGGGGCACAGGCAGATATACTGCCACATAACAGACCCCAGCACTTGGAAAAGGCAGCATTAGATGTGAGGAAAGCCCTATTTTCTGGTGACAGAAATACTTTCTTCTCTTAGCTGAGGAGCAGAAATGCTGCCCTGCAATTATTCCTGATCCAGAGCACTAGACAGCAGCTATGTGCAAACCAGGATTTATGCCATCACATACGTTAATGAGGAGGTCAGTGTATTTTGCATTGAGGGATTTGGGATTTGTACATTAACTGGAGTGGCGTGTGTTAGAAGGACACGTGAATTAATGACACTATTTATAACACGTCTAATTATCACACACAGCTTGATGCCTCAGACAGCCACTAATTCTCTTAACAAATTTCTTTTGCTGGAAATAAAACTGCTTTGCTTCAGCTGTGATCAGTTAGAAGAATGCTGCTGTTGTTACTATTTGTTTTTTAATGTAAACAGCTCCTTTCAAAGAAAGGCTCCATGACTGCATGATGTAACTCCCCTGAGTCCAGGTCTCAGATACCAAAATATTCATGTTCAGGCTGATAAATGAACAATGAAGAAATTACATGCTTGAATCCCCTGCCTTGCATTATTTTTGATCTCTAATATTAGAGTGTCGTAATTATATTGCAACTCCTTGTATACATATTATCAATGCATATGTTGCTACAGAAATTTAAAATTCAACTTCTCGTCCCTTAGGTTTTGGAAGAAATGTGCCCCTTCTTTTATTTATGTCCTATTCTCTGAAATAAACAGAAAAACAAACTATCATCTGATAAATATTAAAGTCTTGGATATGATTCCAGCCTTTTCCCTTAAGAGGTTATAGCGTGGCACTGGATTTTCCCACTCTCAGCTGAAAGAGGGAGCTGGGTCCTAATCCTGCTTATATAGAAAACAAGTAAATGGGCACTTCCTGTTTGTTTGTTCTATATCTATATATTTATAAGGCTTTAAAGGAAGAGTTATAAGGAAACCAGACTCTCTTCCTGAATACAAATATCCAAGAGCAAAATCCATTCTTTCTCCTTTCTGCTGCCAAAAGAAATCATTATTTGCAAGGTTGGCTGCCTGGGGGCAACATCTCTGACCTGTCTTCAGCTTCCTCCCATATTTGGGAATGATGACTTTTGAGGCAAAGAATAGCAAGTGTTTGTGCATCTGTGATGGGTTAATTAATGCTCACCCATGAACCAGGGGAAATTTCTGCTTCTCCTGTATGCTTCGAGCTGGTAACTGACAGCCCTTGGAGAACTCTGGTGTCAGCACAAAGTGTCACCTCCCCATATATCTTCTTTCCAGCCCCTCAAGGATCAGCAGAGAGTTTCATCACACTTGAGATGGATGTCTCCATCTGCTGCAACTGATTGGGAAGGGAGACCACATCCTGGTGGAGAAAGAGCAGGGCCGAGGGTGGAGAAAACTTCTGCTCAGCAGTGAGTGATGCTTTTTTTTGCTCCTGAGAAAATAAACACTGGGAAACAATTAGCTCTGAACAGAAGAAAAAATAAGGTGACTGATCAGGCACTGAAATTGTGTTAGTGATGAGAAAGAAAAAGAATTCATTATGACTGAAAATAACACTAATAAAGATCCATTTCCAGAGGTCTGGAGAAGAGGAAAGGGCCACAAACACAACAGTGCTCTCCAGTCTCCTGTTTACCAACGTGATGAAAGCAGAGCTCCTTGCTTGCTACATCTGCTGAGGTGGAGCAGAAAAGGACATCAGGAGGATGGAGCCTGACACTACCCTGTGCCAAGGAGGTGCTGAGTCACCAGTGATGGGACCTGAGCTCTCCCACTCCCTCTATGCTCACCAGCACAGGCGAGACCTGCCTCTTGGGTGAGAAAATTTTTGTTGAAGGTATTTGCAGAAGTCTCTTCCAGCAACCTCTACATGCAGGTGCTGTACTTAATTATAGCCTCCTTCAGATGATGAAGCTACTGCCTTGCAGCTAATTCTCTATCCCTGCTGCACCACTGGTAATCATCTCAGCAAAAAGCCCTGCCCCAAAAGCAGTACTGCTTGGTTGCTTCTCAGAAACGTCATTTCCTACTCAGGGGCTTATCAAGCAGAGGGATAAGCATATTATGCATTGCAGACAGGGTAGGAGTTGATTCACATCTCTTCTCTTGTCATGAGACTTCCAGGATGGAGCACAGAGGAGGAGGAGGATTTAACGATGCATGATATCTTTAGATTAAAATGTCACAAACAAAGAGGAAATCCACTTTAGTACAGTAGTAAATGTCCCCACCTGGCGTGTGGGAGACCTGGGTTCAATTCCCGCCAGGGAGACAGTGTTAAGAGTTGGACTCGATGATCCTTGTGGGTCCCTTCCAACTCAGAATATTCTGTGATTCTGTGATTCTGTGACCCCACTCAAAACTGTTCAAAGGATGGCCTTTTGCAGGACTTTCAGAGAACTTGGCTCCCAGCAAGTTGCTCCAGACATCTTCCCCCACAGTGATCCTTTGCTGTGAGCCAATCTGTCATGTTAATTTAATGCAACAGAACGTGAATAGATTGTACTTCATTCTTGCTAAAAAACAACTGCTTGCTGGTGACTAGTTGTATGGAAGGAAGCCTTTTAGGCACATTTATACTCCTCCTTCTCTCCATCCAGGCTGGTCAGGCAGTTGTTTTGTAGATGACTCAGTATGCAGTCGTATGACTGGCTGCAGGAGTGTGGCTGTAATCAAGTATGTGATGATACTTGGGGTTTACTGCCTCTGACTTCAGAAATGCTACTGGGCATCTATGAGGCACAGCCTGACAGCTTTTACAGGGTGGCTTATCTAACCTACCTGCCACAAGTCAGGGTCCTGGTCTTCCTCCTTGGCAGAGGAGCTCTGTCTCTCTGTCCTGATTTTCTGGAGGCCTGGCTGTGCTGACCAACTTGCCTATCATGTTGCAAAGTAAAATGATGCTGTCTTCATGTATCCTTACCAGGCGTAACATAATGTGCGCACCATCACCCCTGCTAACTCATCTAAGGGCACTGAGCAACCATTCAAAACCCCTTTTTTTCACCTTCACCAAATTCCCTAGTTTCTTGGCTTTCCTCCCTTGAGTTTTCTCCATGGTATTTTCCTGCTAAACACACACAGAAGAGATCAGCTCTGTCTGTGTACCCCAAAGGCCTCCTTTCTTGAGGCAGCTCTTAGCAGTAGAGGCACTAAGTGGTGCTGCTCTCTCCAAGACAGCTGCAATAAACTGAAGGAGAGTGGTACTGTTACATGGCACACAGGGACAGCTATCCAGCAATGATTGAAGTGCAAGCGAATACGTAACAATGTACAGTATAACTTCGGTATATTAGCCAAGTTATAACCAAAGTGACTCTTGAAGGTGAAATCTCTCCCATTTTCTTCCAAATCAGGGGTCGAAAACCTGCTGCTGCAACTAAATACAATTACACTAAAACTGGAAAATTTGTCAGCTGGATCTAATTTAGCCTTGATTAGCTGCTCTGACCCCCAGCGTCCTCAAACACATGAAGTTGAAAACTCAGGTTCAACAGAGACAGAGAGCACCAAGCAGGGTCTGGAAAGCTGCACTTTTCCCCTGAGCTCTGCAAGGTAACTCTGAGAAGTTACTTTGAAAATGAAGCCTTAAAGCCAGACTTGTCCGTCCCAGGTGCTGCACCTGCTCCAAGCACACACTGCAACCCTCAGTTGCCAAACTTGTGACCTGGAGGGATGGCTCTGGGTGGGCCAAAAATAGGGGATAGATGTCATGCTGCCTTCCAGGCACAACACAGGATTCTGAGGCACCCAACACCTATAAAGACAAATCACTCCAAATAAATCACTCCAAATGAATCCAGCACCAAGAGGGGAAGAGACCATCTCAAGGACTTCAAGGGTGCAAAAAAAAAAGCATCAGGAAATCATTCTCCCATCTGTCACAGCCCTTGCTTCTCCTTCAACATAATTTCTTTCTAAAGAAGTTTTTCCCATGCCACATCATTGTATCTAACTACACTGTTTTAAATGCAACTAGGGAAAAGCAAAAGAGAGTGAAAAAAGAGAGTGAAATACTCACTGCGATGGAAATTTGCAGAGATTCAGAAATTGCTGAGCAGAAAAGAACTGCTGTTTGTCTCTCCCAAAACATTGCCTCCTTGCTGGCCCCAGTGCTGCCCCACATCGATTCCTGCCACAAGTCCCATGCCTGTGGGATCCAAAGCATAGATTTCAGAGAGAAAAATCTGGTTGCTTTTGGGAAAATTTCCTGTAACAATGACATGACCACAACTCTTCTGCAAATTGGTCCCAGAGTTAATTTTCCTCACTCCAGAAAAAGAACTGCTAGTTCATTGTGAACTAGTTTCAGTTTCCACAGAATTCTATTATACTTCAGCACCCACTCTTACCAAATTGTCCTCCATCACAAAGGCAAGTTTAGATCATCCTGGCAGTGTAGTCCAACCAGAATTAATCATATTCAGGCAAATCACTCATTTTCAGTTCTTAAAAACCTATTTTTCCATAGCAGTACAAGGTCAAATACAGATTTCACCTGTGCCAAATGCAATGATTCTGAGTTTGGAGATTGTAATCTATAATTACAAAATATTTAAAAGACATTTTAGTGTTGACAGCCTGAGACCTCTGTATGTCAGTCAGACTGAAGTCCCTCGTGATAACTCAGTTTTCTTCCCCACAGATTACTGAATGGTACATCAGGATTCCATCACCTGGCTTTCCATGGGACAAGGTGGCCTACAGAAGCAGTCAGCATCTGATTTCTGGGCCATCTCCAAGCATATCTGACCCCAAGAAGTCACAGTCATTTGCTTCTACACTGTCAGACAATACCTTGCCATCCCTGGCAGAACCTGCCTGCTCATCCTTGCTATTTTCAAGATAAACAGATTATTGTTAAAAATCTTAATCACAGCCAACAGTGACATCTTTACCTTGATACATGCTATGTTTAGCTTTGTGCACTTGTAACAGAAAAGGCATTGCCTAGAGTTTGGGAAAATATTCTATATTATTTCTGGTTGGAAGAATAAGCTATAGAAAATATTTCTACAGATTTAATGATTATTGTATTGAGATACTCTTGAAAACACTTTCAAACCATCACTGAAGCATTTGGCACCTATTTCTCACTACTAGTATCTAATTTCTTGTAAATAAATAAGTCCCACAATTTAAGTAACGAACATTTTTCTAAAATCTTTAGTAAAAAGTATCATGACTATTGCTGAGTGCTTCAACAGTGAAAGCTTAACTCTTCTTGGGGGGCTGCTAAGTGTATAAAAAGAAAAGGTAAAAATTGGAAGCAGCTGAATTTGCTGGCAGGGTGTCCCAGATTACTTGAGGTAGAAGCAAATCTTGCACAGATAAGGATGTAATCTAAAAATGGTGGATCCTGATGCACCTCGGTGACAAGGGTGTCTCTCAGCACAGGTGGGATTCTGCTCTCCTACACCTGCCCTGCCACCACCCCAGGAAAGTGTGGGGAAACGATTAACAAGATATCAGGTGAAATAACTGTACCTGACTGGTGTTACATATTAAGGAAAGCCAATATGTGATGCCTGTGCTCTGCTTTCCTCTGACTTAAACTAGATTTTTCCAGTTGACACATGGGGTTGCAGAGGAGAGTTGAACAGATAATTGCCTCTCTCTATTTCCTTCCCTTCCTCTGCATTATAAGCATGTTTAAAGGGCACATAGAAAAAGCAGTCACAGCCTAAATTAAAAGGTAGTATGAAAAGATTATATCTGCTAGGCTGTCTGGGAATGTGATGTAGCAGGTGTTACACACCGGACAAAATGCGGCCTTTTCCTCCCCTGAGCTTTGCCTTTGGGCTTCTGTGCTTCTTTGTTTCTATCATGTCACAGCTTTTCTCTGCTGCAGTGGCAGAAGAGCTGCTGCAGGCATAGTGGGGCTTGTTGCACGCGATGCAGAGGAGCTGCCTCCTTCCCCCAGCGTGCAGGAGGAGGCTGCCCATCGCTGCTGACCCGGCACCTCTCCACTGCCCCAGGACTCCAACCAACCTTGCCTTTCCCCCAGCATTCACTTCAGAGCATCTCCCTGGCAGGAGCAAAATGTTAGATCTCTTATTCTTCCTCTCAGAATTTCTCTGTTTCAGTGGCTGATGAAATACCACAAGACAGTGGTGCAGGACAGCTTAGGAAGAGAAAACACAAACCCACACCAATACATCCCACACAGGCACCAAAAAAAGGGGCAGTGTGGAAGCAACCACAGGCCCTTGAGACCAGCACAACTTCGGTTTGATTATGTGACACCAATTTAACATAGCAACACCAGAAACAACAAGCTAAATACAAACTATACAAAGATGGGCAAAGATAAATTGGTAGGTGGGAGCTGGCAGATCTCTGGAAAACTGCCATGTAAATAAATACGTGTTATCTTCCCAAGTGGGGCCAAAGCTGGTATGAAACTCCCCAACTAGTGTGAAACTGGCTTTAATAATTAAGTCTGCAAAAAGTGAAGATGAAAAATTTATTCTGAACTAAATGAAGCTATTAACAGAGCTGTTTTCAGCCTTTACAAATCGATGGTACATAGCACACTAATATGCCACCTTCTTTTGAGAACACTAAACACCCCATTGCTCAGCTTCCATGAGCACGTTGGGCCATGCTGCCTCTCACAACTTTGCCACTCACTGCCTGAACTCTTGCTTTAACACCAGAGGAGCATAACAAAAGAAAATACTTTCTTTTGTTAATTCTTTATAGCGTAATAACCTCAAATTGCCCTGACTGTGAGAATATGTCAGAAGTGGATGCTTCAAGGGTTTCCAGATTTTTTTTCCCGGCCTTTTTTAATAGAATTTCCAAAGCATAAAATTCCTTCAAACCATCTGTTACATAATATTCCATTATCAATTACAGAATATTTGACATAACCTGGAGTTATGCTAAAAAATAATGCAGTAAAAAAACCTGTCAATCATCCCTCTTAAAGGAAATCAGAAAGAACTGGGCATCTGTAGGACTGAGGAGACAATACTGAGTTACAGCAGCAAGTAAATAAAACAGAATTATTCATGTTCTCATAAATCCAGAAGCACTACGATGTGCTCCATTAGCAGTAACAGGGCTCTGCTGGTCAACAAATGCTGTATGGGACCTGGGAAGCTCCAGTCCTCCTGTGGACTCCAAACACTTGGCTTCTGCACCCTTGGGAGAACTTGATGCCCTGTCAGCAGAGTGCTTGTCCCTCTTTTCACACCAGGTCATGGGTTACTGTATGCCTCTGGTGCCACAATTTACCAAGTCACAGAGATCAACCCCACAACTGAGGTTCTTGGTAGAATCACTGAGAAGCAGCCGGGATCAAAAAGAGCCTCCGGATTTCAAATATACCAAGATATTGAACTTCTGGCCACACATGTGGGTTGCGAATGGTTTTTTGTTCCCCTGCACACCTCCAGTCCCTACAGCCCTTGGTATTTTGAGTGTGATGCTCTGGCCACATGGACCAGGTGGGGTTTTGTGTATCTTCCTTTTCTGACACATTCTAATAACTGCACTCTTGCCTTTACCTAAAACTATGAATAGTTCTACTGAAGAAAAAAATAACTTTCAGTTTAAAAATGTTAAAAAAACTCCAAAGGACATAGATTTTACGCTTTCCTCAGGTTAAGGTGCTTGCCACTACATATAAATTCAGGACAGAGTCTGTTTCTCCATAAAAGTTTGATGGTGTTCTCTGCTGGAGGCTGACAAGACATTGAATTCCAAATTCAGGAAATGTTTGACTATGATGTGTTTATAATTAAATTTATTTCCCTTGAATGCAACTGAGCATCTCCCTGGCTTATTGCACAAGGCTGCTCCTTGTAAAGGATTATGCCTTTAGTAGAGAGATGACATGACTTAGGAACTATCTGGAAAGATTAACTGAATTAAATATAACTTATACAATTTGCCTTAATCCTCTGAGAAGAGCCTGACCAACTTCACACCTTTGCTTTCCTCAGAAACCTTATTAAAACAGAGAGAAAGGGAGGAGGAGTGATTGCTTTATATACTTAATGAAGAGCTTGGAGTGTTCTATAACTTACTATTCTTTGGAGGGAAAATGTGAAATACTTATTGTCTCATCTCTTCTTTTCTAGTTCACTAATTTTTTGCTTCTTTATAAATCAGCAGGGATGCTGCAGACGTCATGGTGGAGCTTCCAAATCCCACCAATTTAACTGACCAAATCACCACCATGATGCACCACACACAGGCAAAAGGCAAAATAAACAACTTCTATGTTTCTAGGAATTTTGTGCTGCCCTACATAGCAAATCCCACAAATTTGGACAATGAGGATGAGACACGAGTCCTGCACCGAACTCAAGGAGCTCGAAGATAACTGAAACTTTCCGTGAAGGTGTCCCCATGAGGGTGCAGTACCTGATCTGTGGATGGAGCCAAAGAAGTTCAGAGCTGCTCATGCAACACTCACAGACATGACACTGCTATTTCCTACAGTACCCTTTTGTCATCAAGCTCAAAACTGCACAGACAATCAATAAATGTGTTTTAAAATAGGACACCTTTTCCTCACAGTCATACTTAAGGGGCTTCCCCTACAATGTACACTGTCCATCAGTTCTTACAAAGCTTTTCCGGAGGATCTTGACATTTTGTTCAGACAATATAGAGGTTCACAACTGGCCCCCAGCTGCACCCTGCCTTTACACTCCACGTTCACTTTGACTCCCACTGACATAAAAGTGAGGCAATGGCCTGGTGGAGTTAAAGACCCTCAGGCCACCAGTCTGCATCTACCAGGGCTTCCTGTCAGAGGCTCTGAGGACTGGCAAAATATCACTCATTATATTGCTTGAGGACTCTGTCACATCACCTGCCTGTGGAGCAGAGAGCAAGAGCAATAGGGTATCATATTTTCAGGACAAACCAGCAAGAAGTATATTCAGCTGTAGCAGCAGGGGCATGTTGGTATGCGGAAACTCACTTTTTGGCTTGGATTTGGGCCAGGAAACAATATCTAACATCCCTACTGGGGTGGGAAATGGGATTTTAAATCTCAGAGTCCTCAGCCAAGTAATTAGATGGACAATAAAATTCACACCCCCTCTCCCAATAGGTAGCCAAAGGCTTTTCAGTATATTTTTCCTTGTGATATCTTTAATGAAAGAAGCATAAATTGAAATGCACTATCACATCTCCTACAGTCTGAACAGAACTTTAAATTGCATAGTGCTTTAATTAATTATATATTTAATTACTGTGGCCTTGTAGACACATTATGGTCGCATTTATTACTATCTAGGAAAATGGCAATTTTGCCATAAAAAACAATGAGGTGCAAAGACTTACAAGGGCAGCATCTTTTAAAATAAAACCATGCTACACAGTTGTTCCAATATAAATGCCTGAAAGTTTAGTACGACAGTTACTCTTCTATATAGTCATCATGTAAATATTTGCATGTGTAGAAAGAACGATGCTCTTGCAAGGACAAAATTTGTACAGCATTTATATATAATTTGGCATCAAAATAAACAGCCCCCTTTTACTTTCAGTTCAGACCTGGCACAAGGCCACTAAATTTGCTCCAGATTTGTACTGCAAGCAGGAATTTTGCCCACTGCTTCTGTAAGGCAGCTAATTTTCCACTATTGTATTTTTGTGCTGTGCCAGCTAATTTGGATACAAAAGATTGAATTTAAAGGTCGAAAAGTCAAGAAAATTGACTAGTTGAAGAAGATGAAATATTTTTTCTAAACTGATATAAGAGAATTGAAACAGCTCAGAGAAGTCATGGAGCATTTTATGAAATCTGTATTTCATACGAGGTAAAATTGAATCTAGGTGCCAGCAACAGCCTGACATTGGTTTTAGCTTGCCTGCCTCAAATCAGTGATTTCATCAAAAGTAATTTTACTTCTGGCAAAGCTGATGACCAAGGAGGGGAAAAAAAAATACATCTGCACCTTAAAGTCCACAAAAAACAGACTTCAGAAAAAGAGCAAAGAACCAAACAGCATTCCTGTCCCAAGCCACAAATTGGACTGTTTGGAAAATAGCTGAAGCCACATTTCAGTTTCCAAATCTTTTCTGCAGCACAGCAATGATGAATCAAAGGGCAGGATCCAAGCAGCCTGGAAAGAGCAGCTTTCTTTTATTGCGACCCAACCATGTGCACAGCATTTCTCAATAACCCAATACAAATTCTCTTTCCACCATGGTGGGGACAATGAACGTGTGTATCTGTATTGGAATAGAAGCTATTAAGGCAAGAAAAAAGGCTTACTAACCTGGGGTAATACAAGAGGAATTACTAACTCCATATTGCAGGGAACAACAATAGAGTTTGGAGTAAATCTCCATCTCGTTGGGGCTGGGGCAGCACGCCAAGAGCCTTGACTAGGAGTCCTGGCAACATGAACAGGGTTCGTAAAGGACAAAGGAAATGGGCCTTGGAGTCAGGCTAAAGCCACTGCACATGAACGGGGCTAATTAGTGCTTATTGATGCTTTGTGGCATAGAAAGTCCTACGCTTATGTGGGAGTAAATCAGCAATGCCACTCACAAGCTGGCAAGCCACTCTGAGGAGAAAAGCTGACACCTAAGCAGAGTTGTTCATCCGGGTGACTGAGCACAGAGAGTGGTGGCCAGCCTGTGACTCCTGCAGCTTTTCTGAGAACAAGCTGCTGGATACTCATTGTGCTCTTCTTGCCCTCCACAGTTGTTCTCAGGGTGTAGGATGAGAAAGATGCCATCCCACCCACCGTTCTCAAATGCAATTGTTAAGGTGAGATGGAGACTGCAAGCCCCCAGTGCAATGACATTCCCCTCCCCTTGCACTGATGCACAAGTGCTGTCAGGCTATTTACTTCTGTGCTGAAGGACAAAGGCTGCCTAGCCCTGGGCATGTTATTTGTATGGAAAACTCCACTTTATATAAGGAAAATACTCTTACAAGGTGTCTCTGACCCAAGAAGACCCCTCGGGCTGAGTATGCCAGCAGCTCTCAAATGCTCTGGAGTTGAGGACAGTGAAGGGGCCCCGGAGGGCTAAGAATCATCAGGCCAGCTGAGCACACAGGGCAGTGCAGCGTGAGCCTAAAGGACAGACCTGCGAAATCACAGGTAACAGGGCTGGGAGGTACCTCGCAAGTCCAGCTCATACATTTTCTTGCCTCAGGCAGGATCAGCTGAACCTCTGCCTACAAGACATGTCTCGTGTCCTTAACTGCCTGCTCAGATGATTCAAGTATTTACTGCCCACTAGGAAGTTTTTATAGATACCTGGTTATGATCTTCCCTGTTGCAGTGCAAACCCAGCATTTCATAGCTGACCTGCAGCCTCTGGTCTTCCCTTCTCCACTGATCTTCTCCACTCCATCTTCTGTGCCATGTTTAATATATATGCTCATGGGAGGGACCCCAAAGTTTTTCATGTATGCATATACACACACACGTCCAGGGAACAGAAAGAGAGCCCATGTTGCCAGCACCCTCTGCCAAGTCCATGAAAGGAGAGCAAAGCTCACTGAGGAACAGGGGAGGAAAATGAGGGGCTCACCCACTGGAGAAGCAGTACCACAGGGCAAGGGCAGGAAGGGCCACAGTCAGGGTTATTTCTGATCTCAGAACAGGGAAACTGAGAGGCTGTTGCTAAGCACTTTGTGCTTTTGTAGTTACCTAATAGTGACCCGTGGAAGGCCTGCTTTTGTGGTCATTTGAGCTAATAAAATCTAAAAATGCTGTTTACCAACACTCCTGGCAGAGCATTGGAATTCCATAGTTGCAGCCTCATGCATCAAATGCTAGTGCACCATTCTGCTATTCCATCACCCCCACAAGCACCCATGCCAGGCAGGATTGCCAGCCCAGATAAGACAACCAGGGGTTTTCCGGGTGGCAGAGAGCCGCACTGGACAAATATCTCTACTACAAGAGTAAATGTGCAGGGGGTTCTTTGTTATCTATATAGAAACAGAATCATTTAAGTTAGCAAATATCTTTAAAATTATCAAGTCCAATCATGAAACTACCACTGCCAAGTTCCTAAACCATGTTCCCAAGTGCTGCTATATACATATCACATGCTGGGGACAAATTCACACCTGTTCTATACGGATAAAACTAGTCCTGAATCTATTTGAGCACATAAACATCTATACTGAGATTTTTGCTTAAAGTGACCCTTTTGCAAATTCTGCCCAAAAGAGGCAGGTAGGTTTTGGCAAATCAGAGCAGAGCTCAGGCACAGCCACTGAACACCAGCATGTGTGACTGAGACACACCATTGAACAAAAGGGGCACACTGGCCAGAAAGTCTCAGAATTAGTGCTCCATCACAGTATATTTTCAGTGCACTTAAAGCTGTATTCACACTGGACACCAGGGCATGTGGTAAGCCTTGGGTGCTGGTGCCACACTCCTGCACACCCGCACAGTGACCCCATGTACGTACCAAGCCTCCAGTGCCACCAAAGATAATAGCCCTTACTGTTGCATTAATTGCTTAAATGACCCTTTCTTGGTCTCCTTTGCTCCTGCACTGATTTACGACCTTCCTAATCCATTATCTTTAGTCCAGCAGCCCCGTCACCTGGCTCCAAGGTCTGTAGGCCATGCACTTAGCAGTTTTGGTGCAGGAGCATAGGTGTGGAGTCACCGACATTTCTCCCAGTGATAGCTGGCCTCAGCTGACAGCACCACCAGTAGGGTGCAAGCCCCAAGAAGGTTGAATCCAGTTATACAGCGAGCTGAGGCACTGCACTATAGCCATCCTGGCCCAAACCTCCATCCTGCCAGCACTCAGCAGTGCATCCACCAGGAAACACCAGCCTTCCCGCTTCCAAGGGTCTCCAGCTGCTAAATGGAACTGTGGACCTGAATTCAAGGTCGGAATTTCAATCTCATCTCCATCATTACCATCCTACAAGAACTACTTTCAGTTTTGTCCTTGGGGGGAAACATGCATTATGTATAGCAAGAATTTCTCCATCCATCTTCAGGAATGCATTATCATTCTCGATAAGGACTTTCCAAGTCACTAGTCTCATTTGAAAGGAAGGTGAGCTGACCCATGACTACTGCAGCTTGAAAGGCTCTTGGCTAGAAAAAGCATCAGACAGGCACAAGGGGCAGAAAAGGTGAGTACAGACCGCTGGGTGACACGCACTGGACCAGGTCTGCCCCTGTCCCTTAGGCCATCCATCCCACGCACATTATTGCTGAGTGCAATAAGCATCCACAGGGAGCTGCAGAATTAGGGGAAATGGAGACTACATCTTCATGGAGGTACTTGGGAAAGAGTAAAGATCCCACAGACATCCAAAGGGCTCTTAGGATTTCCCAAATCCAATATGCAGACAGTAAGATTAAATTTAGCATATTACATAGCTTTCTAGTAATGGCTAGCTGGATGTTCAGGAGCAAGTAAAGCAGACACAGAGAGAAAGCCAATGAAAGTTTTGCAGGGCATGCTATAGAAGTGTGTGCAAATACATTGAAGCTAAATGTGCTACTCTATTTTGCCTCTGTACTGTAACAGCAAATTTCCTATTTCACTAATGGAATGTGCAAATGCGGCATGAAGTCTGAACCCAGACTCTTGGGGGCTATTTTTACAGCTTGTAGAATCAGAGAAAAATACCTCCCAGAGACACAAGGCAATGCAATCAACCACATCCGGCAGTTGGCTGCTTCCTTAATGAGCAGTCATTGCACCAATGTGACCAAAAAGGCCACTCCAAGTACAGCTCTGTTTCGACTGTGTTCTAATCCCTTCCCCCATCAAATGCCAAAAATATTTATGCCTGCTATATTACATTATAAATTTATATTTCTGAAAATTAATGAGTTATGACGTGACACCAGGCATGATAATTGAACCTCAAGGCCCAGCCCTGGTGAAGCTGGTTTAGAGCTGTCTTACTTTCGGGGGCTAGAATAACCTCCAGATGGCATTGGGGATGTTAAAAATAAAGAGACATCCAAGCCTATAGACTGACTTTCCAACAAGGGAGATGTCTAATTATACATCCACTTTGCTTTCCCCTGCAATGCAATGGAAGCAATTATTTTAAATAGATAAAGGATGTCAGTGAAGTTCAATTTTCTTCTCTATCTCTCAGCTGTGCAATATGGGCATACACAGAGTAAAGTCTTAGTCATGGATGTGGATATGTCCTGAAGTTATATTCTGACATTTGTGAGTCCTGTTAAATGCGCTTCCTTTATTGGTTTGGTTTTTTACAATTGCCGCATATGAACACTTTTAATTTTTCACTTCTGCTCTTGGCATTTAATTTGAAGTGATCCTGAGTTTAGTGTCAAGACATGTATTGGAAATGACCTTCAAGCTTGAGAGAAAATAATTTCATTTTAGAATCCGTCAATAAGCAAGAGGCAGAAGCCTTGTACATTTAGTAACATCTATCAGATGTTCTCCCTTAAGAACTTGCTGACCTTCTTGGCAGAGGCCATTCAACAACACACCACTTCTATTCACTTCCTCTATCAAAGAGATGGGATTGCTACTAAGCCATTTCTGCACTCAGAAATTAGGTCAACTATCAACAGTACAGATTACAGAGCTCAAATGATCTGTTCTCTCTGCTTGATGAAAGGAAAGTATAACAGTGGCCTTTCAGAGCCTGACAGTCAGGGCATCCTCATCTCAGTTCTGCTCCTGCATTACATGACTCTACTTTTTAAGAGCACAATAATTTAAGGAAGGGGTTATTTAGTAGTCTGTAAATCCACCCATCATTTGTTACATTCTGGGTTTACTAACAGGAGGCTGGATAACGGCTAATCAGATAATTTACAGTGAATATTCAGAGGAGATTCTCGTGCTTTACAGCTGTGAAAGCAAGATCAGATCTGGAACATAATTGGTCCCAAAGAATTACACAAGCACATTTGACAGAGAACTCATTTTCCAACATGCACATCACAAGGGGGAAGAAGGAAGTTTTGAGTCATAGTCTCTCCAATAATAAATTTTTGATTGCACAGTAGAAAAACTACAAATTAAGATTTTTTTAGAGAGCAGGTGATAAATTAAGAGAAGTGAGAGTTTTCAGATGGTTTGAAGACCTAAAACCACATCCCATGCATACATTAGCTTTAACGGAATGAAATTACCATGTTTCCAAAATTAATTCAGTAGCAACAAGCTTAACAGAAGGTAAACACTTGCTAGTATGTTCTTGTAATTTATTTCATAGCACACATTCATTCTGTGCTAGAATCCCCTTTGCATTCTCACCAGTAGTCGGCTTCGAAATATTTCAGCTGGTTATGGATGTGGAGGATGTTCAGCCCACAGATATCCTTGTCACACAGAGGTAACTTGCAGATGTCCACCAGCCCTGAGCAGATGGTGCACTGGAGAATTTCTGCATATTGAAGAGCTGAGCAGAATTAAAAGGAATTTTTATGAGCCCACCAAGAAGTGACTGCAAGCACAGTTAATTTCTAATTATCAGGCATTCAGCATGAATAAGAAAAGCCTTCTGTGTTGTGCTTCAGCACACTGAGATAGAGAAAAGGCTTCAAACCACAGTACCAACACCACGAGAGCAGAATCAACAGGGTGTGGCTTCTCCTGAGCCCAAATCCTTACTCCTGTCCTCTCCAGGGAAAGGGTGGATCTGTCCCCCAGCGATTCCCTTGTGTAAGGTATGCTGATACTTTCTTTACTTGGTTTGTAAATATGTACATTAAATGAGTCAACGAAGATGTTTTACTCAAAATTAGTCTCAGAAAAGACATGTATTAGTAATATGTATTCTTAATAACAATATTACATGTTTATAATTAATACATATTAATAAAAGTATCATAATCTTCCTTTGTGGAATTTACTTTTGCACATCTAAAAGCTATAAGAATGTTGAAAGAAAGAAGCCTATACCATTAATTCCTTCTGCAAAGTAATGCTTCATGTACCATAGGTATTTATTGACACTGAAAATGCATGGAACAAAAAAAAAAAATCTCCAAAATCTGTAAATAAAATTTTCCCTTGAACAACAAAATAAGTTTGTTAACTTTCTAGTCTACCATTTTTTATTATTCTCAGCAGTGCTCCTAAGTGGAATTTGATAAGTTAAAACTGACAGGTGAAAAGCTCGTAAGGAATGCACTAGCCTTGGGGATTTTTTCCCTGATTTTAAGTGCTAAATAAGAAAAGCAATATTTAAAAAAGAAAAACAAAAAAAAAAAGACAGGATATATTTTAACCCTCAGCTAAAGTGACAACGACCTCCTTTGCATCCCCAGGCACTTCCACAGGTGCATACTCTTGGCTCCACCATCCTTCCTCTATCTGTGTTTATTGAAAACATACATCGTAAGGTGAAGTATTCTAAAGGGAAGGTGCTGATCCCCAGAAGAAAAAAAACCCCGTTTTATTACGTCTGTATTTCTCTACGAAACATTGGACTGGGTGTGCAATAGGAGAGCTAGAGCAAAGGCAGCTGCAAAATAGCTGTGGGTGAGGACCTAACTCTGCCTTTGGAGTTCAGTGTAACAGCACTTAGATCAGCATATCTTCCTGGTTGGTCTGTTTATTTATTGTTTACTGATTTTACTATTGAAAAATGACAAGTTTTGTTACTAAAACATTCAATCATTTATAAACAAAAAAGCAAACCCCAAACATCGTCTTCCTTTCTAGTCAGTTCAGAGCCCTATCTATCAAGAGCAGATACTCCCTGCAAAACTTTCAGACTTTAACTAATTATGTTGCTAATCAAAAGCATGACTGCATTTTGATTGCACTCAGTTATCTCTCGTCTCTTTCTTCTTGAAACAGTTGAAAAAAAAAATCTCAGACAAAAGGTTCACATCTCTCACAGCTGCTCTTTATGCACATCTAATTAATCTTGGGACTATTAAAATTCAATACAATGAGAAAGTGGTCAATACTATAATTAGATAAACGAGCTCACACAGTAGTGAAACAATCAAATCAAACAAGCTTCATCAAATATTCTTCGTAAGTGACAGGACAAATACATTTCAATGCCTGTTCTCAAATTCCCTGATGATGTTACGATAGCCTTGTCTAATCTTTCAGGGAACAACAGTGGTGTCTCCTCCTGCATGTGATGCATTATCCATACCCTTTGAAACACAGAGAATTTGCCTCTAATACCTTTCTGGATCAAACGCTTCTTGAAATTCTAAAGCAACTAGAAGCGGCTATTCCCACTCCAAGACAACTCAGTCTCTGCAGATCAAAGGAGCTAAACAAACATTTCCTGTCTTCAAACCTTTCCAGTAGCAGAGATTCACTACATTATCACCACGTGTTCCTTATCTCTCAGCAGCTTTAGATTTTACATTCACGAGTGTAATGGACATTATTTGAAACAGGACATTATTCCTGTCTTGATAATCGTGTTACGTTCAGAGCCTGTCATAAGAGATTATCGAAATCCTCCTGAAATGCAATGATGAGAGTAACTGGGTAGGCTTTTTTTGTTAGTTACTTAAGAGTATTTGTGGGCAGCTTCTCAGAGCATAAATATCTGCTCCTCAACAGGAGAACTGTCTCCTACAGATCTTCCAGTAGTCTGTGATTTTTAAAACATACACACACAAAAAAACCCCACTGTCTAAAACAGCCAGGCTCGGCTCCTGCAGAACGATACCTGATTAGCAGGACTGTTATTCTTCCTGTGATACACATTGGTGACACAGCAAAAGGCTCAGTGATTAATGCCACGTGAGCTCATGCACTGAAGTCTTGTGAAGTCCTCTCAGGACTTCAGCACTAATTTATGAGTAGTGGAGGAAAGTGAGTACATTTTTACTGCTTCCTGTGCTTTACCTCATCCTCTTACTACCTCTGTCTGCTGCCATCAGAGACAGTTTTCTGGGATTGCTTTCTCAGCAAACCCTCCCAACAGCGATACAGTTTGTACAGACACCAATCAGGAAATTCTTACCTCTAAAATGCATCTCTGAAACATCCCAAAATGAAACACAGCAAAATCACTTTCAGGTGATGATATTCAGAGTAAAATTCTTGCCAACATCACATACATTGATTGGTTTTGTGTGCCTAATCCAGAAAGTCCTGGGAGCAAAATCATTTCCAGCAAGTAAGCACTGAGAAATGTACTTCCCAGAGCAACATGCCCAGTGCTGCCCCATTCAGATGAGTAATATTTTTTCCAGTTGTCTCCATTAGATAAGATTTAGATTCCATGCTTGTGTAGGTGGCTACTTTTATGAGCCCGTTCAATAAAAACATGGAAGAATTTGTCACCATGTCCGACAAATATAAAAATGCCCCAAATTAGTGCCGTTTCCAGCGTTTCATGATCCATATCAGGTACCTGAGAATTATCAGTGGAAATCTGAAAAGCACATTTTAATTAAGATTAAACTAAAGTATAAATTGGATTTTTTAATTTGGATCCCACTACAATCCAGTGCATAGGCATCTGGATAAAGTCAATTGAATTGAAAATCTCTGTGCCCCTTCCCTCCCACACTCCTTGCTGTTGGGAGTTGTACTGAGACTGAGGAGATTCCAGTCTTATCCCTCTTCCTGCTGCAATGTCCCTATCTGACCTTGCGGTTTTCACTCACATTATATGATCTAATCCAGGGAAATTCACTCTCCTTTTCATATAAGACAAACCCTCAATCCCAGCCTGAAGCAAACCAACAGCAGCCTTGAGCAGAGAGAACAAATACAGCAAAACACCTACAGACAGGAGTGCACGTAGAGCAGCATATGTTGCATTTCTCCAACTTTGCCTGCCCTGGACACCTTCTGCACCCTGTTTTACTTCTTCCTCAGATGTCAATGCAGCTTCAAAATGGAAGTGTCTGCCTCTACTGAATTGCTTCCAATACCCAGGCACCCACAGCTCTTTGCCTTCCTCCGGTGCTCCTCCAAGAAGGAGAGGGGGGCAGCATAATCTCCGTTGTCAAGGGTGCTTTCAGCTCGCATACCTTTTCATGGTTCTCAGAAGTTTCAGAGTCTGACAAGTTTTGCGACAGTCCAAATTCATATTAGTCCCAAGTTAATAATTTATGAACTCACTGTCTAAAAAAAATCTCTATTGAAAAAGTTTACCATCTTACCTCCAAATACTGCCAATATTTAGAGCAATTGAAAATTACAATCAAGAATCACTTAACCCACTTCAGCTTTGGGAAAGGTAGAGAGTTTTTCACTACCCTTTGTCATCAGTGAATTAAGTAATTTCTAGAAAAGGCAAGAAGTGGAAAGTTTTTCCACCTGATTATGACCACTTTGCGTGCACTCAGCTCTGCTTCTTCAGCGGGAATTCAGTGCCAGGAAATAACAGACTCATTACCCGCTTTCCTCATTCCTTAAGCTGCATTCCCCATTGCTTTGCACTCAGCAAGGGCTTTGCTCTCTCACCTCCTGGTCCAATTTCCTGAGTTCACACTGTGCTGTCTGAACGACAGTGTCCCAGATTGCATTTTTCTGGCTGTGTGGTCACACACACACACTCCTCCTAACAAGCCACCAAGGTTATAGTTGCCCTGACAAGAGGAGAGGAGGAGAAAACTGCAGCCCCATAGCCCACAGAGACATCAGTGGGCTTGCCCAGAGCAAGGCTGGGCATCCACCAGCAAAGATTTCTTCGTTATTATGGATCCTCCTGAGCACAAGGAGAAACTCTTGTAACTGACCAAGGGGTTGGGAACTGCCCTGCAACCCTGACTGGTAAATCTGTGCTGTTGCAGGCTTGGATAATCCCCACAGCAGCTGCAAATTTTCCCTTTTGTGCCCTTTGCCTGGAAATGTGGGGACAGTCTGGAGTGACTGAGTCAGCAGAAAGTTAAGGAGGGACTGAGGGACAGGGTTAGCATTGCTTCCTCTGCAGTGGGGTCATTCTTCACTGAAAAAGTGGAAATTTTGTCCCACAGGATTTCTGCCAGTCACTGATTGCAAAGCTCAGCATGAAGGCAATGCAGGATCTTTGCTGTACAAATATCCCTTTGGTCCCACAAAACCATTACAGGTGTTTGGCTTCTCATTGCCAAGGGTTGTTAGCACAAAACCACCTGCTGGATGCTTCCAATTCCCAAATGCCAGAGAAACCCAGGGTGTAACTCTGATCCAGCAAGAAAGCAACTGGAGAAACCTCACAGTGCCTCCAGACTGACAACCTCCCCTTCACTATAGCAAACCAATAAATCCTACTAACTCACCCATTAATGCCTCACATTTTGTGCTTCCCAGCATCTTCTCTTTAATTACAAAACTAAATTAACATTTAAAAGAAAAGAGAACCAGATATGACACTTTGGTTGCCAGGAAACCTTCAAAGAGGGAGGGTCATTTCTGCAGGCAGCAGCCTGGCTGCTGTCCTGGGTGCAGCAGGGCTGCTCTGCCATGGGGAGCCTGGTATTTCACCACATGCTGCAATAGTGTGAAATATTTTTTTAAAAAAATCATGGGAGGTGAACACCACAAATCCTTAGTCCCTGCCGAACTTTAATCATAAGCATTTAACTTCTCTATGGAGAGTTACACGGTATTCAGAGTGGCTTTGTTAAGAGACTGGAGCATTTGTCCATACCCTGCTGTCCTGGAGCCCACGAGAGCTGCTGCAAATACAAATGCACCCACACGGACTGTCAGAAAGGAAGAAAGAGCCAAGGTCTCTCTCATGCACCCTCCTCCTCCTCACAGCCCTCTTTTAGCCTTCTCCTAGCTGAGCAAGCAGCAGGGTTTGGAGGGAGCAGCCATTCCCAGTAGCTCTCCTTTCCCACTGTTGGGACTAAGCCTGCAGTGCCTCCCGCACTGGAGAAAATCCATGAGGGAGACGCCTGTTTGCTGGATCTGCATAAGCAGTGCCACCATAGAGCCTCCCAAAAAGGAGTTGGGATTGTTTATGGAGGAACTGATGCTCTTGGTCCTTAGAAGCATCAAAACAGATTTCAGTGTCTGAATTTTCTTGTTCTCATGTTGTTTCTTTATGAAAATAGGATTTTCTAGTAGCTTAAGCTCCCAGCCATAGCCTAGGGAGTTGAATCTATTCATATATATGCATATAATTGGTTCTGCTGAAACACGTGGAAAGCCAAAATGACACACTTGTAGTGAAATCATAAGATATTGATTTAAGGCAGCAGGCGCTGGCCTCCAGATGAGATATATATTCATTATCCCTGAGAGTCATCTTAAATGCCCTGCACTCGGCTCTCTCACAGAAAGGCTGCACAGCCCAGACTCCCCAGCACATCCTCAGCTCCAGGATCAGCCCCAGCCCTGCATACAAGCAGTGTCATGACTTAAAAACAAGTAAAAGGTCAAATTCACCTGGGCAGGGAGGAGAGAGCCATCCTGCTGCAGAGTCAGCCCTTCTCCTGACAGATCCCACGTCTGCCTCCGTGTTTCTACTTCTGCTCCAGGCCTCCAGGGAGATGTGTACTTTGTGACAGTGCAGTCTAAGATAGTATGTCAAGAAAATCCACGTCCTAATTATCCGGTGTTCCTAGCACAGTAACCAAGACCCAAAAAGAGGAGAGACTTCTCCTATTCCCCTTCTCCTCTTTCTCTCCATCCGGGCATTTTCAGTAACTTCATTTAGTTTTTGTACCTCATTTTTTTAATAATGATGGAAAATTTTTGTGGGTGGTAACAAAACACAATGCTTTGATGTATACTTGAAAACAGAAGTTAATGCATGCTCAGAGGGAAAAGGCAGTAATCAGCCAAATGAGAGTTCTGGGAGCAAGCACAGTTTGTAGTATCTTCCCATTTCTGGTGCCATATGCATTATCACCCAAGTGCTCCAGAAACCTCTGATAAATCAGTGTCAGGGCAGGGGTACAGTGCTGCACTAGTGAAGCCTTGTCTGTTTCTGAGCTGTCAATGAGTTCATTGAATTCATCCATGGGAGATGATGCTCTGACAAAGCTGTTTCCTCGTTGCAATAACCCAAAAAGGACAGCTTGGCTCAACAGAAAGTTTCTGATTAAGTTGCTTCAGCAAGGAGACTCCAGCTGCTCTGCATTTTAGAGGAGGATGTTTTAAAGAAAAAATAAATAAATAAATTTGTCACTGCAGTTTCCAGGAGCTTGCCTGAAATCTCGTTATGGGAAGGGGGTTCTAATCTGACTAGATTCACAAACCATGAAAACAAGCCACCCATGAAAGCCCAGGCCCTTGTAGGAGCTCCTCTGCAGGCTGAGGGGAGTTGAGCTCACAGACCATGAGTGCCCTGCACCATCACAATTTGGCTGTGAACAGCACACCCAGCACATCCTCCTTCCCACTACCTTTGGGACAGGGAACACTTGCTATTCCTGGTGTTTTGTAGTTCACATTAAAAGGACATCTAGAGACACTGCTCTGCACACAAACACCTGCTTAATTCATATAGCCACAAAACGAATGAGGTGAGAAGATGCCTTGTGGCCTTTCAATGTGTATCTTCCAGGTGGCTCTAGCTCCTCTTTCTTTGTGCCCCACACTGTAGGTGGATAAAGGTGGAAATTAGTTTCTGCTTCATCTCCTTGTCTCCAGGCTGAATGCTCCACATGCATCCCACATTCCAGCCCCTGCCAGCTCACAATGTTTCAATTAAAAAAAAAAACGCCACCAAACAAAATCACCCCCACCAAAATTCAGAAAACCTAAACAAAGTCTAAACTCCCCACAACAATCCCAAACCCAACCATGTAGGAAATTAAGCATAAAAAAAGCCTGCAAAATATCACGTCTCCAACTTCTATCATTAAAATTTCAAATTATGAAGTATATTTCATATCCTTCACCTTATACTGAGTTTATATGTTTAGTTATAACCTAGGAAAAAACCCGTTTAAGCATTAACAAGCCAAAGCAAAATTTTAACACTTTTAGTCTGGCTCAGATTGCCAGTACTTACAGAAATTGCAAATTTTTCCATGCTAATCCTGCTTATTCATATTAATGCATGGGAGATCAGTGTTAGTCTGATCAAAATGCATACTCGGTGTTGTGGGCTTATTTATTTAAAATAAGGTTTATCATCAGAATGCAACATTGAGAGAACATTAATACTGTGAAGGCATCAAGGCTTGCTAAATTGCTTTGAGGACTTAGGGCAACGTTATCCAGAATGTCTCGGAAGTTAATCGAGTACTTTGTGGGAATTATAGACCAGGGAATTAGAAGTCACACCGGACACAAGGTACAAGTGATAATCTTTGAGTGATTTGGTAAAGTAGAACTAATCCCAGAGGGGACAAAATTATGTCCACAATGTTCAGTGAGAGAGCACAAATGTCACAAGATATCACAGGATGAAGCCTGAAGTTTCTTAATGTCAGTTTGTGTGAAGAACGAGAACAAAGCCAGATAGACTGAAATGTATCATGAGCTATCGTGAATGACAACTTACAAAAATTCCTTTAAAGATACATAGAATTTCTACAAAGACAAAAGGGTTTTTTTGAACACTGACACCAATATTTTAGCTCAGAGAAAACGCAGGAGATAAGGGCAAACAGTCTGGCCTTACACAATAGCTCACATGAACAAAGCAGCCTGGCAGCTTCATGCATTGGAAACAGATATTGTTATTGTGGATTACACGATGCTGGAAAACTGATGTTAAGAAACCAAGAGAGATGAGAATAGCTTGATCACCATTTCACCCTTCCAGAAAGGATTTTAATGCTTGTAAAGTTGATTGCATTCTTTACATTTTGCTGCTAGTATGTCAGTTATTTCTGTTCCCATTGCCAGTGGAGCGATCTACATAAGGCCAAATCCGGCTGTTTATATAAAAGGTTGGAAAAGAGAACTGCAAAACGCTGATTGCCAGGAAGGGCGGCCAAGACAGACACAGTTCAGAGGGTATGAGTGGGAATCACACTGTCTATTTTTATGCCTGACATCTCGGCTGATTTCGCTGTAATTTTCAGAACCATCTTAGAAAATATACGTTTCTTAAATAAGGATGTTTCAGTATTTCTCATTGATAAACGTGATCTTTTGAGGCTCTGAGAATTTCAGCTACGATCTGAATGAAGCTTTGCTCTCATTATTCCAGATCGTTGCTGCAATGTTCTTGGGTAACGAAGCACAGCACATAATCTGCCTGATCATTTAGCTCCAAAGGACAGAAAGGCAGAAACTGCAATCCTGTTAGAAGGTATTTTTATGAGCCATTCTAAAGAATAGATTTTTTTTCAGAGTTTAATTTACCTTCCCTCAGGAATCTACACATGCTCCAAATCTGGACAATCATGAGACAAAAGCAACTGAAAAAAAACCCCAAAGAGTTTATATTTTTATTTCTCCCTCCCCTGCTGGATAGGCAGACCTTTGTGCTCTGACCAAGACCCATTTCACCTAGGCAGCCACAGCAAGGCTTTCTGCTCCTTGCACCAGTGCAGAGGGACATGATCTCCTTCCCAAGTTAGGCTCATGTTTCAGTAAAGTCTAATTACAGCAGCCCAGCACAGCGAGGCACTGGACAAGTCAGGAGAAGTGCAACTTGGGTAGAAAAACCAAGAGTTCACTGGAGCAGCCCAAAGCAGGCAAGCGTCAGTCAACTGAAAGACTCTCAGTGCTTTCACTGGCCTTAAATTAGGTCTCCAATTATTTTAGTTTACAGGAAGCACCCTCTCTGAGTTAAGACAGGAGGGAGGGAAGGAGCAAAGTCTAGCTTTACTTGGACATTCACTGCCTGTGAGACACACGGTTACCAACAAGAGAGCAACGTGGCCTCAGGAGCATTGTGTCTGCAGAAGACTTCATTTTGGGGCAGTATTTGGAATGGCTCACATTCATCAAGAGTGATGCTGCCCCAAGCAGGAACAGCAGTGAGGGGATGCACTGTCACATCCTACCTCACCCCTGGAAACAAAACTTGATATGCATGTAGACTATGCAAAAACAACAAAATGTTTTGCAAAACAATGACCTACAACAGGGAAACATCTTTGTCCTCAGTTGCCCTTTATGAAAGTTGCATAACTCCCTTCATAACAGGTAATTTGGAATTCTCAACTCCACATCTTGGACTCTTTCCCAAACTGCAGAATTGGGCCCAGGTGCTCAGATTTTGGACTGTCCCACACTGAGGTTTAGCCACTCTGTTCAGAGGCAGTCAGCTCTACAGCAAACCTCATGAGAGGCCTCACCATATGCAAGTCTGCCTCTCCTTCCCCTGTGGCAACACAAAATCTGTTTTTTTCAGGTGGGAGCACAAAGATGGGCCAGCACTGCAGCAGCTGTTCTGCTCTGCTACAGCAAAACCCACATGGCAGATGAGCTACAGGGCCACAGCTTCCCAGAGAGGAGCTCCAATGAATCAGTGAGCAGCGCAAAGAGGCACAAAAGGTCAGCCAGGGTCCCCCACACCACCACATGACACTCCCTGTGGGAAGGCAGGAATAGGTAATGCCAAGGGAAAAGCTGGTTTAGCAAACATTTATTCAAGTGGAATGCATCCCTAAATAAGGAGCTCCTTGACTTAGGCTCCACAGACATACTTACACTGCTTCATGCCTAGGAAATGCTGCCTCTGTTTCATTCTGGTTTTTCGGTTGCTTAGAATTTTAAGTCAGGTTGCAAAAATCTCAAAGCGGCTTTCCACAGAACAGGAAAGCTGTTGTGTTGGCTTTTATTTAACTGCAAATGTTCAAAATTAAATGCTACGATTTAGAAATCCAGGGCAATGGAGGCAAGAAAGAGCTGCAAAAATATATCTATTATCTTACTGCTGTCTGGCTCCAATAGGAGCAGCATGATTGTCTGTGTGCAACCACTTTATGCCAGATGACAGGAAAATGACCAAAACAACCCCTAAAAAACTGAAGAACCATTTTACAGCCCAAATCCTTTGCCATCACTCAGAACAAAATGTTTGATAACCCTGACAATGTGTTCATGAGAACAACTTTTGCGAAGGCACTGGAGAGGGGACTAAAATAGCAGCTCATTAGGAGACTAATTATGGCCAACCCACAGATATTTTTATGACCTCATTAACATTTGATGGCAAATATCAATAAACACTGCCATCTGAGAACCTCAGTGGTGCCCATCTTTGTGCTCTGCTGAGCCCTTACTGATCCTGTCCCCACTGCCCTACAAACACAAGTAAACATCCAACCTGGTCCATCCTCAAGTTCATCAAGTAATACTGGGCAGCCACCACTGTTCCTTCCCTGCAGAAAACTCTTATTGTTTCTCCTCTGAAGTGCTCTTCCCACACCAGTGTAACAGAAACATTGAGCAGGGAGAGGGGCAAAAATTACATCCAAGCTACAAACTGTTCTTTGCTGTCAGATAAAGTGCAGATGCTCGCCTGGTATCTGCTGCATGCAAGAAAAAACAGCTGCTGCTCCCATAAGGAGCTGATGGGCAGGATTGTGAGACCTCGCACAGCCACAGAAGGCCCTCAGCCCCAGAGAAGTGGAAGAGGGCTCACTTCATGCAAGCAAATTATTTATCTGGTCTTCTTCCAATATTTGCACAATTCTGTCCTGCACCTCCCCCTCTCACACATCCAGAGCCACAAAGGAAACACAGTCATATCAACTTGCTTGGGCAGTGACAGCCCACCATGTCCATTCGTGGTTGGACATATAGGTTGGACATATAGGCAGTTTCTAACATATTTTCACTAGCTGTCATTTAACTGTGGATATTTCCTTAAAATTTTTCCTCTGATCCCTACACGCAAGGAGGGGAGGAGGAGAGTAGGGTAGGAATGACTACAGCTGGTGCCTGGCTACACCAAAATCTGATGAAACACAGCCCTGAGCCAAAGAAAGAAACCTTGGTGCTCCTGGGAGAAAGGGTTTTTCGCTTTTTTTTTAAATGGAGCAGCTGAAAAACAAATACACAAAAGCTCCAGTGATCAAAATAAACATCATAAAACTGCAGTCTTCTAAAATTAACCACAAACTCTGTGAGTTCTCCTATTTCTTATCGGAGTGGATAGGCTTTTCATACTGGGTTTTTTTTCCATTTACTCCATTTAATCTTGTTTGTTTGTTTTGCATGACTTAATAAATCCAAGCAGACTTTACTGAACAAAAACGTCAACACTCTCTTCTAACCAGAGGGCATTTAACTCTGTAGTAGCACAAATGAGGATTTTATTTTGAAGTCAGTAATTAACGCAAGTGGTACTGCACCAAAAAAAAATTTTTGTGGTGATCCAGAGTGAAAAGGTCATGATCCAAAACAACATCCAACCCCCATGTAATTAAGTCCAAACTACTGATGTAGACCTGCATAACTAGGGTTATATATCTCTAACTGCATGCATAGAAACTCCCTGCTTAGAGTGCAGCCTATGGCTGCAGAAACTTTAAGTTAAACCAGCACTTGCATAGGAAAATAAATGTATCTATAAACTCATGACAGCATATCACAGAAGCAGCTGTGTCTCTGCCTTACCTACAATGATCTCAGGTATAAAAAGTAATCATGATGGATCAATTAATTACAGCTTTCCTATTCAGTAACATAAAAGATCCTACTCTGCTTTAATTCTAGTGTGAAAAAAGGAGGTAGAGAATGAAAAGAGACCCAGGTAAGGAACATACAATTTTGCTAAATATAAACCCTGACTTTACCAACCCCCAGTTGGCTCACACAGAAAAGAATGTATTTCATGCAAATGGGAAGCCCAGTAATTATTTCCTTCCAACAGTCAATATCCAGCTCATTGCACGAGGCCATTACCTGCTTTCCCACATGCCATTGTTTTTGTATTTCATCTCCTCCCACATGCAGCCAAATGGCTGCAATCCCCACTCCACTCCCTTCAGTGGTGAAACGGCTTTTGCTCCAAGCTGCACAGGCATTCTCTATGCTCTGTATCTACATTTACAGACCTACATGAGCAAATATTCAGGAGATGTTCGAGATAAAGCAGAATTGCTCCAGCAGATTATATTTTTGCCTACCCTACTGTCATCACAGAGGAGTCTCAAGAAAAGGCTCATGTCTTTCCCTCAAAATACTGCCTTCTGTATGTTGATATTTATGAGGGCAAGATATCAGCAATCGGAAGCACAGCTCAGCCCAAAAGGATGCAAAATTGAGACTCCTTTTTGCTTTCAGAGTAGCCATACCCATCTCTCCTTGTTTTTTATTTCAGCTGAGCTAACCCAATGCAGTTTTCAGCTCGTGCCCAGACTGTAATTTCTCAGGGCCCCATTATCTAGGGATATGGGAGATGCTGCTCCCAGCCTTCTAAGAGCTTACCAAAATATTCACACAAAATAGTTTGTTTGCCTTTGCTTCATTTGGCTTTCACCCTTCAGGCTTCATTTCAGTGAGCTGAAAGCAGGATGGAGCAGCCCTGAATTTCATCTCGCCTCAATGCCACAAGAAATTGGTTGGTGCAGAGCTGCAAACAGAGGATGACCTTGCTGCTGTCAAACCACAACCCCAGATGGCCAAAGCCTCGGCTGGTCCAAGCTCTGCCCACACCCCCCGTGCATGTGGTGACCCTCTGTGCCTGCTCAGGCTGGCAGGGAACGAGCAAACCTGCATCTCTGAGTTTATTTGCTGACGCAGAACCTGGATGCGAGGTGAGCCTGTGGCACAGCAGGGCGAAGGAGGCCAGTTCCAATGAAGAAGGGGGTGATCACAGCCTGTGCTGTCTCAGAGGAAACAGATGCTGCCACGAGAGCATGCAGCGCTCTTTCTAGTTGAAGGCAGATTCTCTAGGGCTAAAAGGCATTTGATTGTGGCATGGGATCCCCTGGGAACAGCTTTACATCCTATTTATACCTGACAGTATTTCCTGGAGACAGTTTTCTATAGGTGGGCACACCGAGTTTTCATATTCTGTCAAACATATCAGATATGTTGCTGAACTATGGCAGGTAAGCATTTTGTTGAGCTAAAGGAAAATGTTTTGGTTTTGGGAGTGCTCTGGGAAAGACAGAAATGGTAGTGGGTCACTGCTCAATGCCAGAACCCATGCTGGTTAAAAGGGGCAATTAACTAATTGCTTACTAATTAACTAAACACCGTGTAGACTTATAATAAATAATAATCATCATCATCTCTTCAGGACCTTTCCTGAAAACTTGAGCGTTAAGAGCGTTTAAAGCTAAGGATAAATCTTGACTGTAGCTCATAGTAAGAGCATCCAGAAAGGAGAGCACAAATGGCTGTGCCTTTCAATGGGAAAAGTAAATTCTATACAGCAGTCCATTTTTGAAAACTGCATGGGTTTTCTAAATGATCTTGTTGTCTGGAGAACCATAAGCCAATTTTAAAAAATAGCACAACAGAAACAAAACAATTCAAGTGTTAAAGGAAAATGCAGGAGAATGGGAAGATGCATTTGGACTCCAGCATTTACATATTTGATATTTCCTTTTTCCTCTCTCAGCCTCCTCCTGGCCAAACCCAAATCTCTTTGTAGTTCACTATAATGTAACATAATGTGATCACTCTGAAATTGGCTGTATTGTCTAAGATCTGCAGTGTTTAGAAAAACTTTGGGAAAAAAAGTTTAAAAACAAATCAGATATTTTCTTCTCAAATACTCAGCTTTAAATCCAAATATACAAGAAGTGGTACCTCCCCTGACTTCATAGCACTGCACATCCCTACCATGGCTGGAAATCCTCAGCCAGGCAAAATGTCATCTGTATTACTCAGCCTCTTACTATGGAAGCAATTAACTTGTAAATTCACTATAGTCAGAGCGAAAAGTTTCCTGATCTATCCAGTTTCACACAGGGCAAAGAATTAAAAAATGGTAAATTCCAAGTTTGTAAATCTGTGTAGTTCCCAGAAGCAACAGAAGAGAAGGGACACATCAGATCGCCTTTTATGTAATAATGGAACTACCATGTAGTTTTGAATACAAATATGGTTCATTATAATTTTATTGGGTCTTGGATTCTGCATAGCTAGAACATGAGTTACGTGGATGAGGATCCCTGCTGTCTCCATAATAAAGAAGTGTGAAGCTGTGGAGCAAACCAGGCAAGACCCCATGGAAGTTCCAGAAGATCTCCAGTACCAGAAGTCAGGACACTTACTGCCAAAACCCTTCTAGTTCCTTTAGAGGAACTGAACTAGTTTCTCTTAGTGAAGTCTGTCTTTCTCTTGCAAATGCATCATGAACCTTCCTGTCAAATCAGCCTTTTCCTCATAAAATTGTTTAATCAAGATTTCCATACAGCTGGCTTGAGCGCATCCTTCCTATTGCATTAATATATGCAAACGGATGGCCTTATTGATGCAGGCAAAGGAATAAAAGGTCACTAAAGCAAGTTTAATTAAAGAGAAACTCTGAACTTGAGGAAGAGTTAGCTAAACTGAGACATATTGATTAGCTGAGCTGGTTTTAATTATTACAAGACAACTATGAGTTTGCTTTGATATTGAACAGAGACAATCCTTCAGATCATACCAGTACATCTCCCTGACATTTCCAATCTCTTGGGAGATTGGTTAGGCTAAAACCAACAGAAGATAACTATAAGCAGTCAGAGGTCCCCAGCCTGACAGGGGTAGAGCTCCTTTCCCTGACGAAATCCAAACAGACACTGCAGTAGAGCACCCTTCTGTGGGGTAAAGAAGTCACAGCCATCTGCGTAACAACTGGGCCCTTGGAGCAGGACAGGAATGGCAGAATAGCTTAAATCCTTAGTTATGCAGCTAATGCAAATTAAAAAAAATCTTTAAAAAACCAAAATAAGGGCATCATTCATCACTGTAGAATTTGAAATCAATAAAGACAGAAAATAAACACAGATGATACAATCATCCCAGATTTGTAAGTGGTGTGAAGAAGGGAAACAAAATGCAGTGGGTTTTATTTCTTTTTTTTCTTTTAACCTTAATACAAACCTGAGTATGGAGGGTCAGCAGCCCCACTCCCCAGTAGGGAACACATCCACAAAGCCCTTCTGGAACTGTGACCTTCTCAAGGGGAAGCTTCCTTGTCCATCACTTGCACGGGATAACCCTGCATCAAAACAAGTATTTCTGGGGGATGTTTAAAGATATTTCTCACCCCAGGGGAAGAAGTGACTTCCACCAAAGCTTTACTTAATGTTCCTTTACGAAGTACACTTTCCCTCCCAAATGATGATACTCTGCTGAACATTAGCTCCATCACACATGTGACATGCCGCTGATAAAGAAGTACCCAGGGAGATAAGACTCTCAAGAAAGCTTGTAATCATCTGAGAGGATGTGTCCAGCTGAGAGTTGATGCCAGTGAGCTAACAGAGGCAGAGAAATGAGCCCAACCTCCACACCAGCAACACAATTTAATCAAAAACAAACTGCTTCCAATAAGTTGTTTCAATATCCTGCACAATCTGATAAACAATGAGACAAAGAGCATAAAAACAAAGCACCTAGAGAATGGGCAGGACTAATCATGGCAAACTCCACGAAAAAATTCAGGGCAAAGGCTGCCTAAGGAGAACAGGAGAGATAGCATCAGATGTGAAAAGCTAATTGAAATTATCCCAGTGTAGCTAAAATAATTAAGTTGGAGCTTAGTTCTGATAGGGGCTAATTCTCCTCCAGAGGAGGCTGCCCTCCAGCACCAGCTGGGAAGAGTTCCCCTTGCACCCTTCCAGCCCCCACTGCTGTGCCAAGTCCACCCATTTTGCCACACGTTTTGCATGCCACGAGACTGGATACTGCCCTTCTGAGAGAGGCTTCAAGTCCCTGCTCACCTCTGAAATCCGAGGGCTCTGGAGCTCAAGTGCAGCAATCCCCTGCATGGCACAGAGCTGAGAAGGGGGCCAGCAGCAGAGGTTTGTCCCCACCTCCTGAGTTAATGCCAGAAGGTATCAAAGGGAAAGGCCATGCTCCTGGGGATGGGAAATTTTCTTTCAACTACTGCTTCACAAGAAAAGGTTCTTCTGCCTAAGACAAGTGTGCTTCAAGCCTACCCTGAATATAAAGGTATGGGGCAAACCCAGCAATAGCTCAGGTAGCTGCTGATTCATACACAGCAAATAACATTATAAAGAGCTGGATCCCTTTACTCTCCAGGAAGGTGGCTATTGTACACCCTTCTCCCTTCACCCTCATTTTCTCTTACCTAGTCCCCTCCTACATGCTCCATCTCTTGCCCACCAGCATAAACCATCATTTCTCTCTCTGCCTGAGGCTCACATCAATTCCTCACATCTCTTCTCTTCCTCTATCAGCTGCTGCTTGCATTTTCCCACTAATCTGCCTGAGATGGAGAGACAAAGCCACCTGGCGCTCATCTCTATCAGGCTGTTCCACCCTGCCCTGTGGCCAGCTTTGGCCATTGGCTTCCAGAATCATGCCAAGTGGATCGCCGCAGGTTGCAGTGATGAGGAGTGATTGCACTTCAATCAGCAGCCAGCCCTGCGGAGATCAGTGCTTTGATATTGCTTGATAGGAGAAAGAGATGTTAGAAATATTCTAGCCTTGATCCCAGCTGGTCAAGTAAATTTTTAAGAGATTAAATAGAGCAAAGATTATGTTAGGATAGGAAGAGATTTTCTGGGGTTTTTTTTCCTCTCAGAATAAACAGAGTGCTCAGTGTTGTTGTAAATAACATGCTAAAGGCACCTGTACCAGGGTTCAAAATCATAATAGAAGGAAAACCAAAGGATGCTCTGAGCTGGTACAGAGGAAAAGAACTCCACCAGATAAGGAGCTTTGGCAATGAGAAATTGAACTTTAAAGGACAGCATTATAATCGCTTGCATGAAGATTTGAAGCTAGATCTGTATTTAGTTACATCCCTAAACAACAGCTAACAAAGTGTTTCTAGAAGATTAGTTGAACCAGACATGAAGCTAGGGTACAGTTGGAGTCCTCAGCATGAGAGAGGAGAGCTGCTCTGCACAGGACAGTAAGGAACTAGCCATGGACTCCTGTCAAATACCAGCCTCATCTCCTCTGAAACCACCCAACCACTGCTGCACACTTTCCATGAAATGGTAATTAAAATGCAGGCTGAGTTCTTGTTGGCTTCCCTTGGCTAAGTCAAGAGAGCTAAAACACATTTGCAAGTGCTCTTAAAGTTCAGTGCACTGCTGTTTTTTATAGCAGAGCCAGGAACAAAACATTTCAGAGTCGAGAATTCAAGGAGCCTGTCACAAATCCCCCATGGTGGCAATCAGGGTGATCATCTTTTTCTAACTGAAAGTTACATAAAAAAACTTCACAACTAATCTGCCCTCTCTCTTCAGATCAACACATGTAAAAATAACACATAATTCTTTCCTGCATTGACTTTAGCTTTTTATCTCCATACCTACAAGGCAGAGCTGAGCTTTCAGCAAGGCTAAGCCTTCCCTGATTTCCAGGCCCACCCTCCACTCAGGCTGCTCTGTTTTAGGAAAAGCTTACTGTTCTGCTAAAATCCAGCCAGAAAAGGCATCCCAACATAAAAAATTACAACACAGGGAACATTTCTGGTGTGCATAATTACTGCAGAGAAACAGACCTTCAGTCTCAATGTTAGATGTATGGATGCAGGAAAACAGGCAGCTGCTGAAATTAATGATATCCACACTCTTCATGTCTAGATTTTGGGCTTCCCACAAATCAAAGATCTTCCATTAAAAATTATAGTCACTTTAACTTGCATTCTTTCATTTTATATATCTTTTGTCTTATTGTTACTGTATCCTGAGTTTTTCTGACTACGGATTCCTCCCATCACACCACGTCAAATCCTTCTCTGAAAACATGATAGGCCGGATATCACAGTACCACACAGGATATCTGTCTAATAGACTTCCACTCCTTTCATCTTCTTTCACATCAAAACACAAAACATTTTCAGGCACTCTAGAAAGCCAGCATGGTCTCCACATCACACCAAGATCAATCTACAGTTTTAATGTAGTTATGTCAAAAAATATTAATGCACCTAACGGTAACATAATGAGGCTGCATGACATAACCCAGCTGCATGATAATTAAAGCAGATGAATATTATTTCACAGAATCTAGTCCTTCAGCAAAGCAGTCACTTGCCTGTCTGCATGCCAGATTTGAAGCTACCGTTCTCTCTGATGTGTAATTCTACTTTCTGATCAAAAAATTCTACATCTGACATGAATAATTTGAGCCAACTTGATTTACACTGATAATCTGAGGTTTCCAGGAAGTTACCATGTGGACCAGCTATTAGAATAATCTGAAATTCTGGGGAGAGGTTAAAGCACATAAAAGCCTCTTTGAACTGTACCTTCAGGTTGAGAGTGCTGTATAGAGGCAACATCCCTGTATATCGCTCTTTTCCTTTTTCAAAAGTGGGACAAATCCTTCCCATATTTTGCTTGTGCAGAGATCCTCTACATCACCTCAGTTTTCTAAATTTTATTTCTGACTTTGCTTTTGTATGTGTTGACTTCTTCCTAAGTTCTCAACATCCACACCCTGCAGCCTTCCATGCGTTATCCTGCACGAGTTCCCAAACAATAACAGCAGGGGCTGGGTTTTGATGTCTTTAATTCCACTGTGCCACAGCTGGAGTTTGGGCCCACTGCAGATGTGCAAAGCAGTCTGAGAAGTAGCAGAAAGGTCCTGAGCTCTGAGGATGGAGGAAGGCAGGCCCAAGCAGCAGCAGCTTGGGACAGTGGTCCTCTTTGCACCACCTCTTGCACAATGCTACATTCAAATTGCTTTTAACACCTGTGGATGTGTCTCTGCAATGACAGTGGCTCCTGCATTGACCTGAAATTCTGATTGCATGGGGTGGGCATGAAAGGTATGAGGGCTTGCCCAGAGAGAAGGGCTGGCAGGAATTTGAACTGAAGGATGTACTTTCTCTGTTGTCAATGAAGTGCCGTCACTCTCTAAGAGGGTTTCACCACTTGTGGTTCTCAAAAGGATCACTGGATCCTGCTGGACAGAAACATAACTGGAAAAAAGAAGGCAAACTTTTTTCCATAGTAAAATCAAGCGATTCATATAAATGATTTTGGTAGATGAGTTGTAGAACTCAGTAAGGTCACTAAACTAACATGGCACAGATATCTGTACTTGTTTGGAAAGCGAGGCCTTTCAGCACTGCTGGTAAAGACAGCCCTGCATGACACAGTCCTGCTTGCTGGAGGCCTGGACAGGAAAATATGGGTCTGCATGTTCATTTCTGCTTCCTTTGGAAAGGCCCTTTGACACTCATTCCCCAGCCAAATTGATTTCTATTTGCCATGTCCCTGAGCCCCTTGGCTGAGCAGAGAGCACCACGAAGGAACCATCCAATTCAGCAGCCAAGCAAGGGACTAGAAGGGAGAGAGGTCCAATGTGCCTGTTGGAAGACACTCAAGGAATCTCCTGCAAAGACAGCAAATCCCCAAACCCAGAACCATCTCCTACAGAGCTTGACTACCAATGTCCAGCGCATAGTGAACCGAAAAGCCCGAGCAATGCTGTAATCCAGGCAATTGCTCAGAGGTTCCTGGATCTGTTTGCTTTCCCATCACTTTATTTATTTCATGAAAACTGCAGGATTTCACAAGAGTCCTTTCAAACACAATAACACTGCACATAGAAAGGCAAACACAGTAAGAGGGAATTTTGTGTACCACAGAAAAGAAATGGCAATAACAAAGCAATGCCCTGAATAAAGAACAAATTATAAGCAGCTGGAAAAGCAGAAAAGGAAGTAAAAAATGTCGATGATAGAAGTGAGAGAGTGTAGCAGTGGAAACACTTGCCAGCCAGAGAATGCCACGGGGCGCGGGAAGGTCAGCACACAGGAGCTGGCCAGCCTGTGCTTGGCAGGTTTCTCTTCTGGCTGTGAAAAAAATTCTTCTTGCCAGAACAGTGAAACTGGCCCAAGAAGCCACCCCTCGTGATATGTCTGGCCAGGCATCCCCAAGGAGGCCATGTGCATTTCTGCTCTATCTACAACATCTCCTATGTGAAGGCACCAGAGCCCTCCAGTGCATCCAACCACCACTTCAGACAGACTTCACTGGCACTTCAGCCAACCATGAGAATGTCAGTTATGAACAACCCATCAATTATTCATTTGGTAAAAGAGCAGAGCTGGTTAGACACCTTCGGGGCTCTGTGGGTCAGTGAAACATTCCCAAGTGGATGGGGAGCAGCAATGGATAGTTCCTCACATCTCCCATCTTTATACCTGTGGGAACCTCATTCTAGAACCTTTTTTCTATTCTCATCTGTTTGCTTTTCATATTTTATTACAGATTTGGGACCAATTTAGTTGAAGTCCTAATATGCAATAAATGCATACAGTCTGCTGATAAATTTATTATTGGTTGTGCTGTCTGGTAACCCCAGAGAGAGCTACTCACCATTCCCCATCCTGAATCAAAAGGCATTTGCTTAACAGCTCTATGCCCAGAGGTGTTCAGTGAAGAACAGAGTGCCATTGTTTACCAGCCTGGGAGAATGTCCTTGATCCAAGAAGGCATAAAGCCTACCCAGACCTGCTGCCAGCTCTGTGTGTGCTGCTCTTTGGAAAAATCCTGTTTAATGAATGTGAGGCAGAGTCTCCCACATGGGGCACGGTGCCACCAGCCAGTCTCCCCTGCCTCCTCACACTGAGTGCTGCACAAACAGAGGCACCAGGTACCAATAACATGGGCAGCTGGGGTTTTTCCTTACGGAAGAACAGCACTTAATTCACTGGGACACAAACTTTGCATTGAATTAACTGTTAGCAATTTCACATTTCTAGAGATCATTCCTTCCCTTGCAAAAGCTACGAGTAGGCTAAAAATTCACCTCCTGGTGTTCTGTCTGGCTTCCTTGCTTAGACAACTCTCTGGAGCAGGGTTGATTCCGTGCTATTCATTCTCAATTCCTTTTGTTATTTATTAGGAACCTATTCTGCTTTGATATTCTCTATTTTAAAAACAACAAAAAGCTGAAGTTATGTGAGACTGGAAAAACATTCATCTGTTCAAGATGACACCAAAGCAAGTCAAATTGTGTCCAAGCCAAAAAGATAACTTTTAGGTTTGTCTTTAAGGAGCTGAAGAGAGAACCCTCACTTTCTTATTGCCTTGAAACTAAGACTTAAAATCTGAAAAGTTCTGTGTCTAAAATGGTCGGGTTATTAACTCCTAATACTACTTGCTGAACTACAGCTTATTTCCAACAATGGGCATCTTTTATTTAAAAACTCAAGAACAACCCACTGTGAAACGAACGAAGTGTATTCTCCAAAGATACAATTATTTTCTTTACCAGTGCTGTACCTCAAAAAATTGGTAATATATCCCTGACTTGACAAATGTGGCTTTGGAAAAGAAATATAGCATTTTATTTATTTATTGCAGATAGATGAAATTGTTTGTTGAATTAAAGCAAAGTCTTAAGGAGGAATAAATAGTGAACAAATAGACCTCATGGACCAAAAGTAAAAGCAGAGTCCTTCCAAATTGTCAGCACCAGCTGCGATCTTCATTTCATTCAGAAGAAATTGAGTTAGCAAAAATATGAAAGAAAGCAATATTCTTTCCAGACAACATTTAACTCTTAATAAGTAAAAGTTAGAAGCACGTTAAAAGATTGTTGACAACATCTCTGCCTCAACATTTATGAAAAAAAATAACCTTGTTTGGTGTCATTTCTTTATGAAGCTTTTGAGTTTTGGCAGACAGATCTGCAGGATGAATTTGCTGTTTTCTACAGAATTTATCACTGCAGTGTTGGCCAGGTGATGCGGCCCAGAGGTGATCATGGCTGGGCACGGCTAAACCTCACCCTAGGCTCCCTTCCAGGTTTGAAAATACCTTCACACAAAATACAGTTAATGAATGTTTCAAGCCACTCCTCAATGCCAGCATGTCCTGTCCCGGGGATCCTGCACTCAGCACCAAGTGAAATACCTCAGTGGAGGGAATGTGACAAGAAAATTGCACTGCAAGGTAGCAAACACTGTGTGAGTTTGAAAAATTAATTTTTGCACAGGGAGAGACTTGAGGAGATGCCCAGTTCCCTCTGCAGTTGCAAGGGAGTGAACATCTAGAGCATCCAGTTTGTGAAATGCAATGAAAAATTTCAGGAAAAGGAATATGTTTTTTTTCTTGTTTGTCCTGGAAGGAAATGGATGCACCTACCTGCACTCTGCTGTCCAGGAAGGTTAACTCTTTGGTACATCTTGCACAAGGCAACAATATCAAAGATCCACATATTTGTCAATTCTTAACACTTAAAGGACTCCCAGTAGAGCTTAATTTCAACCTATTTGGCACAAGCTTATCTCTCCCATGCTTTGTGGATAGACCTGGATGTGATGAAGTTCTATGTTTTAATGATTCAACCATTACATTTTGAAAGGCAGATTTTTGTCTCTATTTTTGCCACTGATATAACATCGTAATGTTGTTTGTAGGAATTATGGGGTTTTATCTTCCTGTCAACAAAATATGCATGCAAATATACTTAGATTATTTATAGAGCAACATCAAATTAAACTGCTTGTATAATGAGTTAAAACTGGTTATCTCCATCCTGCATAATATCTGTTTAAAAACACCACTTGCAATAAGCTTTGCTAATCAAAGAAGGAAACAAAAACACAATATGACTAATTTTATGCCTGCCATGAAATGCTGTTCCACTCTCAGCATTGCAGCCCTGTGCAGCGCAGGAGAGGGGTGCTGCTTTTACCAATATGTGCTTTTCAGCTTCTACACAGCTCTTTGGGGAGTCTGGTATTGGCAAAACTTCAGGTACCAGGGCTCAGACACATTTGAAATGTTAATGGAAGTTTTCAGGCTCATTCTCTATCTTCTACCATGAAGTACAGAAGTTTTGGATGAAGGCTGGAAACTGCAGGAGTAGGGTTTATCCAGGCCTATCCTTTCTACAAGCTTTATCCAGACTTGGGATAGGAGTTCCAGGAAAATTGGGATTATTCAGCCATACCATTCAGAAACCACAAACCTCTGTGGGGCATGGGAGGTTTGGTGGGCAAAGGCATCCTGCCAGACTCTGGGACAGTCACTTTCTGGTCCATCTGAGTGAGCCAAGGAGCAGCAACAGGTCTGTGTGGCTGGGGCACACTGGAAGCTGGTCCTCTCTTCACACACATCAGCTAGTTTTGCCCCCAACACCTGTCTCCACCAGCCAGCAGGTCCCTCAGCACTGCATTTATCCAAGGGTGGCTGGTTTGCAGCAGTTACCCCCTGGAGCCTGGCATTAGGCTGCTTTCCCCAGCTTCACATTTTGGGCTGCTCCTCCTGGCTTAGCCTCATCTGCTCACATTAACTGGAAGCTGTTAAAATCACTAAGTGTTTCAGAAATGGCTTTTGTCAGTAATACAGCTGCACTCTGGCTGCCTTCCCTTTGGCCAGAGCTACACTGCAAGCTGCAAAGGAGCCTGACCCTGACACCACAAAAGCCACTTCTATCCAAGCCCAAAGTTTCCTCTGTAAACATGGCAGTCATTTAAAAACAACAGCAACAAACCAAACCAAAGACTGCCTGACCCACTGCCTGAGCATTTGGAAGCTCAAAAGCTACATAAATGCCCCAGGGGATGAAGGCAAGTAGCATGTTCGGTGAGCAGGACTTCTGGACGCTGGTGAGGGACTCGTGGTCCCGAGCAACTCACATGGGCAGAGCACGTGTGGTGTACCAGGGACACAGGCTCCAGGCAAGGAGAGGCTGCTCAGCACTGGCAGGGCAGTCCTCATCACACTGGAGCATGTGAGTCTGACAGAAAATAAATTGGAGCTCCAGTCAACCATTTAGAAGTGTTAGAAACTCCCCAATGCAGGTCATTTAATTTGGTAAGAAAAAAATCTAGACGTGGATTATTTTTTTCCTCCCTGACTATTTTTTCCTCTTGGACTCACCCTGCTGGGAATGGAGGAGCTGATGCTATAGAGACTTTTAGGTGAATCTGGTCATTATAGAAGTGGGGTTGACTTCTTTCTACGAGCTCCCATTTTTCCTGAATAGTCAGTCATTTCTGGGTCAGGAGTGTTGCTGATAGAAAAATTGTACTGATAGAAAAATTGCAAAGGGGCAAATTCTTCCCTTTTTTATCAGTAGTTTATCTCAACTACAGCTCTGGTTTATGTCAGTCCTGCACTCAGAACATTGTCCCAGTCGAAGGGCAGGTGTTCCTTGGTAAAGCTGATGCCCGTGGCCAGTATGAGTTAGGGAGGGCAGGAAGGTAAGGAGAGGCAGAGCCCTCCTGTCCTCCTTCATGCATGTCCCTGCTGGAAAGAGAAGGAAACCATCCCACTATTATGAAATTCCCACTGAAAATTAAGAGCAGTGAGAAACTGAAGAAATTTTCATCCCTCAAAGGGAAAAAACCCAAGGGAACTCATTGCTCAGTTTTGCACCAGCAAACACCTATTTAAAATGGGAGCAAGTCCCACCCTCAGAGCCCACTGACTGCCTTCTCTTCAGAGCAAATTTGCTTTCTCAACATTTTCCACTAAGATTATGGATTCACTGAACTTTAAAAGGGATTAATAGCACAGTGCTGGCCAGCAGCAAAGGCAAGAGCACTTCCAAGGGTATTTCCTAACTGACAGCCTCCTGTGAAACCCTCCCAGGCTCACTGCTGCTCCTAACATTCCCTACGGATACCCAAAGGTGATAGTATTTCTAATAATACCTGCCTATTCCTTGGGTGCCTCTAAGAGCTGCAAGATTTCATCTGCAGGTGTAAAACAAATCAAGGTCAAACACCTATTTTTTAAGGCAAGAGGTATTGATTGACAGGCTGGATGCTAAACAAACTGAAAAAAAAGAGATTATAACACTCAGCCCACAGCAGGAGGAAAATCTTTGGGCTTTGAGGATAGATTTTATACATCCTGCCGAAACTTGTGGGCAGAGAGTTGGCACAGGAAGCCTTCCTTAAATCAAATTATCATTTTTCTCTGAAGGCATAAATGACCATGTGTTGCAACCACATGAGGTGTGTCTGATTTCGAAAAGATCACTAAAGCCAAGGAAATTCTGTGAGTGCTGGGCCAGAGGACCCTGTTCCCTGCATCCGTGTAGCTGGAGGTAGTTCAGGTGGCAATAATAGCCTGGAAACTGGTGGCCAAATTGGCCCCATGCCAGGGCTGAGGAGCCTCTCACCTCTTGTGCTCTTGCTGGAGCCACACAGCAATGTGTTCAGCTTCCCTGAAACCATGACAACCAGAGACTTACTGTAAAGATTAAAGAAATGCTGCACTTCTGGCAGCAGATATAGCAGCTTCTGCAAAGCACGAGCATGTCTTCCAGCATCCCTGATCAAATCTGGGCCACATTCAGACTGTGTCCAGGTGCATAGAGCAATCTCACTATTGACAAGGCTGCAGGATGAAGCAGGAGAGGAAACACCAGTGCATATGTGAGCAGCAATCTCAGCTGTCCAACAGCAGCCACTCTAGCGTGTATCACTGGAAGAAGGAAGCCCTTCCCCACATGTATCCATGTCACATTCGCCCCTACTAAGGATGAGTAACACAGTAACTGCCATTTCCCCCTTCCAGCCCTACTGGTTTCATCCCCACAGGTTTCATCCCTGCAGCCACAGAGGGATCTGAGTGCTGTGGTCGGTGACTGAACCCCGGGCAGTGTCAGGGAGGGATGTGCCTTGTCTAGGCTGAATGGTTCCAGCCCAGCTGCTCAGCACTACACTCAGCACTAACGCCACAGCAATAACCCCACAGACACACCAAATGCTCTGTTGATACGGAGTGTCTGCATTTCTTGCAGAGGCTGCCCTTCTCAGCAGCTCCTTTTGCACATCCGGAAACTGGAATTCATGACCTCATGAAGGAAATTGCCAGTAAATCACAGAAGAGCCTATAGAAATTTGCTCGGTGGTGGAAGCACTCTGAGTGAGGAAAGGCACAGATATCTGCTGGTGTACAGAGGTGGATAAACAGCTGTTCGGCTGGACCCTGAGCCTGCTATTTGAAAGGTGGAAGATGGGGAAAAAATGGTCAAACAGGAACTGTAAAGCCTGACTGGATAGAAAGTCAGGCCCCCCTTTCTTCTCCCCATTTGACAGTTTTCACATTTTCAGTCAACTATAACATTAAAAAACAATGTTTTGCATGTTCTCACTTTCATGGGCTTTCCACTGACATGTTGAAGTGCAGTTTCTCATTCTTTTTTAATACAAAACCTGAGCACAGCATTGGGACACTTCTTGCAGTTAGAGCTGACAGCTTGGAGTTTTCACTCATCACAACTAAAGGCATTAATAAAAGCTGTTTTGCTCAGATGCATGAAGTTGAATCTGGGCTGCCACAAGAAGAGAAAAAAATTGAACTGGTATTTTCTGTAACTACTGAAGTCTTAAACAAAAAAACGAGAATGGAAAGCCAAAGGATAAAGTTTTCACTAAAATGCACCCAGGCCTCTGAGCTGAACTTGAGATATGAGGAAAAGCCAGGAGGGAGTTTTCTCTGCGTCAGCCTATTGTAGACTCTGCAAATTGTACTGAAACACTGAATTGCTGCACTGTTAGAAGCACTTAAAACATAAAACAAAGAAGAAACAGGTTTCTTTCTTTGTGGGAGGCAGTGGAGCTGTTAGATCAATTGCTATGTAAATCTGCCTCTAGTTTCAACCTAGGTTGAAAGCTATCTCCAGTTAATTAAAATCAGAGTCTCTAAAGTGGTTATTGCACCAAACCTGACTTTCCATAGATGTCAGGCTGTGGTCTTGCATTTTAAAATGTATCTAGGAGCCCCATTCCTCTCTCACAAGAGATCTGTGGGACACACACACAGTTCAGGTGACCAGAGGAGTGAGCTTACCCTGAGCTGGCCACTGCAGCCACCCCAACAAGGTTCAGCAGAAAATCCCACCCAGAAAAGGGGCTGACAGTCTGCATGGATGCCACCTGGCTAAGGGCAGAGCATTTGGCACAGGGACGTAGGTGGATAGATGTGCCAGGGCTAGAGATCAGATGCAACCTTGGGACACAATTCTTGTTTTTTTGGCAGGGCACTACCTCAGAGCAGTACCCAAAGCCAGACTCCAAGCACATCTGGCAGTGACGGTGAAGGTGGAGTGTTTCACCCACAAAAACTTCAGTAACCCTCTGTTCAGAGGCTCACAAGGCTTTTTCACACTCTCAGCTTCAGGAAAGGCTCCAGAGCTGCTGCCAGCCCTGTGTCAGGCTGTACTGTGCTTGGCTCAGCCCTGGCACAGCCTGCAGAGCAATGCTGTTTCTCCTCCCCACAAGCATTGATGAAACCATCCCCACCGAGAGCACAGAGAAAGGTCATTGGCTTTTACAGCATCAAATTTGGAAAGTGCTTGGTAGCACTAAACACACACATGAGTGCACCCAGTACTGCTGTGTCCTGCCCTCTGGCACGAAGCAGAGACTTGGGAACAGAGTTCTCCAGCTCAGCACAAAGCTTCCCAGCCTGACAGTCCCCAAGCACTTCACTCCCTGTCTGTATTAGAAAAAACCAAACCTATAGAATAACCATAGAACTACAGAATAGTTTGAGTTGGATGGGACCCTAGAGACTGTCCAGTTCTTCCCCCAGGGCAGGAACATCTTCCACTGGTTAAGGCTGATCAAATTTGTCGTGCACAATTTGCCCTAAGTGAAGCCATGCTGGCTGTCACCAATCACCTCCTTATTTTCCCTGTGCCTTAGCACAATTTCCATAGTCCTTCTGACCTGTAGTTCTGTGGGTTTTCTTTTATTTCCCATTTTAAAAATGAGGGTTATGCTTCCCCTTTCCCACTCAATGGGAATTTCACCAGACTGCCATGACTTCTCAGATTTGATGATGGTCAGCCACTTTATCTGCCAGTTCCTTCAGGACACCAATGTACCTCATCGGGTCCTGGGAACTTGTACACCATCAAGTTCCTTATATGTTCTTGAACCTCATCTTCTCCTACAGCAGGTGTTTCTTCCTTCTCCTAGTCCCTGTCTCTGCCTTCTGTAACTTGGGCAGTGTGACTGGAGCACTTGCTAGTGAAGACTGAGGTAAAAAACCATTGACTACCTGAGCCTTCTCCATATCCACAGAACCACAACATCTTTGTCTTTTTTAAGGCACTAGGTCTAAAATGAAGCATCAATCATAGTTCAAAACTGCAGAAGCTTGCACTTCTTAGCAGGACAATTCACATGAACTTGCATTTCCAACTCAGTCATCCCAGACTGTGAGCCATTACCTGCTCTTCCGCCTCTAGAAAGCAAACCCTTCATTTCTGAAACCCTGCCTGGGTCTGTGGAGCCAGATAGTAAGTACACAGCGATCTAAACACACCATTTTACAGCAAGCAGACAGATTTCCCCGTCAGCAACATGCCTTCCCAGCCAGTAACGCAAGTCAGTTGGTAAAATGTGTAAGGGTGTTGTTTATCAGGATGCACGACAGGTGTGATGAGCAGCGCACACAGTGCCGAGCCCCTCCCTACAGGAACAGGGTTTGCCTGGTTGCAGGCACAGCTCATCTCGTGTTCTGTGAAACCTGAGTGAAGAACACTAATGCTCAGAAAAACACCATAAGCCAGAAAGAATCCACCTTGCCCCAACCATGCAGCATGCAGGGGGATTGGTGCTGGGGACCTGGGGACACTAATCATGGCCTGGAAGATGCTGTATGACATAGCACATGCGAGACGGCGAGTAGCATAAAGGAGGATAATAACTGTGGAGTTAGAAATCATAATGGCTCAGCCTACGCGGAGGGTTAGATTCCAAGAGAGCCATTATCTCAGCTCTGATGTCTGGGTGTCAGAGCTCCTATGCCTGTTTTATTGGTTAAGTACATGGTTTTATTGCTGTTTATATAAGTATGGCTGCATTCTGAGCAGTAAGGGAGCACATTAGCAGGGAAGCACTGAGCTTGCACCAGCTGCTTGTGTGGAGCATCCAGACCCCAGTCAAACCTTCACAAGTGGACTGATAAGTGTGTATGGGAGGCTGCCTTATATCTCAGGTCCCTGGCTGATGCGTGAGAGCAATTCAAAACACTTTTTTTTTTTTTTGATGAAAACATTCTAAACAAGGAAGAAATAGTCAGATGAGGAGGGGGCAAAGCCCTCCCTTCTCTGTGTCACACTTCGGCTGTTTCCCCATATCCCCTCCAGGTTTGTCCAATATGTATTTCTGGTCTCAGCCACTTCCTACAGTAAATATCAGCATTCATTAGTGATGCCCTTTCTGATACACTCACAAGGGAGCCCCTACAGGGGCTGGCCATTGCAGCAGGGTCTTAGACACAGTTCAACAGCATCTCTGGGCACCAGGTGTTGGGAGACCCCTTTCCAGCATCCCAGACCTCAGCTCTAAAGCTTCATTCATCCTAAATCCTCAGCCCTTTTTAGAGCACATAAAGGGCTGATGCCTATGTCAGCTTGTGCCTGCCCTTGCCCCCTCTCAGGGCAGCACTGCTCTCAGGGGTACAGACTTCCCCACCTCTAAAAGATATGGGGTTGGCACTGACTGCCTTTGCAGTGTGCTTTGGGAGCTGCTGAGGGAGGAAGGGGTTAGACTCCCCATTAGCAATAAGAAAGTAGTCTGGGTTGCCTCTTCCAAGTGTAAAACTTACAGCTTCTTTCCACAGGGCCGAAAGCAAAATTTGCATTATTCCCACTTCAGATGAGGCAGCCACACTATTTCACTCCGTCTCAAGGGAAGCCTACTTCTCAGATAAAGGTAGGCTACAGAGATTTTACTTTCCTTTATGTCAATACATGTGTAAAGGAAAAAAACCTGAGGGATATTGCAAATAATTTTCCAGGCTAGTACAAAACTTTGTGTGCAGAAAGTGGTTCAGGAGATAAGTGACTCAGGCTCATGCGCAGCCACAATTTCGCCAGGATTTTTGTTTGTGTGTTTTTAATTATTATGTTTATTATTATTTCTCTCTGGTTAATTGAAGAAAAAAGATATTTGGTCTCAAGTTGCTCTGCTGAACACTCTGTCCCAGTTTTTCCCAAGGAAGAGCAGTCCTAAGTTAGTCCCTGTACAATAAGAACTTCTTTTAAGAAGTTCAGTGTTCCATAAGATGAACATTGCAGAGTCAATGTGTTGTGAGAAGTCTGGAGTACAATGAACCACAGGACTTCCCGTGCTGGTGGTTGAGCAGAAGAAAGGATATGACAGCAGAGTAGATTTACCACTCCACTATCCCCATAGCCAGGCACTCTGTTGCCAGCCCTGTCACTCCATGGGCAGGTGAAAGCCCCGGGTCATGGGACTGCAGCTCTCACCGGTACAGACTGAGCTGATCTTGCCCTGAGACCTCCAGAGCAGCTGGGCTCTCACAGATTGGCTTCTGGGAGAATGGCACTGTCTGCTGCAGAGCACCCAGGTGCCAGGCCAGAGCAAAAGCCCCTGGAAGGGAATCAGCTGCCATCTGGGCAGCTGTGTGCAAAGCGCCATCTGAGTACATCTGACTCTGCTCTTCACTCTGCACAGTTTCCTCTGTGGCTCCCAGAGCCCTTCTCGGCAGGACACCTGTGTCCTTCCAACAGCAGGAGACACTTGTACATCCAGCTGTCACTCATAAGTCCACAGACACCTAAACTTCACCTGAAATAAGCTCAAAAACTCCACCAGTGCATTCATGAAGAGCAACAAGAGGCAATTAAATTATGAAGTCCTCAAACCCCAAACATGAGTGGCTACAGAGAGGCTGTGGGAGCTGGCACAGTGGACACCACAGCTGCACAGGCAAGTCCTTGTCCATTTCTGTAGAGTTTCACTGTTCACTTGGTAGCCACACAGCATCTCAGTGCCCGTGTATGGGCTCATGCTGCAGCAGTGGGTGCCCAGCAGTCCCCAGCTCACAGCATGCCCTGTGCCACTTGCACAAGGGCTCCCAAGAGAAGAAAAAAGGAAATGAGTGGGAGAGAGCAACATGCAATACTTGTATTTTTGCTCTGCATGAATGTTTGTTTGTCAAGTAAAATTGCCCTCTCCTGAGGCTTAGAGCACTGAGATGCTGAGATATTTAACTGCTTGCTTTTCAAGTCTTACTCCAGCCCCTTAGTACAGTCTGAAACCATTCTGGAGATTGTTCCATACCCTCTGGAGCAACATAGCTTTAATGACATCTTTACAACCCTAATGGATGTCCTTGGTACAGATTATAGCCCTGCTGGTAGAAATTTTTTGCGGGACAATGCTTAGACAATGATAAAATCGCTTGTGGGGAACAAGGAGTTCAGTGTAAGGGGGTGCAATTCATAGTGCTCCACATGAGCTGTGTTTTCATTCACACATTCTATGTAAAGAGAAAAATGAACCATTAACAATAATTGTAATTCACTGTGCTATTTTGGTTTGCATTTGATTCAGTAAAGTCTCAGGATCATGCGTCATCTGAGTGATGTGTATTATAGACCAGCATGAAAATCCCTCAATTTTCTGGTCTAGTTTCACAAGCACTTTCTGACAACTCTGCTCATGGTGCAGAACATAACATAAGCCATGAGGGAGCCCAACTCTCTCCTATGAAACTCTCTCCAGATTGATCTTTCTATGGTAAGGCCTCTCACACCCAGCAAGCAGCAGTCCCCACCCAATTAGTTCAAGGTTTTTGTTCCTTCACTGAGGAACACGGTGCTGCAGAGGAGGAGTCAGGTGCCAGGTTTAGATTTCTGTGGAGAAGGTTGTCACATGCCTAGAGAAGGTGCAGAGCCAGCTAGACTAATGCAGTGTTGAAGTTTCTGTCCAGATCCTTCACGGATCAGAGAAATGAAATGGTCAGGTCCTTACAGAGCACTTCAGAAGTTTCTTACTCACCATATCACTGTCACAGAGGTTTCATAATACATCATACAGCACTAATGATCATCAAACTACTTAACCATGGAAAATTACTCTAATGTCACCTCAATGCATTAATGGTTGATCCATTAATTAGTTCAAATTATTGAACATTGGCCTTGTTTTCCTGCTGGGCTAGAATGACTTCATGCCAAATCCAAACAGGATAGTGGTGTTTAAGGCACCTTTGAAATCATGATGGTCATGAAGACTCCAGTCCCTGTAGACCAGCAGCAGCCAGCACTTACTTGCTGCAAGGGAGAAATCATGAGGCCTCTCCAAGGTGGAAAGATCTTTATGGTAAGAGAAAGTCCCTTTACAGATCCACGCCATCATTGCATCTCACCTAGAGGGGAAACTCCTTTGAACTGGCCCTTGGCAGCCCCAGGAACAAAAGCAGATTTGCAGGCACTAGCTGGCCATGCTGATCCCACAGATGCGGTGCCTTGGGCACAAATACTGGAGATACAGTTTCTGATGCACAGCCATTTTTCTTTTTAATTTTCCTGGGCAGCTCAGTAAAGTCTGGAAAGCTTTTAAGTACGTACTTTCCTTCTGCAAGAGTACTAGATTATCGATTCTGTGTTAAAATAAATAAAAAAAATCTATTCAGATTGTTTATGGAGAGGCTACTAATGTAGTAAATCACTTGATACAGGAATAAACGCACTATTGTGTCAATAACATAACGGGCCAGTAAGTCAGTGATACCCACCAAGGAATGGTTAGAGACTACAGGTCTTTTGAACATAGGAGTAATACAGCTGTAAACAACAGCTGAGGGGTGACTAGTTACAGACAGGAAGAAGCTGAGATGGGATATTTTATATTCTGTATTGAAGACAATGTTCAATGCCTGGAAGCTGAAGCTGGTTGCATTCAGACTTCAAACAAGCAACAGTTTCTCAGCTTGGTAGGAGACAAAATACTGAAAGAATAGGACAGTCTTTAAGAATAGGTCTTTGTAAATGGAAAGATTTAATCTACAACCAGGGACAAAAAGTCCTTCACAAGTGCAGCAACACAGCTGTATCTCAGGAGAAGAGCTGCACATAGCAGAGGGGTGGAAACAAATCAAGTGTCACTAGAAACTCCCTGAGCAGGTCAAAAAGAGAGGTAAAATGAATAAGGAAGGGACTATGATCTCCTGAGCTCAAACTTTCCCATTTCACACGTTTTCTCTGGCACACTGGGATGTTCATGATACAGAGCCTCCCATAAAAGTTTGATCTCACCACATTGGAGGAAGAAAGTTCAGTGCACCCAGCTCTGCCCTGCAGCAGCCTGGCTCCCTGGGGAAGATGAGTTTCTGAAAATCACTGAAACTTCAAAAAATGGTGGATGATAACTTTAATCCACAGCCAGGAGGAACTGCAGCACCGATTTTAATGGAAGCAGAATTAGATTAACTCCAGCTACTAGCAAAAACTGTCCCAATACTTGTTATTGTAATGCAAATTTATATGGCACGTTGTTAACTATTGCCATACAACAATTCATTAAAAAGACAAAAATCCTACAAGGGTGGGTGCATCCTTTCCTGACAGAACAGAGGACAAAACAAAGAGGTGAGAGTTGAAAGGACTCACCCTTGGTCACTCTGGGCATCACAGCAAGCCAGCACACTCTCATCTCCACCCTCTGCCTCAGAAAGGAGCCAGCTTCTCACACTATCCTCAGGGCCAGGCTGGGAAAATGCAAGGCGTGTTATTAAAAAAGGAAGAATAACTCCTACTCAGTAATAACACCCATCCCCTTTTTAAATGCCTGGGAGACCAGGTGTGACACTGAAGCAATGTAGGTGGGAGGGAAAATAAAAATATTCACAACTGTAAGGTGGTGAAGATCAGGCAATTATGCATTCTGGAGTCTGTGTTAATTAGAAGCTTTTCAAGAAAAGAGTCAAAGGACAGATGGAAACAGATTTTAACAAGCAGTGATAATTCCCAGTGTTGGAGAAGCATCTCCATTCATACAGGGGATGACTCCAGCTGAGGCTGTGCTGCACCAGCAGACACCCACCCCTGACTGAGTGCCAGCCAGCAATCAGTCCAATTGATTTTCTGGGGAATATTATGATATTAACATGAATAATCATGTAGCCAGGACTGATAAAGGATTTTTCCCCACATAATAGTCATAGCTGTTTGTGAGAGCCCAGAAGCAGCTGGGTCATCTGGTCACTCAGAAGTGGTGCATTACCAATGGGCTCAGGTAGGAGGAATTGATTTTTCCTTTTTCTTAATGACAATGTGTAATGCAGCAGTTTTACGCACTGTTGACAGAGACTGTGGCTGTTTAAGAGGATTTGGCAATAGCTTACACACACCTAAAGCAGATTTTTTTCTCAGACAGAGGGGAGTGCAGTGCAGAGAGTGGAACAAGTCACAATTAATTTTCTTGTTCTTTAGCTATGGCTAGCCTCATCTTTCCTGTTTAAGTCAAGGAAGCTCAGAACGTGGATGTGGATTTGTTTACAAGCATCAAAATGGTTCCTTTAAGTGTTACACATGAAAAAGTGCACGACACCCATTTAAAATTTTTTGAAAAAATCATCTAAGAGACTAAGCAGAGCTCTTTTAGTATATCCCCAAATGAATACTAACTTTGAGGTAATTCTTGCGGTTTATTGCACTAACCAAGAAAACCAGGTCACATAAAAGGAAAGAGTCCATATTACCTGTGAAACAAAAGTGCCTTTTCAGCAGAGACTTGTTCACTCTGTGCTTGTCCTAGACCATTATTTTCACTTCCCTGAGATGTGCTTCGTGTGGAATACTGCAGGGACCAGACATCACTCTTGGGGAACTGTACTGCATGGGGCTGTGAGTTGGAAACAAAGACTGCAAACATGGAGTTGTGACAGAGGTAACATTCCCTTCACCTTAAATGAGTGTGCAGTGTGGAGATAAGTGTTCCTAAGGAGCACCAGAGGTAAAAAAGTCTCGATGACCACAGGCAGAGCAGATAGAGTCCCAGAGCCCAACAACTGCTGTCTGCCTGCCAGTGCCCCAGCCCATCTTTGCCAGCAGCTTGCTCATGCAATGACACTCCAGCAATAAGTGGACATGATTTTTGACAAAATAAACCTCAGAGATCTGAGCAGAAGCTTCCAGACTACCCTGGAGCACAAGTGTGACTCCTCCAAGTATGTAATAAACCTTGGAAAGGCCAAGCTTCAATGTCCAGCTCAGGACACTGCACAACAGCTGAGCATGGCTACAGCATCTCCTGTAGCAGCTGGGTAGGATGACTGTGTCCCTTGAGACCCCATGCAGCACACCCAGCTCCACCAGCCAGCGTTACAGGTCTTGAGGGGTTATGAATGAGACATGAGGGGCTCAGAACATCACCACCCACAGGCAGGAACTGAGGCCTGTCTCGAATCTGAGTCACTTCATGAAAATACAACTTTCAATATTTCATTAGGATCTCTCCCATCTGTTAAACATCATCCCAGAGAGTTTGGTGACATTCTAAATGAAGCTGTGAAGAGATGTGTTTGTTTTAGATGTAATTGGACAGCTGTTTTATTATGAGTTAATGACCTATGATGATTCAAAAGAATCCAGTTTTAGCAAACCATGTATTAACAATTACTCCGGACTAAAATCACAGTTAAGCAAGTGCCAGACAACTTCCATGACAATGGCTTGAAGCAGAAGATGAAAAAGGAAAACTAGTGAAGTTCTATAGGACCAGAGGTGCCTCCAGGCCAGGCTCCCTGAAGATGGCATGTGTTCCTTGGACTGCTCCACAGTAACTACTCCACATCCCCTCCATCTCCTCTGGCCCAAAGCTCAGTCATCAGGATCTGCTCACACTCTTCTATTTTTCCCAGCCCCTCTTCATGCCCATGTTCTCCCTCTGCCCCAGCCATGACATCCCACAAGGGCTGGTGGAAGGGGGCTGACTTGCTGACCACAAGGAGAGGGCTCCATAATCACACAGAGCACCAGCAGCATCATTACAAGGTGATCCTGAGCTGAGGAGTTCTGCATTTGTCCTTCCCAGGCTTTACAGTTTAGAAGACATTTTCGCATTCTAGCTGAACCTCGTGCCAAAGACCAGAGGCCTCAGAAGGTAGCTGTTGGAGTTTTCCACAGGCACTTCCCAGTTCAGGTGGAACAGGTTTTAAGCAGTTAAGTCTTTGCCTTGAGAGAGTTTCAGTGAAAAAGTTCTAAAGAGTTAAAGGAAGACAGGTCCATATGCCACATGCGCAAATCAATTATCTCCTGCTGTTAAAATAAATCTGCTCCAAATCATTGTGGCTTCCCAACTGCTGCCTCCTGATCTTTCTCCACTTCCGCCCTCCATTTGGCCTTCTTTTCTGTGTTCACTCTCAGCAGCGTCTGATCCTTTTTTGAAGCCTTGAAAAGAATTGGTGAAAATCATTGCACGTACACATTTGCCACCACTAAATTTCCTCATGTTTGCACCACTTCCCTCGACACCCTGGTGTCCCTTTTGATATTTTGCAGGGACAGAAGTTAATGTGTTTCCTTTTTATACCACATTTTCAGCATTTGCAGCTCTGAAGAGCAGGAGAATTATACTGTAAATTGTTTACAGGTGCACTGAGAGATGCAAGTCCAACTGGAGACCCTCCTTCCCCAGCAGTGGGATAGGAAGAAGTGTCACAGCTCTTGGTGGCCATGGTGACATGCAGGCTAGCCAGGTAGGACCACAGGAGCCTCATGGTGGACATATGCAGGGCAGGACCGGGTACCTTTGACACTGTTTGAGCTACTCCACCCCCTTGGGTCTGGCCTCTTGCTGAGATACCATAATGCAGAGCTTTGCACTGAACAGGTTTATGGCAAAGTGGGTCAGAAGGAGCATGTTAATCAACAAGTTATCCTTCCTCATGCCAATCTCTCCTCTAGAGAAGGGGAGACACAGAACCTGTACAAATGCTGCTTATGTGTATTTATACTCAAACATATCTGTCACCCAGGTGATTATTTACAAAAAGCATACATATACCATATATTAAGTGAATTAGTTCATTTCACCCAGAAATAATACTCACTTCTTTGCCTGTGATGACCATGGCTAAACAGCCCAGCACAGTCAGTGCAATCATGATGTAGCAAACCTTTATCCTGACAATGTTCCGTGCTGTGTCGAGGACATCAGACCTGCAGAGGACAGGGCAGAGTTTCTATCTTGCAGCAGCATGTGTGAAATGAGATCATGGGGAGCCAGGTAATGAATTCTCAAGTCTTACAGCAACTGCCTGTCAATGCTCAATGTGTTTCAGCCTTCTCTTTCTGCAACTGCTTAGAGAAAAACTGAAAAAATTAGCCTAGTGAAAAATTAGCCAAGTGGAGTATTGTTACTTCTAATAGCCATCACTAACAAGAGGAATAACAAATCCTGCTCTCCTGTCTTCTTTTGTTGAATATGAGAATGAACACTTGATAAAGGACAGGGACGGGAAAGTCTTTCCAGGGTGATAATGGAATTATGAAGGGCCCACATCCAGAGCAGGGCATGGAGTGGTGCTCAGTACCAGGAGACACTGGGGCTGTGCCATCAGGGCCAGGCAACATCGCCTTTAGTGAATTAAAAGCACATTTTGGTTAAGAGCAACAGAGAGTTTTCATCCGGGTGATATCTCATCATGGTGACTTCTGAGTTACAAAGCCACTTGTCTTTGCAAAAGATATTGCAGCTTAGCCTGAAATTTATGATATGTATCTAAAACAGGTGAATCCAGTTCAAAAAGGTCACATTCCCAAGAATTACAATTATTTTTGGATACCAGTAGCAGCAAGCCCTAGCAGCATGGGAGAGCACTAACCCTCACCACATGAGTACAATTCTGGGTGATGCAGACTGGGGTCTTAAACTGTGTGTTCACAGCCAAAAGTATTATTCTGAGCAGATTCACTTACGATATATGCTTGGGAATGTCCTCCTCCTTTTTAAAGCGTCCTGCCCATACTAGCACCTTTTTATCAAAATTTGTAGGCCTTCTGTCATTTCTGAAAGCTTCTTTACCTGTATTTTATAAAAGAAAACAACAAGCCAAGCTTCAAGAATGGAAGAGGAAAAAAGTTGTCATTACAGGGAGAAAAGGATTGAAAGTTCAAAATTATGCTTTTCTATTCTCTGAGAGCCAAAAGTGCTTTCTAATGTCAAAAATTCTCAGCAGCTGATCAGAGAGGCTTTGTTACATTCACAGCTTATTTCATTTGGCTTTCCCTCCCCTCCTTTATTTTTGGTAGGTCTTAAACTAAAAATCTCTTCTAAATTTCCTGATTAAAGGGGTAAAGGATGCAGGGCTGAAGTCCCCCAAGCCTGCAGTATCTCACCATGCCAGCATCTTGCTTTTAAATGGCCCGATCAGTGAGTTAAGAAAACTGCCAGCAGCACAAGTAACTCCTCAGCAGCTTCTCCTCCTAAAACCACTGACAGAGAGATGAGATCTGCTAAAAGGCAGCCTGGTGGGAGGCTGGCAGTCGTTCTCATGCAAGCTGGGTACCACAGTACTGTACTCTAATGATGATACATTACACCCCATCAGGCTACCACGGTGATGCCATTAGCATGCTGTCACCGGCAGCACAATGAAAAAAGCACTCTGGCTCCTCTTGATGGAAACAAGCCTAATAACAGGCCACAACAAGGACAGTGGCAGGGAGAAGACCCTGCAAAAATAGTGCAAGCACTGGCTAGCTCCAATCCTGGCTTTTACATTGCACACTTGTACAGGTCTTTGCAAGGTCGCTAAGATTGTTCAGCCACTACCTACACCCAAGTAGGTGCACCCAAGAGCCTATGTTATGGATAGTGCCCTGGGCTCGGAAATGTGGGACTTGGGTTGAGAAATGCCCAGTGGGTGACCAGGGCATGCAGGGAGGGACATGAAAATGTCATCAGTCTCAGTGTCCTGTCTGATGCTGGATGGCTGGTTCTTGGCTGGAAGGAAATCCTTACCACTACAGAAGAGAGCATGGGGAGCATTCCTTCCTGCCTGCATTGAGATGGTGACATTACATTAAGTGCCTTGGCCCCAGACTTGCTCCTGCATGCCAGGACTTGTGAATGGCTGAAAAATCCCAGTTGTAAATCTTGACGCCCAGATCCCCAGGTACATTTAATCTCCAGCTTCTCATATTTATCTTACAGAGTGCCAGTGAGACCAGGAGAGGTACATCAGCAAGTGTCAGAATCAGATCTGCATCAAGCAGTATTTTGGATTGCTTTATACACATAAAAGGACAGCCTTCATCCCAAGGAAGACAAGGGTAACACCCCATGCTGGAGACTCTCAGCTATCCCAGACAAGGACAGACAGACTCATAGGCAGCCCAGCCCTGCTAGGGTGTGGGATCTGCAAAGGCACAGACAAGAAAGTGATGGTACAGGTTAAAAAAAGAAATTCTCTACACACTAGGAGACTTGTCCAGCTGGGAACAGCCAATGTTTGCTCCCTGACACCTAATCCAGGGCACTGCCTGGCACAAGCACACGTATCTATGGCTGCAACCTGACAAAGAGCATTGAGAGGAGCAGAGGGGGGCAAATCTGTCACTTGCACCAGCCCTGCACATGCAGGGACATGCACTAGTCCTCCCCTGGAAACATGGCAGCTGTGGAGAAGGAATATTTATTTATCTATTTTAATTAGCATGTTCCCTGACATGAAGTTTTGAGTTTGTATTTGCTGCCATAGGAGAACGACTATTTATGACACGAAAAACTTTATCCCTGTGCACTGTGCTGGTCAGAGCTCTGAGCATACTCTGTGTCTCAGGAGTTGCAGCACTGCAGGAATCAGACATGGACGAAAATGAGGATCATTTTCTCACCTTTTCGTGCAAACACCCTTTCCCTCCATACCGTGTCCAGCATGAAACAGTGTCTAAAGTCTTTTTACCCACCTGGATCAGCCGTTTGCAAAGCCATGTCCTGAGCGTCCCTTGCTTTGTTCCCGGCAGCTCTGGCAGGGCGCAGAACAGGCTGAGCCACCCGCTGCCACAGCCCAGAGCTGTGCCCCAGCATCCTCCTCAGCATCCTGCCCTGGGCAGCACTGGACCACCACCGCCCCACCAACCTGGGCGTGCAGGGCAGCCGGCAGGAGCCCAGGAGGCTTCCTCTAGGAGTTATTAAGGTAAAACTACCCCTTCCTGTACGAAGGGCGTAGGATGCCCTTCCACCCTGACAAAAGGTTTTGCTGACATCACCATGACAAGTTGTGTTTATCACCTGTGTTTACCAAAATGACGCACCTCCGGAGATAGGCGGGCAGAAATCACCGCTGTGGCAGCTCACGCCTAGCCCAGCCTCTGGCCCAGGCTCTCCATGCCAAACAGCTCAGGAGAGCAGTAGCTATTTCCATTCTTTTCTCAGTCCTTACTACGGAAAGACTAAAATAGGACAGCACGCTGCATTTCCCCAAAGATAACCTTAGTGACTGTTAATTATCACAGGTGGTTAGGCTGTTAGAGTTCTTAATTGCTCTCAGCTAAAAAATAGTCTTTCCAATGAGTTGCTTTAAACAGGTTTTCTAAAGAGGAGCAATGTTTACCCCATCTCGGAACAAATGTGCCTTGGTGGGAGGAAACTTCAGCCGATGTTTGTATCTCTAAATGCATCATGTGGAGTCCATCTTGCATCCAGGCTGCAAACTTTCCTGGCAAAGAAGTATATTTCAGATTTATTTCAGGTTTAAAACAGTGAATTTAAGAAACTGTAAGTAAAACCTCAGGTGTTGTAGTATTTTTCAGTCAGTAAAATTGTCACTTAAATGTAGCAGTACCTATAAAATATTTGCCTTCCACAAAGTCTGGATAGTGCTGGATGTTTTCCATAACATCAGCTGTTCTAACCAGAGAATAAACCAAAGCCAGTGCTGTTCTATCACTTAGACATTTCTCCTGCATTTTGCGCAAAATTCTCACTGATGGGTCAGGAAATTGAAATGCAAAATCCTCGTCTCATTCAGAGCATTAGGGTATTTACTCTCCTTAGATATACAACCCTCTAAAGCTGATTTAGAAGTAGGAAAAAAATTCCATTTGAAAGGGGATAAGCAGTTGCCAAAAGAAACATTTTCAGAACTATTTATTATTGATATTGGAAATAACCAAAGTGTGTCTAAGAGCAAGGAGAGGAACTGCAAGGGAAAAGAGCTTGGAATGTTAAAGACTAAAGGATAGTCTTTAAGGGCTGAGAGAATGAAAAATGCGAAACAGATGGAGTTCCATCTCCTCAGCTCCTGCCCCAAAGGAAAAGCTCTACCATTTATAAAGACATTTTATATTCTTTGAGAACACAAAGTTATTGATATTGAAGAAAGAAGGAAATTCACAGCAATGACAAACATGGTTTTTCCTCTTGCATGAAAGCTCCACAATGTATCCAGATATAACACAATGTGTTTAGCTTTAATTCGCTTGTAATTTGGTGAAGCAAATTAGATCCATTTCCAGATTAGGAACCCATACAGAAAATAAATAGTGGTTTGAGCTTCCAGCTGCAAACAAGACCTGCAAACAAGCAGAAATCAGTGGATATGATTATGCTGGAAGAAGCAGAAGGGAGAACTGGTACAGAGGATATTTGCATCCTGCTCAGGATTTCCCTGGGGAAAATGTGTGAGAGGAGGAGGAAAGATTCTTTTATAGCCTGAAGTTTACCGGGCTCAGCACCCCTAAGCATCTCCACAGCCTCTTTTCTTCCCTTGTAGAAGAGCTGCTGAGTGGAAAAGCAACACTATACATCTGGACATCCCTGGGTTCCCAGGCTGGGTGGGCAGGAGGGCCTGAGGGGCAGCAGATGGGACATGCTGACCCCACAGGGGCTCCAGCTCTGTAAAACATTCGACCATTTCCACTTTAATAGGCACTCCCCAAAATACTTACTGCAGAAGTGTCTATCTTTGCATCATGTCTGATTCTGGATTTGTCTTAGTTTCTCAAAAGTGGAGAAAATCGTGTGGTTTTCCAGCCTCCAGTGCTCATCCACCTGAGGGTTGGCAGTTGTTTCCTCTAGCAGACACACCAGCTAACAGCTGTATTAATCATGTCTGCTGTGAGCAAAAAAGGCACTTCAGGATTTATTATGCCAGCATTTGGAAGTGCAGAGACACAGAGATCCTCCTGAAACCACAAAGGCAGTTACTTGATCCTGAATTTTGCATGTTTGTCTGGCATCATGAATGTTTATTGCCAGGATGAGTTTTACTGCTATAGACATGTGTGTGCCAGGAATTCAAGATTTCCCATGTACAGTGTGAGTCTCTTTCTGGCCCAGAGCAACTCGAATCCTTTCCTGAAGAACAGAGAGATGTTGAATTCTCTTGGACCAGGGTGTGCGGCCTGATGGCCGTAGTGCTCCTTAGAGATGTTTTGTGCTTAGCCCAGTGCGTGCACATCCCCTTTGCCCATCTTACAAAACATCCCCAGGAGGCTCATCCAGTCACTTCCCACACCAAGCCATCGCTTGATATCCATCAGTGACTCATTACCAGAGTGCAATCAGTATTTCATAAGCGTTAAGCTCATGGATAGAGAGTTTATTGAATAACAGTAACAACTTGTCCAAAGATGCAGAATTATGAAAATTGTGTTTAAAGCACCATCTCCTCATGTTCCACATCCTTCTGCCAGGAGGAGAGCAGGACTCCAATGCCTCATCAAACTCTGGGCAGTACAGATAACAGTGACTGGCTGTACAGACGTCCTCCAGGCTTCCTCTGACCCTTGCTGCAAGGGGAGAGCTCAGATTTGAAGGTGTTTGAGTTACAAGGAGCAGACTATCTCAGACAGAGCAGAGGATGGTCTGCAGCTGTGGCATTGGTGCAGACTTGTGACATTTGTTTTCTGTGTGGGAGTGATATGTAGCTGCAATGCTTGTTGCACACTGGTGCCAACACTGAAGATTTAGAACTAAATAGAAAACCTCATAAGACTCCATCCTGGCTCTGCATCCTCTTCACACACCTTCTGCCACCTTGAACCCTGCTCTTGCAGCTGACTCCACAGCAAGGACTAGCAACCAGTCCCTAGTTGGGCTCAGAAACCTTTGTAGAACTGAAGCTGAGAGGCCAGCATAGAAACTTGTTGTTCATTGTAAAACTCCATTATTCTGGCTTCTGGCTGACTTTATGTTATTTCCAGCACCTAAATTCTGGTTATTGTCAGCCTGTTGCAGCAATGAGAAACTTGTTCTTCTTTTTCTGCTTTCAACAGCCACGGAATGAAGCCCCAGGTTCTCACACTTATCTTTACAACTCTTGTTTCATTTCCATAATAACACACAATAAATTTTTATACTCATACACAGAAAAGAATTCATAGGAGTATTCAACCAAAAATAGTAGTAGTCTGCAAAGCTCTTTTCAGTGTCCTCAAAAACAAATGTCTTACCATCAGGCTCTATTTTGCATGCCAAGCAAACCTTTTACATGAGGGCTGTGATGAGGAACGTAAGATAATCTTATCTTAAAATTCTTTGCCTTACCCTCATCTAATTAAATATGCAGCAGAGTTCCGTCTTGGTTCCTAGACAAGATAAACAGCAATGCTGGATGGGCTTGTGGCTCATGAAATTCTAAGCGAGTCAGGAAATATTTTTCCACGCAACTGTGTGTTCTCCAGCAGCACAACTTAACACAGCAAGAGCAATTAATTTCTTTGAAATGTCTTACTTACCTGCAGACTCCCAGCCCAAGAGCTGTCCCCCTCTTCAGGGTCCCCAGGGAGCAGCACTCCCAGGGCTTCAGTTCTCTCCAGAAGGTAAGTCACATCCTCCCCATATCAGGAAATCGTCTACCCTAAGGAAACTCAAATGCAAAACCCAAGAAACTAGAAGCTCCTTAATCATTTCATGCCATGGCCAAGTCAAATCAAGGGAACACTTACAGTCTCTTATAACAAAACCAAACTTAGAGGGATTGTAAAGAGTTCTGAACATGAGCACCAGCATGAGGCTTTAATTAATTCAGAACACTAGGATTCGTATTTTTAATAATTTTGAGTGTCATCAATACAATAAAACAATGGAGTCCTTCCTCTCTGTGTTAAACTTCAGCTTTGCTTTAAAAAAAAGAAATTAAGTCAAAATTCCTCTATATCCTATTAGTGAAAGATCCTGTGTTTTCTGCAAATATTGTCCCTATCCTCCAAATTTGAAAGTATCAGTAGTATCACTACCATTTGAAAAATTTTGCATAGAAACCATAAACAAGACACTAATCCACACAATTAAAAAAAAACAAAACCAAACCACCAACAAAAACCAACCAAACTCCCCAAATCTTGCCTAATTTATATCACATGAGGGGGAAGGGTAATTGATGTAACACACTTAGTATTTTCTACAACAGGAGAAGTCAGTTCCTCCAGGTGAAAAAGATCTGAACTGTTGTCTATGTGTGCCGCTAATTAAAAAATTAGAAGGATGTGCCCCTGAGTGCGTTAGGTCTGAGCAGCAGTGCCCAAGGTTGCAAGGACCAGGATCATCTTCTCTGCCATTAAGCACATTTATCCTTAAAAAATGTAACCCCCAATTAACAGCCTGGGTTTTTTTCTGTTTAAGGGATGTTCACATCTGGAATAGCAGGAGAACACACTCCTACATCTCCTGATGGAAATGCCTACAAACAAGGAACATTGCTATAGCCAGGAGGATCCATAAGCCACATTTGCTTTGCTCCTTCCATCAGTTCTGTGTTTTCAAATAAGATGCAGTAGAATATTTGTTGGACACAGGAATGCAGTTATGAATTGTCGTAATAGAAGCCAAATTCAGTGGAGTTTGTGAGCTGCATCTGGACTCATTAATCTCTGCAAACAATTACTGAAAAAGGGTCTGGGATGAGGCTGATGTGCCCTGGGTGCAAAGCACAGAGGTTGTAACAGCTCACGGCAGAAAGACAAAGCTCATGGCAGCAAAACAGGAGTTAGCTGTTGCTCTGGCACAGCTCCAGTTTGACCTTTCCCAGGGTCTGGGATGACCATACAGAGGTGATGAGGTAGCATGTCTCAGCTCTGGCACAGGGTGATTTGGCACATGTAGGAGCTTCCTACAGATGAGCTGAAATATGGGGAGGTTGCTCAAGTGCAACTTCATCATGAGGGAGCAGTCAGATGTGAGCAGCAAAGATCCCAGGACCCATGGGAAATTTTCCAAAATGTTCAGGGTGTTGTGATGAAATAGCAGGGAAATTGATGCTCCAGGTCACTGATTTTTGGAATAACACACCATTGGACTGTAGAGCAAAAATGGGCGAAAGTCTGGAGAAAACAAAAGCATCAGAATCCTAACAATTTATGTGTTGACTCAGAGTTTGGAGAGCCATTTAATTTAAACATTTTCCACACCTGTTTCCCCAGCTGAGCCAGAGAAACATACTGACAGACTCGTTGTTCACTTGTCACTTAACGATTTTCTTTCCTGAGAAAAATAACATTGTCTTCAAAAAAAAATATGCATTTAGAAAATTTTCAGACCATTAGTCAATAGTTAAGGGAAAAAAGAAACCTAATATTAAAAGATTGAACAATTCTTTGTGGAAATGTCTTTTCCCCGCACTTGTTTCAATATGAAGATGACTCAGATTTTTTTCAGCTCCTGCAGAGAAGTCATATACCATCGATCAGGCCAATAAACTGGCTGATATCACTAGGACTCCTTACATTGTGGGGTCAAATTTCACTCTTACTGACTGGTTGAACATGTATGTAATCAATACAGGAGCAAATGTATCCCAGGTAACACAGGAGGAGGCACTACCTTGGGCATACTTTGGCCCAGCAATGCTTGCCACAGTAACTATAGCAGAGGTAGGTGCCTTCTCAATTTTATGAACTGTGTCTTGACAACCCCGATAAAGACACCATAAAACTCTTCCAAACACTCATGGTAGAAACACAATTAACCCGTACTTCCAGCAGATTTGTTTATCCAAAGGGACCACAGGAAAGCACATCTCCTAAGAGATGCATGGCCCACCCAAGTGCAGCATGGAGAGAGGACAGGAGAGTGAAAATCTGTCACACAAGTCTCTGCATGCTGTTCATTGGACTTTGGTGAAACAGTGTTGTCTTGTTGCATAGGGACTGGCTCACATGTGCTGCTGCAGGGCTTGACTTGGGCTGGTGAATCCTCTGCTCCTTCCTTGTGCAGTGCCTTACTTGAAGGAGTCTCAGGAGCTACTGGTGCTCCAATGTGGTACGGTAAAGCAATAACGAGAAGGAAGGAATTGAGATACTCATCTGGAGAAGAAACATAATGATTACAGGGGGGCTAGGAGCTGCTTAAAAATAAAATATACTCTATATACACAGAACTTTACTTTTTCAACAGTAACACAAATCTGTTCTGCATTTTCTGGAATATGTAAGTCAAGGAAACATATGCACTAAGCCATGGTAATGAGATGTATTACTGAAGGAGGGATTTGTTCAATAATAGAGTTTATCATAGATATATGAGCTGTTTCCAGTGCGCTACACACACATTAGGTGAGCAGCTCTCAGTTTCTTAGCTTTCATTAAAACATCACTCACAGGTAAAAATACCACCCTTGGAGAACTGGGGATTCTTCGGGCAAAGATAATTTGGAGAAGTGTGTATCTAAAGTGGAGATGGTGTCACTGAGGTCAGACAGAATTCAGTGAGAACATTACAGAACTTTACTGAATGACCTCAAAGGTTGTAGAAATGGGACGAAGAGCACACAGTGCAAGGTAAATTATTTGGGGCTAAGGATGAGGATTTCTGGTTGCATTTGGTTAACCATGACTCTAGGCTGCCAAATGGATGCTGTCATGGAAAAAGTAGATGCAATTCTAAGACATACAAGAAAAGTCATCCCAGTAGAGAGAAAACAATTTCAGTATTTTCATACAAAACATCTGAAATAGCCTGCAGTGCTCCTTTTGCTTAAGAAGGTTACAAAGAAAAGGAATAAATGAAGAACTGAGAGAAATGTCTTTCTCTTGGATAACAAATTACAAATGGAGAGACATCATGGTCAATATCTCTCTGAGACACCCAAATCTATAGAAGGGCAGTAAGGCTAAATCACAGCACAGATGCCTGAACAACGGGTATAAGCTGCTCTTGATGGATAACAAAAGCTGCACCTTTTCTGGTGCTGTTCCTTGTACCGTCCAGCACTGGAGCAGGGGCTGTCCCCACCCTCCTGTTGGCTAAAGAAGCATAGACATTAACACCAACAGCCAGGCTACACCGCTCTCCAGGCTCCTGCAGCACTCCTGGGTGCTTTAACTTTGGGCAGTAACTGCACAGTCATTAATGTTTACAAAACAAGTTTCCAGGGAAGCAAAATTACACACCGAGGAAATAATAAGCAGCAACGTAATCAGATGTGAGAGGGAGATCATTTCATTACCTGAACCAGGCCTCATTATTCACCATTTCCCTGGCAAGAGCTGATAAATGCAGGCTAATGAATCTTCGCACTCGGACGAGCGGGAGGAGTGCCGGCTCGGTGCTGTCGCATGCTAAGCAGGGCCAGAAAATCCAACTGTCAGCTGAAAGCCCAAAAAATAAAATATGAACTCATCCATTGCACCACTGCAGTGAGAGGGGATAGGAGATAGCCAACCATGGTTGGCTTGGTCTTACACAGTCACCTTGGCTGCGGGAATGCTGTGGCTCCTATCTGACCCAGAGGAGCAAATTGTACTCTAAACATCTCAAGGGTAATAGGAGGTCTGTGTACTCTGGTGATTTGGGCAAAGACTAGAGTCAGCTCTTTAGGAAAAGTCTTTCAGGACCAACAGTATCAGCTGGATACTTCCCAGACCTGACATGACAGTTAGATATCATCCTCAGCCTGGACATGACACAAGGAAGACGGCAACAACATCAATACAAAAATACAGTAGCAGGGCCTTTCCAAGGTCTGTGGCACTGTCATTTTATCAACACAGTTCTACGTTGCCTACTATAGATATTCTTTCCTTTAAAAATCGAGGAATGACACAGCTCAATGTAGAAAATGATTAAAAAAAAAACCCAACAAGAAAGAAACAAAACACCAACAAAAAAAAATCAATGCTAAAGAAACCATCAGAAAAGGGGAGCAAACATGTTTAACATAAACAAGTTCTCAGAGTTGTGAAGACAACCTCTGCCTTTTCTATACTTTCTACATGTATCACAAGCAATGTGACTTCCAAATTTCATATGAAGAGGCAGAACATTTGGCAAGGCTCCTCTGGAAGGAGTGTAGACACTTAACAACTAACAGAAGATGAAAACCTACTCAAAGAGAAACACACATGTCCTGACTTTACAGGGAAATGCTGCCCTCATCTGTCTTCCAGGGACAGGTTCTATTTTCCTTCTTACAATCCCTAAAGCATTCCTCACTTCCAGAACGAAAAGGTGACTCTTTGTCAGGTGCAACCAGCTCCAAAGTCCACGCCTGGACTGGATGCTGCTGCTGGTAACTGGAGTCAATATGACTATGTTGCTGCAACATAGTTTAAATATAGAAAATCCTCATTCTCTACATTGAACAAAGTGTCTTTGCACAAAAGAAGAAAGTGGCTTATAGATCCTTTATGAAACTAAAACTGAACAAATAAAAATATAATTTCTAAAGCCAGGAAGAAGAACGAAGTGTGACCTGCAGGTCTAGGGAGGAGATTCTGCCCTTCTACTCTGCTCTGTTGGAAGCCCATGTGGAATTCTGTGTCCAGCTCTGGGGTCACCAACACAAGAAGGACCTGGACCTGAAGAAGCAAGTACAGAGGACAGTCACAAAGCAAGCTGAGGCTCAGCTGAACTCTGGGGACTTGAGAGTGGAGGTGTACAAATTGTCACAAAATTGTGATGTGAAGCTGGAAAGGTTCACTTACTGGGACAATCTGCCTGCCAAGAGAACTTGTGGTCGCAGCCAGACGAGCTTTATCAGGGCAGCTCTATTCCTACCTGAATCCTTGGCTTGGAGCCCCGGGGAACTCCAACGCGTGCCCCAGCTGTCTTCATCTTCATCGCACATCTGGAACAGGTCAGTCTGACTTAAAGCTCACACTGTTCAACAGCTGCCACAGCAGGGGAGGGTCGAGTACCAATGACCCAACTGCTTTATAATGCAGCCACGGAGGGGGTCCATCCCCGGCCGGGCCGGGAGCGGAGCCACGAGCACACGCTGCTCTCTGCTGGGCAGCTCCGCGCCGCGCAGCCCCGGTTGGAAACCCGCCCGCTGCACGGAGGCGATGGGGGAGAAATGGAATTAGATACTCTAATTTCACTTCATGCTTATGACCAGACACTGCGATGGGAACAACTTTGGGGGGTTCGATTTGCTCTCTCAATCCTGGCCCCTAGTTGATCGCTTTAAATACTTGTAAAAATGCCAGCTGAAATAGCTGGGTTTAAATATCTCCATGTTGTAGATGTGGCTTTTTCAAACTGCACAAGTGTGTGTTCTCCTTCCTGACTGAAAATACGCTTTTGTTTTGAGTCAATCCTGAGAAAATACACTACTTTAGCACTTCTACTCGTCTCTTTCCGAGAGTTTTCCTTTTACTCCAGTTTAGCTGGATCCAAAGTGGAACCTTTTGCTAAAAACCCCCACACTCCAGGCATTTCAATCACCTGCTCAGCACAGAGCAACCCTCTCTTACCAGAAATGCTGTACTGGTTGGCACTGCTGATATTTCAATCTAGCAAACATTAATGTGTTGGGTACCACCAGCCTGCCCAGGTCTGCTGGGCCCAGCCTGCCTCCAGAGAAGCATCGAGGGACGGCACTTCTTCATGTAACTCTCAGGGGCTATTAAACAACCCTGTCTGCTGGGCGAGAGCCATGACAGGTGAAGAATATGAATGCCAGCTCCAAAAGACTCACAAAGACTCCTCAGCAGATGCCAGCAGTCAGCAACATAAGGAGCTCACACAAAGAGAGCAACAGAAACTGGATATATGTACCAGGAAGATGTCAGATACGCGCACACAGAGAAGGATCCCAGCTCTGCCTTCACAACTGGGGTACATATTTTCAAGCCTTGGAGGAAGGGCTGAACCTGGAGCCCTGGCCCTTGAGTAAGTGCCATCTGTCACTCTTCTGAGAGGCTTTGGGTAGGGCAACATCAGGAAAACAGCTCCTAGAAACCCATGGGACAAGTTCAGAGGAAATGCAGCCTCAAGAGTGCCCTATGCCCTATGTGCAGCAGCAGTAGAGGTCTGGTATTAGCCTTCAGCATCTCTTTTCTAAAAATTTTCCTTAATTCATTCTGAAGGTAGTTCGTTCAAATCTGCTTCTCCAGCACCTCAATGCTGTCACTCATTATTTAATTAACTTCCCACTCCTTCCCAGAGTCTATCCATTCCCAGGTATGCACTGATGCTTACTGTGTCAGCACCACTGGAGGGTGCATTGAAGGGTGAGAAGTACAGTTTTGCAGCCTCCCTCCTACTCCCAGCCTCTCCAGCCTAGCGAGAGCACTCTTTTCTGGCGGTTTGTGACTAAACTGTGGTCCTAGAGCAGCTGGAGTGCAGGAAAAGGGTCCTCTTCACCAGCTTCTATTACAGACTCTAATCCCACAGTTCTTTTTTATAAATTCCCACTCAATTTCTGTATTTTCTAAGCAACTTCAAAGTTGATTTGGACTATTGCACTTCTATAAGAAAAGAATTCCTGGAGGGTAAATCTTTCCAGTTAAAGCTCTCAAAGGCTTGGGATCATGGAAGCATTGATTGCACTTCCCTTCCTCCCAAAGGCTCCTCACCAACATCATAAAAACTCCAGGCCCACACTCATTAAAAACAGAAAATCACATTTTATTTGCCAGCTCTACAACCATTAAAAACAGAAAATCACATTTTACTTGCCATAAAGTGTTGATTTATCACAAAAGATACCAATATAAAACATGCACCAAGGTATGCAGCTTGGGCAACAAGCCACTATCCACACTCCTTCATGTCCAGAAAAAGTGACAAAGCCCTGAGAGGAAATGACAGCTAGATACCCTGCTGTGCTGTTCCCAAGGAACCATTATCACAGTAAAAGATGTTCCTCAGCACAACAGATGTATTCATTGCATCCACAGGATATTTTTTTTCTCCCGTTATCAGGCATTCACTTGTATTACAAGTGAAGTCATGTTGTCTTAACGCAACAACCTCCTGCCTAGGTAGATGCCCGAGTCTGTGTTCCTAACTGCATTACAAACTTCGTAACTTTTCAATAATCTCATTATTTCAGCAAATTTTGGAATAACAGCACTACAAGGCACTTGTAACCTTCACTTGAAGTAAAGTTCTTCTTTGGGTCCTATCACAACACTGATAACACTGTTTGAATCTTTAAACAAGCACTTTGGGTCTCCTTTGGAAGGGAAACCCAAGTCTGAGTGAAAGATGCAGAAAACAGATAGGTAAAGCCTTGGTGAGATAGGAGAGTAGATGCATCGGAATTCAGTGGTTACTCTTTCATTCTGCAGATCCTAATGACAGAATATGGGATTATGAATTACAGACAGATGAATGCTAAGCATGGAGGCATGACACAAAAAATGGCTCTTTGAGGATCCCAAGGGGAATAACGAGAAATAGAAAGCTGACTGCTTTCCACGGTGTTATTATTTCCTGTGATGGCAATTTTTTGCCACTCAATATTTATATTTGTTTAGACAACACACACACACACATACATAGCACTCAACATCAAATCCTGAGCAGCCTCACAGCACAATGAGCAAGGCTTAGACAAAGAAAAATTACTTGTGTTCCCTGAGCTACAGTGCCAGGCAGCAGCATACCAGTTCACCTCTGCCAGCTGTACGCCACTGTGGGTGGCAGAGCACAGCAGAAGGCAGTGAGTGCACAGCAGGGCATGCATGCACAGCACCTTTGGGCTTAAATTCCTGTAGCTGAGGACCACCTGAATGTGTCATTACTTTCTTCCACACCCATACCTGCACTCCAGCTGGATACCAGTTGGATGGGGTTAAGCATGCCCAGTCCAGCAGCCTGGGAAGCCTGCAATGTATTATCCTGCCCTCTCAAACATCTGCTGAGATCTCAGTGCCTAATTCACCTGTTTCTCCCCAAAGACTAAAGCACTAAAAATAAATAATATGGCACGCTTTCATTTGGGGGCTGGATTTTGAAGGGCAGGGGGATGATTTCCTTTTTTTTAAGGTTGTTCCTTTCTTTGCATAGTCCTTTTCTAATATTTACAGACAAAACCCACATATATGTTAAAAAATAGTCATCCAAACAGCCGTCTCATTGTTGTGTGTACACGAAGCCAGACACAGTAGGAATCTCGTGTTCTTTTTCCTTTTTAGGATCTACAATGTGGCTGTATCGTTCTCCTCGGTGACACTCCAGGTAGGGGCCCCAGTTTGGTGCAGGTCGGCAGCAGCTTACAATGCGCTGGAAAGCAAAACCAGGAGGCATTTAATGTCTTTCATTAGTCCGGGCTACTTTTAAAATTCAGTAAAGCTGTAACTCCAGATATGCCCTGCAACTCAACAAATGGCAAATCAAAGTTGTTTAAAACCATTCAAAATACCTTTGAGTTCAGTGGATTCTAGTTACTGAAGTCAAAGAACAGGGGAAGCTGTGACCAACAGGACTGTTTGGCAAAGCTTAGCAAGAGCAGCATACCTCCGATCTGGAACTTGTTTGTTTGCGTGAAGAATGGGATGTAAAACTCCAGCAAATTATTTGGGGATAGAAAGCAATAATGACAGAACCCATGAAAATCACTCTTGAATGTGTGTGTGTGCAATCCTAGAAAATTAGACTTTATCTTCTTACCAGAACACACTAGGGTAAATCTGCCTCTGATGCAAGTACCAGAGATAAGTTTTGATCTAAAAATCCAGTTAATGAACACAAAGCAGTAAATATGTTGGAGAAAAATGCACAGGTAGTCCTGATAATGCCAAGAAATTAAGAATTGAGACAATGACAGCTTTTTGTTTTGGCCTTACCTGACAAAGGTTTCCTTTAGCTTTAACTATTTTTATAACAGCAACAATGGGAATCCAGATGACACAGAAGACTATCATGCACCAGCCAACAGCAGTTCCCCACTCTGGATATACAACTGAACCATAAGTGGGACGTGAAAATGTGATCAAAGACCAGACCAAAATAGCCTATAAAAAATGGTGAAAAGAATAAGAGTGACTTCTGTTCCTGGATTTGAGATATTAATAAATTCTCTCGTAGTAACATATTCCAGCCATCTACATCACACAATCAGAAGTACGGGACTAATGAAAAACTGAGATGTGACAGTGTCACGGTCCACCCAGCTAGGCTGAAGGCGTGATGGTTTATTTGCTGGACATAAAAAGGTCTTAGCAGGGGAACAACTGGACATCTATCCCAAAAATGGGATTTCCATCAAAAGGCAAAAATTCAAGTTTTCAAAACATTTTCTCAGCCTAATATTAAAAAAATCCATCTGACAAGACAGATGATCTGATCTGTATTAGTCCTTGGGAGGACTAGACCCAACTCACTAACCACTTATCTAGGCTGGAGGCATGATGGTTTGTTTGCTGGACATAAAAAGGTTTTAGCAACTCACTAACAACTTATCTAAATCTTCAGCCTCTCCTAGAGAGGATCCAAGTAGGTGGAAATGTATCAGAAAGCAGAGACAGCACGGAGTTTTCTTCCCTGGCACAGCCATACCCCATCTTTTTACACAGAGCTTGTGCATTCAGCTCTGAATCTTCACATGAAAACCTCTTCAATGTTAAATTACTAAGTTCTGTCAGAGTAACACAGTCGAGTCATCTGCACTCACCACTAACAGCACGGGAGTAATGAAAAACCAGCACATTCTCCACCACAGCCAGAATAAACGGCTCTTCTTTCCAATCATCATTTCAATGTCTTCAATGAATCTGTTTCCTCCTTTTGAAAGATAATCACACAAAATATCAGAAAATTCTGAGTTGGAAGGGACCATGGGGCACATTATCAAGCAGGTGTCTCACTTGCAGGTGTGGTTACTCAAAAGAAGAAAGGCAATGATCATGAACAGTTTCTCTAGTTCTGTGGCAAATGTTAAAGCTTTCCAGACAGTGGAGTTATAATTTTCATATTGCAGCAATTAATATTCAATGTTCCTGGCAGTGGTCAAGGCCAGGTTGGATGGGACTTCAAGCAACGTGGTCTAGAGGAAGGTGTCCCTGCCTGTGGCAGGGGGGTTGGAAGAAAATGATCCTTAAGGTCCTGCCAACCCAAACAAAGCTGTGATTCTATGATCACTTTGCCTCAGATTACTTAGTCAGATTTTTGGATTTTCAGTGCAAATAATTTACCGTAAATGTAGACGATGCCTATTATCTCCAGGACAGCTGCAATAAGGATTCCCCATCCAGCACAAAAATGATCTATTAGGTTGACCCAGTAAATTCCTGCCTGTGGAACAAAGATGTTAAAATTTGGGTAGTAACACATTCATGCAAATAAGACAAGTTGATTTGTTCAATGGAGTTTAACTAATTATCAGTCTGAGATTTTAATTCCCAGTTCTTCAGGTTAAATACACATCTCTGAATATTATTTTGTTTGAATACCTACATGTAAAGTTGAAAAGTACATCTGAGAAAACACTGTATATCTGTACACTAAAAACAAGACACATATGTGTATGCAGAGTATATGTGAAGAGCTGAAAGCAAGATTTAATCTTGAAGTTTACAGTAATAAAGCTGGTGCTGAAGTTTTAATACTGAGCTGCAGTGATAGCTATACCAGTTATCAGTTCTGGGAGGCTTCTATACTCCTGCATGCACGAGTTCTCCATGTGGTTTAAACTCAGTGTGCAATAGCAGGATCACAGGGCAGGAAACAAGCTTTAAGCTATTTCATGCTCTCAGATACTAAGTTCCTTGCAAGCTTCCCTGCAGTCACGTTTCATGACTTACATACTTTGTTTGACCATACACAAGTGACTATTCACCACAATTATCTTCTTCACATTCTCAGTCTAATTACACACATAAATCTGCAGTTCTAGATGGAGTAATTGTAATGAACCTTTATAGCCTTAAAAAGCAACTGCCTCAAGAAATGTTACACAGTGTATTTAAAATTCCATTTTTGAATGTGTATTTTTAAATACACACACACACACACACACACAGGAGAAGTAACCATATAATCAACAGATACTTGAGAGTTAATGGGGTTTTATGACATGAATAGGCCATTTCTCAATTCCTGTCCTGTTTGGTAGTCAGTTCTGAACAAAAAGATCCCATTGGCATTTATTAGCAGTACCCACAGTGCTGTGGACATGCTGTGTGCATATACTTGTGATTGCACAAACTCCTGAACTGAACGACAATAAATCAGGCTGATGGTTCACAGGCTGTGTACAGGCCTTCTATTTAAAAGCATGTCTCAGTTCAAATAACCACAGAAAACCTCAGGTTCTTCAAGCTTCCCTCTGGGAATTTCCTATTTGCATGTCCAGGCACACTGTCAGAATTCAAAAGTCCAAAACTGGGCCATAGAGACAGAAACGGTTGGAAAGTGTATTTTGATTTGACTTTATCACTTGCAGTGTAACTAAACTCACTACCAAAATATAATTTAATGTCTTACCTGAGTAACACAGATAAGCCCAAGAAAAAAGAGAAGTATGCACAGACCCAGGGTTATAGGCGTTCTTAATTTTTTCATCACTTTGGGATATATGTCCTGAATGGTGGTTGTAAGCGTTTCTGCAAAGGAAGAAATAGTGATTTTGAGCATCACAGGTGAAAAAGGCAATGGCCACTTGAAAAGCCACAAGTCACTTAAAACCTCACTCACCTATGCTGGCAAACTGGGAGTCAAGGCCCAAGAGCAGGAGCATGAAAAAAAACAAGAAGGACCACAGAGGTGAAACTGGTAACTTGGAGAGAGCCTCTGGGTAGGCTACAAATGCCAGATCAAACCCTGGAAAGCAGCAGAAGGAAGGATGTCATTGTCATGCTTTGGTCAATGCAAGTCCCAATACCAACAGCGTGACAATCAGCCTACCTGAGTCCACAACCTCAGAGACGGGTCTGTTGGACACGAATGCCATATGTCCCAAGATGGAGAATATTGCAAACCCAGCAAATACGCTGGTGACACAGTTGGTTACACAAACTAAAATAGCATCCGAGTAGCAGTTGTTGTGGAACTTATTGTACGAAGACAAAGCAACAAGTCCACCCCAAGCCACAGACAAGGAGTAAAATATCTGGGTGGCTGCATCTTTCCAAACCTGCCAAAAATAAAAACATGAGAATTACTCTATTACTTACAATACTTACCATAAACATTTACGTCTCATTTAGCCTGAATATCTAACTCTATTTCATATGAATTTTAGGGTAGGTAGGATATAGCATGCTGGTGACCTTGCAGTCTCAAGCACAAATAGTATTTACTATTATCTCCAAAGGTCACATCCAAAGTATGTTGCCAAATATTTTAACTTACTGAGCTAACCCTGAAGAAGAGATTCGGTGTGTTCACATATGAGTTTATGAGAGATAAATCTTGTCACAGTGCCAACAAATAAGGAAAACCAAGACTTGCCTGCAGGAGTGAGAACTTCTAAATACTCTCCCACCTGTGTTCCTCATATCATCACCCAGACAAACTACTTCTACCTCTGCTGCAGCCCCTCAGTTGGTCCCAAGCCACATATAAATATCACAGTTAATGCCTGCTATTGATAAAACTGAAATAATATTGGCATAAGCTAGAACAATAGAAAGTCCAGGCTTTCTTTGCACAAGGTGCCCCTCCTGGTCTACCTATACACCCAAACTAATCTCCTGGGCAAGACACAGCCTGAATTTCAAACTCAGAGTTCCCTTCAGCCTTCCGATAAAGTGCTTTAAAATTATGAGCAAGAACGAACTTTGCCAGCAAGTCTTGCTAAGATGAAACTGCAGCATGACATCCAAGAGTGGATCAGAGGCAGTAGCACCATTGTTGTCACTGTCTGGCATGGCAGAGAGGGGGCAGAGCGTGACCCTTTTAAACTGAGAGTAACTAGAATAGGGTCTCAGACATCTTAGCTGCTACAAAACACAGGGCAGGACACGAAGAAGCACCTAACTGGATAAAAAAGAAGTTGCTCTGTAAGCAACAAGCCCATAGAACCATGGAAGTGTGTATCACACTTCTGGGGCTGATGCTACCTCTCACCTCTGCCTCCATCAGCTTGGTGATGTTGGACTGTCTCCCAATGTAGTATTCAATGCCATCCAGAGCACCTTCCAGTGTAGCACCTCGCACCAGCAAAATGAGCAGGATAACATACGGGAAGAGTGCAGTAAAGTAGACTACCTGCAGGAAGATGGGCAGGGACACACATTAGGAATGAGGGGATCCATAGACCTCCATGCAGGAAGAACATCCAGGCTTTAGGCTTAGGTCTGCTGGTACAAAAGAAAAACAGGCAACCCAGGAAGTGAACACATGCCAACCACCAAACCATCTGGCTTAGCTGGTTCTGGAGCTGCATTCCAACATAAGCAGAAGGCCCAAGCCACATACCCACTTTTCAGATAGCACTTGACCAGTTTCAGAAATGTTTTTTTTCTGACATGATTTACTGCTGTAGCAACGTCCAGACTCAATCACCCCAGAGGTCTCTTGCTAGGTAAGGTTTCTTTCAAGCGCAAACTGAAAGTCGGTGAAAATTAGGTGACCAGGGTGGAATTATCTCCTGATGAGACTGGGACCTACTCTTCTGCTTCCCCTATCCCTTCCCCCCCACAGGAAAAAAAAAAGAAAAAAAATCAAGCACCATTCTGGAAGCTTTCTTTACAGGGAACAAGGACTTTTAGATTCTCTCAGATGCAGATCTATTCTGTTGTTTGTCTAGAGTGATGGGATCCAGGCCAGTAGCAGGGCTATTGTCACATAGGTGACGTTCAACAATACTCTCGTTTCTTGAGTCTTAGTTTCAGTGTTACGCAGACAGATAATTGACCTGGTACTGCTGGTTACACCAAGCTATAGAATTGCACCATGGTGTGGTGAGTCTGCCATTTATGAAGGACCCTTCCAATTTGTCTAAAATAGACAATTCGCTCTGCTTTTCATCTTTGCCTTTTCCTGCCCAGCTAGATTCTTTTGATTCTTACCTTACCCCCCAAAGAGGCTTACCTTAGTGCCAGAACAGAAGTGACAACAGGAAGAGCCAAATAGAAACCCAAAGAATGTGAGATTAGCAGGAGCCATGCAGCCAAACAACTGTGGCTGGGAAAGCACAGATACTCCACCCCGAAGTGCTGAGAGAGAGGGTAGAAAGCTCCAAATATAAACAGGAAGAAACATCAGACAGAGGAGAGATAGGCAGGTGGCAAGGAAGAGTGACAGAAGGAAAGAAAAAACAAATCAGTGCAGAAGATGTGAAAGAAAGAATGAAGGTAAACTGAAGAATTAAATATGTAATGGAGATACAACATGGAGGTGTGGGAAAGGAAGTAAACCAAGAAAAGGGTCTCAGGCAGAGAAGAATGAAATTCAACCTGCCTAAAGTCAACCTAGCCCATGGAAAACTTCAGGAAAACACAGTCCAGCACAAGGAGCTCAGCAGAGCCAGAGTCTGAAAACAAGCATCAGTGAACATGGTCTCTAAAAACAACAGCTTCAATTCTTGAAAACAAACATTTCACAATCTGGCAGAACCTGCACATGCACATCTATTCGCAGGACCTGACCTGTGCTGTCCAAACATCTCAAACAGACTGGAGGTGCAAATAATCACTGGGTGTTCCCAGGGCGTGTGCCCTCGTGTGCTGTCACATGCACACACCTGTCACATAGCCCAGGTGACTGCCAAGACTATTGGAATCACTGGCATGGCAGCAAGATGCCAAAATACAGGACAGTCCTGGTGGAGTTGAGGCCCATATGTAAGTAATGGCTGCATAATCAGCACCTTACTCATATTTTATGTAACAGTGACGAAGCCAAGGAGCAGGAGCAAAGCTGAATGCTGAGTTCAGCAGAGGGCGGCGGGTTAGCACTGCATCCTGCCTTGTGCTAACCTTCCCCGAGTCCAACTGACATGGGAAGGGCAGGATCAGGACAAAAGTTTGCTTGTTGCTCCTCTTAACATACCTTTCCAGAAGATTTTATTCCTTTAAATAATGCAGCTCCAACAATCATCCAGGACAGGAGGAGGCAGAGAGCCAGGTACCACACGATTGTGCCCGTCTCATCCAACCCACTCGAGCGCTGAAGAGCCACTTTACTGAAAGCACAGAATGTTCCCATGAGAAGAGGGTGACAGCAGCATGCACATCTCTTCAGCTAATTCTTGGAAGAAAGTGAGCTGCTGCTGGTGTCTACTGGTGTTAACAAGGCTCTGCAACCTCTTTCAGGAATATGCAGTTAAAACTGCATTATTGGCACTGAAAAACTGAATATTTAACTGTAGTTTTCCTCTGTTTTTGAGGTCCACTACCTCTCAGCTCTCCATACATTTCCCGTAGGCCCACCTTAGCCTTTCCGTGCTAACACTGAAATTCTGTCAGCAAGAGAAGAGCTCACAAGAATCAGTTCCCAGGAAACATGAGGTAAATTTTAGCCACGTGGCTAAAGAAATGGCCATTTCACAATAGACCTAGATTCAGAATAAGGGATTTGCATGCCCACACCACTTGACGAGGTATTTTTTCTGGACAGCAAGATAAGAAAAAATAAAAGGTACATCCAAAGTCACAGTGTGTAATAAAGGTATTTTTAACAATTTCTTTAACGTATTTACTTACTTCCAGTATTGCTCACTAGGAAATTGCACTGCTTTGTAGTCTTGGGTGCCATTTATACACGTGAGATTGTGGCTTGTGACAAACGAGTAGTTTGCACGAATGATTTCTCCATGTAAGGTTGTGTTGCAATCATTTACTGAAAGCAAGAAAAAGGAATCATTAACACTGTGATGACGATTGTAAAAATCAGGCTATTATAGCAAACATGTTTTGTAAAGTTACAGCTTCAGTTTGCCTACTAACAATATTTAGAAACAAACGTGAACTATCACTTGGCAGCTGTGACTTTGTTACTAGGCTGTAAATCAAAACACTGAGAATCTGATCTGTTCACCGTGTTTTAGTTATCCTCAAGAATATTTGCAAAAATCACAACTAAGGATAGTGAACATGGTAGCCTTGGTTACTCTATGAAAACCATTGTCTCAAACCAAGATTCCACACAGATCATCTGCTAGCAACTTCACCTTATTGCCACAAAGGGCTTATCAGAGCTCTTTAAACATTTTCGTTGGAGGAGGATGGGAGGAATGGGCACTGTTTAGTGCTGGGAATTTTTTGCCAGCACATACAGTAAAAAAATTTTATCAGCATATCAGCATTTACTGGGAAAATCTTGTTAAAGCGTTTTTCAGAAAAGTTTCTTCTGTTCAGTTTTGTATTCCCCCAACACTTACAAATTTTGTACTGAGATATTTTTTGGTTTGCCCATAAGCAAGCATCAACTTTTTGTTACATAAAGTATCTCAACTTCATTTTATGAAACCTATGATCTTAGAAGAGATTTTCAAATACACGCTTGAGTTACATTAACACTGTAAACAATGTAATCCATCCTGATCCTGTCCTTGTTATTTTAATAATCTCAGAGGTTACCTGGTAAGACACTTCCAGCTGCTAACTACTAATTACCTCACCAACTTTACCTTTTGCCTTAAACTGGTCTGATATGGAAACTGGTGAGATAAAAAGTGTTTGGCCCTACCTGTGCTGCCAAATAACAAGAACAATAACGTGGAGATATGTTCTAAAGAGTTAATTAGGTGCGAAAACCAATGCCTGGCTGGTGCTCAGGATTACCATAGCCACAGGGGAGGCAATGGGCGATGAAGAGAAACCTGATAAAAACTGCAGCAGTATAACTTGACTCATGAAAGGAAGGTATTTGTTTGCCATGAAACCTGATGAAATGGGAATGCAGTATTTCCAGGGACAGCATGTACTAGAAAAAAATCTGAGGTTTTAAAGGAGAAAAAAGGATCCAACATGGTGGTTTCAGCCCAGCTCTCTGTAGATTTCTCAAGCACCCAGAACTGGTGGCAGGGAAGAAGATAAGCATCACTCCTTTGTGTTCAGAGACAAAACTCCAGGAAGGGCTTTTCAAGCCAAAGGGAGCAGTCTTGCTCGTATGAGTTCTCCCAGAAAACAGGTCAATTCCCAAAACCAATAATATTAAACTCTATCTGTTAAGCATGTTACCTATTTGTGTCTTGCTGCAGAGTTCATCTGCCCAGGAGAAGCAGTCTGACCATGGCAGCACCTTTTGAAATGAGGCAAATAAGTAGTAGAGTGCATAAGCAATGATAACGTTGTAGTAGATTGTCACAAATGTTGAGATGATGACCATCGTGATGCCCACTCCTAGGAAAGAGAAGACAAAATGTCTTATATCCCAAACTTGTGCTGGGAAAAACAAACAAACAAAAAAAATCCACACACGTAAAAAGAACCCCAAAAACCAACAACCAAAAAACCAAACAAATGGCCTTCACTTGACTTTTAAAAGGCTACTTGGCAAGAAGTTGAGATTTAGATTTTGGGGATTTTAAATAATCTTTAAGAGCAAACAAACAATGAAAGAGTAAAGCCATGAAATGAAGCATATGATCCAAACTGATCAATTCAAACAGTTTTGACACAGAGTTTGAATCAAACCCATACAAAAATTAGACTACTTACTCAGTCCAAGTCTAAGGGAAAAATACAGTATTTTATTCTCTCCCAGTTCAGAGGGAAGCATAGTAAAATAAAAGAAACTGTACTAGGACTACGCAAGCCATTTTAAAAACTCAACTGCAATGAAAGCTTTTAATAATAAACAAGCAGCAACACAAAACATTAAGTCTATGCCAATACTACTTCGCTAAATTAGCTTTGTCCTGTGAGTTTGGGAAAGCTCAAGTTTGACAATCTCCACCATCTTCAAAACTATATGTAAATTTCTACCCTCACAGACACATAAAAGATTTGCTGTGTTTGAAAATTTTTGCATGGTTTTTGCAGCACAGAGAATAAACATTGCGGCAACCAGTTTCTGTGCAAGGTGGCATGAAAAATTTTTATTGCATCAGCACATAATTTCCTTGTTCCTACATTAATTTCTCTGGTACATAAAGAGAACCAAGACCAGTTGCATGGTCCCTTACACCCACAGTACAGAATCAGGATGGATAGGAGTGAGTAAAGCACATGGTTAGTTGTTTCTGAAGGAATCTCCTTATGAAATGCAAACCCTCTAAGAGACAGGCAAACTACCACTGCAGACCTCAACGAATTCCCTTGTCTCAAGAGGCATTTCACCTCACAAAGCCGGAGCCTAGGCTGTTTTATCACACCAGAGGATGTTGCGGGATGACTATGTGCACAGCACTCCATACAGACCAGGCCCACGTGCCAGTGCCAACACTGGCAGCCAAAACCAGAATTAGCCCATCCAACACAGAACTGCCTTGCAAGTGACACTGGACACAAAGTGTAAAGAAGCAGGGATAAAGTCAACTTCTAAAATTTGTATTCAGTCTATTGCACATAGTACAACCATTTCACTGAGGCTTTCCGTCAGATAGCAAACAGAGACATTTTCTTCTGGCTGGACAGCTGCAGTGAGGGTGGTGTGCTGCTTAACACCAGGAAAATAATAGATAAAACCTCTCATAATTGACAACCTTTTGGGGGAAATCTTTTATCAAAGTCCATTTATTAACTAAATACAAATAACAAATTAACTAATTAATTAATAACTAATTAACTAATAAAGAAGTGTGTACCTGGGAACATAACACTGACCTCATAACATGGGGAATAGTCACATGAAGATCGGCGTCTCAGAATCAGAAACTTTGTAACAAAATCATTAATCCCCATCAGTTTATTACTAGAATAAAAAATATGTAAGGAAGCATAACAAAACCAACCTTGAAACAATGGTAATACTCTCCACATAGAAACTGGCCCAAGGCTGGCAAACTGCCCAAGGGAACATTCCATGAAAAATAAGGGCAAGCCAGCTAATGCCAACATGAGGCTGTAGGGGATCAGAAAAGCACCTGATGGGAGAAAAGAGAGAAAAACCACAATCACACACAGGGAAAACAATGAATTTTTCAGTATTCACCACATTTTTATCACATTTTATACTCCCTCTTTTTTCCCTCTCATCAAGCCTCACTGTAGGGAGGTTTTTTTCGGAATAAAGAGATCTGTTTCTAAATCCTATTTTCTGTAAGACTAAGAAGGACCTGCAATGAAGAGATGCAGATTGTCAGGAGGATTGCTTTTTTACAAAGGAAGGTTTCTCTTAGAGAAAGAAAAGGATTTTACAAAATCTATTGAAGACATAGTGCTCCTGTATGAACAGGAACACTGCTCAGCTGTAGGTAACATCAGGCTTGTCTACTTTCTATTTACTATTCCAGCTTTTAATTTAAAAAATAACAGAACCATTCCTTTATGTACTTAGCTGTGATTTGCAACTGCCCTGTTGGAGCAGCTACTGGACATGAAAGCATTAAAAATATTTTCTATGGTTGGCTGAGTGCTGTGTCAAGTAGCATCTCAGTGTGGCTCTTGTTCAAGTCCATTTTAAAGTGTAGATCAACCTGATATCAGTGAGCGTCCTGTTCTTTGAAAGGGACTGGCACTTCTCTGTGTGCTCACAGAAGATGAGAAAAGTGAGAGCACAAGTTTGATAAACACAACCCCATATCCCCACAGAAATCTGTCCTCCTCACTCTCAGTGAATTTAAAGCAGTCAAGGATCAGGTTCTGCAGGGAACTGCAAATACCTGATGTAATTTCAGGAAGTAAATTATCCCACAGAGAATTAACTGGATTACTCCTGTGTTTCAAAACCACGATGTAACAGTTGTCTTTATCAATCATGGGCAAAGAGCATAGAGAAGGATGCACAAATAAGCAAAGTTTTCTGCTGCAGTAGATAAGAAAAAAAGGTCTAGTACAAGGGCTGATGTCACAACTTATTTTGTTTTCACAATTTTCTTCAACAAAATGCAACCTCGTCAAGCTTGTCCAATGAAACTTCTGTACTGACAATGCCTCCTTATGTTCCATAAGTGCAGCTCTATGGGCTGTGCTGCATTTATAGCCCAGAATTTGACTTCAACAACTGTTAGGCAAAGCAAATAGGTAC
>WEKX01016375.1:205046-219203 GCA_013390025.1 Pitta sordida | reverse complement strand
GGAGCCGCCTCCCGCCCCTGGGGCAGCCCCTCGCCGCCCGACTCACGCCCCGTGCCCGCTTCCCCGCCGCACCCCGCCCGCTGACCCTCCTCCGGCCCCGCGCCCACATCCTCGGGAACACCCACCTGCCTAACCCGGCTCGGCCACCTGCCCACTTCCCTTCCTAAGCACCCTCTGACCTCCACTGCTCGCCTTACCCCTACCCACTTCCCCTGCCACGAACCAGCCTGGACTCACTCCCGCAGTCCAGGCTTTTCAGTCCTCCTTGCCCCCCTCCCCCCTTTCCTGCAGCCTCTCTGCCACTCGCCTTCCTTTCTAGCATGCCCCCCCCNTTAACTAAATAGGAATAAAAAATTAACTAATTAATTAATAATTAATTAACTAATAAAGAAGTATGTACCTGGGAACATAACACTGACCTCATAACATGGGGAATAGTCACATGAAGATCGGCGTCTCAGAATCAGAAACTTTGTAACAAAATCATTAATCCCCATCAGTTTATTACTAGAATAAAAAATATGTAAGGAAGCATAACAAAACCAACCTTGAAACAATGGTAATACTCTCCACATAGAAACTGGCCCAAGGCTGGCAAACTGCCCAAGGGAACATTCCATGAAAAATAAGGGCAAGCCAGCTAATGCCAACATGAGGCTGTAGGGGATCAGAAAAGCACCTGATGGGAGAAAAGAGAGAAAAACCACAATCACACACAGGGAAAACAATGAATTTTTCAGTATTCACCACATTTTTATCACATTTTATACTCCCTCTTTTTTCCCTCTCATCAAGCCTCACTGTAGGGAGGTTTTTTTCGGAATAAAGAGATCTGTTTCTAAATCCTATTTTCTGTAAGACTAAGAAGGACCTGCAATGAAGAGATGCAGATTGTCAGGAGGATTGCTTTTTTACAAAGGAAGGTTTCTCTTAGAGAAAGAAAAGGATTTTACAAAATCTATTGAAGACATAGTGCTCCTGTATGAACAGGAACACTGCTCAGCTGTAGGTAACATCAGGCTTGTCTACTTTCTATTTACTATTCCAGCTTTTAATTTAAAAAATAACAGAACCATTCGTTTATGTACTTAGCTGTGATTTGCAACTGCCCTGTTGGAGCAGCTACTGGACATGAAAGCATTAAAAATATTTTCTATGGTTGGCTGAGTGCTGTGTCAAGTAGCATCTCAGTGTGGCTCTTGTTCAAGTCCATTTTAAAGTGTAGATCAACCTGATATCAGTGAGCGTCCTGTTCTTTGAAAGGGACTGGCACTTCTCTGTGTGCTCACAGAAGATGAGAAAAGTGAGAGCACAAGTTTGATAAACACAACCCCATATCCCCACAGAAATCTGTCCTCCTCACTCTCAGTGAATTTAAAGCAGTCAAGGATCAGGTTCTGCAGGGAACTGCAAATACCTGATGTAATTTGAGGAAGTAAATTATCCCACAGAGAATTAACTGGATTACTCCTGTGTTTCAAAACCACGATGTAACAGTTGTCTTTATCAATCATGGGCAAAGAGCATAGAGAAGGATGCACAAATAAGCAAAGTTTTCTGCTGCAGTAGATAAGAAAAAAAGGTCTAGTACAAGGGCTGATGTCACAACTTATTTTGTTTTCACAATTTTCTTCAACAAAATGCAACCTCGTCAAGCTTGTCCAATGAAACTTCTGTACTGACAATGCCTCCTTATGTTCCATAAGTGCAGCTCTATGGGCTGTGCTGCATTTATAGCCCAGAATTTGACTTCAACAACTGTTAGGCAAAGCAAATAGGTACGTACAAGTAAGTTCTCTACAGTTGCTTGACATCTATGCTCTCTCTAATTACCAATGATAGCCTTGCAAGTAGATAAAGTTCTAGAATATCAGCCAGGAAGGCTGGTACCTCTGCTTGGTTTTGCTACTAGTTCATTATGTGTCAGGTAGAGGCCCTCTCTGCCTCACACTTCCCAACTCTCTAGTTGGGATAATTATTGAGTTTGGATAATTATTCCAGCTTAGCTTGTTTGCATGGCAAAACAAAGGTGCAGAGAGGATTCAGCTGTTCTCCATAGCATACCAGGGAGGTAAGCACTGGGGAGGAAGAATAACTATTTAGGTAAGTAGAGGATATTGGTGCATGTTGGTTGTGAGTCAGTCACAAGAGTTCTGGAATACTCAGGTGGAAATTAGTAATTAAAACTAAATACTACATCCCTCCTTAGCCGGTACCCAAAAAGCATGCTTTTCCCTTTCCCATGAGCAGGCACTACTCCCAGTTCCCAGGGTGGTGCTCACAACCAGCTTTGTAAGAAGTCCCCAGGCTGAGGGCTGGCCCGTGGAACTTGCTCTCCTCTCTCTTGGGGATACCAAGGCGTGCCCACCCAACACGGCCATTCGGTACAGGTACCTCCGCCATTCTGGTAGGTGAGGTAGGGAAAGCGCCAGACGTTGCCCAGGCCCACGGCATAGCCCACCATGGAGAGCAGGTAGTCGCCTTTACTTGACCAGTTGCCACGCTCCGAGTTCTCATCACTGTCACTGGAGTGGCCGCCTTTTTCACTTGACAAAGTGAAGTCCTTGGAAGAAAAGAGGGAAGGCTTGTGATCACCCCACAGGCAAGCAGGACAGTCATATCCTCATTTCTCTGTCCAGCGCAGCACCTTGGCATTGCTGGGCAGAGCCAGGTGGGCTGCCAGTCCAGCTGATCCCTAGCAGGCCAGCACAGACCTGTGAGAGACAGTCCCATCAGAGAGCCCAAACACCCTCACGGACAGTTTTGCCCTATTCTTTAGTAGAGTACCTTAGTAGACTACCTTAATCTTCTGTGTTGTCAGCTTCTGGGGGCACGACCTCCAGGCAACTCCCCTACTCTGTCCGTGCACATGGCCAGATGCCCGCATACCTGTTCAGATATTCACACCAGCCCACACTTGTATGCCCACTTCAAAAAACACCTGTCCTAGTGCATTTTACACATACCCAGGTGCTCACCCATTTTTCCTACCACTGCGCACCCGTACTCCCCTATCTGTCTGGATCTCACCTGCCCAGACAACTTCATACCTGCCCAGTACTCCCGTAGCTGCTCACATACCTGCATCCTGCTTGATCAAGTGCCTCTACATCCACCTGGGCATCTCTATACCCAGATGTCCCCGTAGCCCACCTGCCCGGGAGCCCCCGACCAGCCACCCTCCGCCGCCTCACCTTCTTCTTCCCGCAGGACAGAAAGCCGGGCAGGCTGAGCATCCCCATCTCCGCTGCCGCCACTCAGCTCTGCCCGCGCTCGCCACCGCCCGGCCCTTTATCAGAGCGGGCTGCCGCCCGCCCCTCGCCGCCCTGCCGGGAATNCCCCCCACTCCTTGCCCTTCTCTATCCTCTGCCAGTACCTACCTGCACACCCACACCCTTGTCTTCTACCTACAGGCTGTCAGCTCCCCATCACACACTGACCCTCTCAGCCCACTTAGGCAGCTGCCACCACTGCCTCCCTGCGCCTCCCCACGGAGCCTCTGCCTGTCTGTATCACCTGTGGTCACTCACCCAGAGCCTCTGCTCCACTGCTACCTGCTTCTCTCTCATTCTTTCTTAACCTGCTCCATGCTGGAGTCCAGGCTCAGGAGAGGCAGGAAGGAAAAGGGCACAAGGGGGTTAAACAGATATTTCAGCTTCTGAACACACCTTTCAAGTACACATGACAGGCACAGAAAGGGCAGATCATAAAAGCAAAGCCATCTCCAGAGAAGGAATTTGGGCAGAAACGACTTAAAGCACTCCCCTGCTTCACCCACCAGTGACGGTGATGTCCCACCCTTAAGGGGAAGAGATGTCACAGTGACCTTCCCTAAGCATTCCATAAGCTAACACGGGAAGATAGTACTCCATGTACAGGCACAAGGAGACATTGAAAAATTGCTCTCCTCCATTTCTAAATGGTCTTCTCCACAGCTGTTTTAGATCCACTCTGTGACAAAAGCACTTTCTGTCCTCAATTGTTGTGACTTTTTGTTGAGTAAAATGTTACCCAGCATCTCTTAATCTAGCAACAAGTAAGAAGTATGCAAGGAGTGAGAAATGTGTGGGACAGGATCTGAAGGTGGGGAGGAAAATCAGATTATATTTTATCACCCTGTGCAGCAGGTTCTCTAGGACACTTCTATTTTAGATAATGGAAAGATGCCAGAATCCTCTTATCTTTGTAACAAAAAGCAAGTGCAGGTGTAGCGTCCTGACAGGACACACATTTTTTTAGAAAATAATAAAAGTTAAACACTCCTGTAAAGGCTGCCTGCAAATTTAGGATTCACATGGCCGATCCAAAACACTGCACACAGACCTTCAGACTGGTTCTACATGGAACAATACAAAACCCACCCAGACCAAGGAAATCAGTCCACTTTCTATTCCTAAGAAATCAGTCCATATTCTTCCAAAGCTTCTCTGAGGTGTACCTAAAACAAAGGAAACTTTCTGACAGTCCTAATCTGAGATAAGAATTTGAACTAAAATGAGATAATGTGATTTTAGTTTGGGTTCTGGGTAACTCCTGTATCTGTGAATCACTATCTCTGCAGGGGGAAACAAAAACTTTCCTGTAAACAATGCTGGGCCTAACAGGAGCTCCAGGTTCTCTTCCAAACTCATGATTCAAGAACTTGTTATCACCTTGTTTAGAAATTGAATGAGATTAAAAACAACCTGTTAGGCCGAGCCTCTCCTTTCATACTAGGATAAAGTGAATGTGGCAATGCTGCGAAGTCACTGGCTGTGTCATCATTTCTGTGTAACTGAGGATGACTGCAAGTGAAACTATATTGAAGGTACCACTTCTCTGATGCCTTCTGAAAGTTTCATTTGTAATGCTTTTTCTCTATTTAGAGGAGAAAAGTAAAAATCACAGCTGAGTGATAATTTTGGGGTTGAGCAGTGGCGAGATCAGTATCACTGCAGAGAGGACTTTGCCTGAAGCAGGATTGTGTTGGCTATGCAGCTGAACAGCACAGCAGTTCCATTTGCAGCATTCACTAGAGTCTAAGTTCATCAAGTTCATCCCTGAAGGCTGGCTCCTCACAGATGGCATAGCCACCCCACTAACCATCCTACCACACAGTTACACCTGGAGTGTCTCAGCTGAAAACACAGAAATATCAGCCAGCAAACCAGAACCAGCTCGGCTCTGCCACAGAGGAGATATCTCCTGACCAGCAGAATAACTGAAGTCTTGTTTTGAGTTTGGAAAGGACCCCTGGATTACGATCAAGTCCACTTACTGAACATTCTGTTAGTCTAATGGGGAGAAAAAAATAAAAGAAAAAATATTCATGATAACCTTAACATGCTGACAACACAGCAAACAATTCTGATATTTCCTAGGAGCAGTGAGATACCTGTGTTTTCCATTTAATTACACCAGAACTATTATCAGATTTGGGGTATTGCCCTTAGCTAACACAAAAAGCTCTGGTGATGCAGTTGATGTGTTTGATGTGCTTATTTAAGAATACAATTACGTAGTAAATTTTACTCTTAACCTATACCCTCTGCGATAGCAGTACTTACTAATATTGGCACCTGGCCCACACAACCAAAACTGATTCAGCAGACAAAGTTGGGACTCATTTACCTCTCCCATTCCCAAAATGGCAGGAGATAAAGACCAGAAAACCCACTTTGCAAATATGTAGTAGGAATGGCTTTAGAATGCACTAGTCCTGGCAACAAAGCAGTAAAAGAAAGTTGCTGTGTGCCTGCAAGAGAGTCAATTCTCTCTAGGATAAAGCAGTCCAGAAGAAGAGCAAGAATGAATTCAAGAGATGCCTGCAGCCTTGCCATCTCTGATGTGCACAACTCTTGGAAAATAGTAATGAATCTCCAGACAAATCAGGTTCTCTCTCAGCTGGAGAAGATCAAGCCCCTTTGCCAGCTCAGGAGTCCACTTACCAGATGTGAACAGATGTGTAGTTCAAAATAACCCTTGCCCTAACTGAGATCCCAAAATGAACCAAGAGTCTGTGTGAAGGAATAATTATTGGTGTTTTGGAAGACTAACAATCAGACCCATTAGCAGCAAACAAGAAACGATGGATCTGTGTCTAACTGCCTACAGACCACTATATTTATCTGTATAGACTCCTTCCACAGGACAGAAACTGCCCCCATCTGCCATTCCGGAATGTCTGTGAGGGCAGTTCCATGATACCTGCCCCATGGTACCCAGTGTGGTGTTACAAACCTGCTCCACACCCTGGAATGACAAGGTATGTGCCAGTGTGCATTAGATGGCCATGACAAGGATGTTAGTACCTTCCCACAAAGCCAAAGACGGCAGTGAGGGACTACACCGTATTTGCTGACTGACAAACAACCTCCTCACATTTTATTCCAGTATCAACACACCAGCTTCACTACAGCTACAGACAAACACTTTGGTAACAAAATGGCAGTAAACACAGCAACTAGGAGAAAAACAAACAATCAAAATACAAAACCTCAAACAACAAAAACAGAATCACAGAATATTCTGAGTTGGAAGGGACCCACAAGGATCATGGAGTCCTACTCTTAAACAGCACCACTGCCTCCCTGACAGGAATCGAACCCCCAGTCTCCCGCATGAGAGATGGGGGGACACACCACTGTACTAAAGTAGATTTCACAACAACAAAAAACCAAGTAACCAATCAAACCTGGAAAAAACCTCCCAAACAAAAAAAACCCAACACCAAACAACTGAAAAAAATCCAATAAACAAAACCCCCAAACCCACCATACCATGTTGGTCTTCAGGATCGTATGAAGATTACTTAAACCATCTAACCATCCATCAACAGCATGTAATTACTCTTGTCCACAACTCCACAGGAATACTACACTCTTTGGAACACAGAATCAGAAAGCCAGACAGGACTGCTCTAACTGTAACTGATAGATGAAACAATGCAGAAAACTTAAGCTGTGGGCTCCTGCAACTGCAGGAATTACCCTCTCCTTTACAGATGAACAGAATCAAGCCCTATAGTTTGTATTTAATAAATGTTTTCTCCTTAAGAAAGTATCAACCTTTATTTAAACGCAAAATGATAACAAATGAGAAAATTTCCTTTGTGGCAAACTGAATCACAGGTCGTTTAGACCAACGCTTTACCACTAACATAAAAAAAATTCAATCATTGGTCTAATAAACCACAAAAGCAAGGCACCATTCATCATCTGGTGAGAATTCTCTTATTTCACTGTAAGCAAGGTTGAAGTGTATCTAGAGGAAGACATAGCAAGGTGTGCTTAGAAGACAGGATGGAAAGACAACGATGGTCAAGGACATAGCCAAATTACAGAGAAAAAGGCAAGGGTTTCTGCAGCAGCCATCTGGGGCTTTAGAGAGGTACTTATGGAAGCAGATTGTCAGGGTTTACAGCAAAACACAGAGTGTGGAAACTACTTTCTGAAGAGGCCTTGTGCCAATACTGGCTTGTCTAGTTGTAATGGCCCCCATCCAACACTTTGCGTAACTTGGGCAACTGAGACATAAAACCGATTTTACTTCCAACCTTGCTGATCCCTTCAGGGTAAGGAGTGAAGTTTTGCTCAGGGGAAAGCAAGATGACATATTATATATATTTCCTTGATATGTTTTAGTTCTTTAATAGTTTTGGGCTTTTCTGCATAACTGGGCTGTTCATTGCTATTCTCCAACAGGCCATCAGGACACACACATCTACTCAGTTTGGATCTCAACCCACGAGCTCATTTTCATTACATGGAAATTCTAAAAAAAACTGATTCGGAAACTTAGAAAGGGGACAATGAAAGTTTTCAGTCATGTGATACATTTGGTTCACTAACTAAATAATACACTCTATTATGCATCACACATGGTCATACTAAAGACCTTTATTGGCCTAATCTCAATAATTGGTTCTTGATCCAATTTTCCCCCAACTTCAGGATTTCTGGATTCATCTCCATGACCATCTCAAAAGTAAGAAGTACAGCATGGTCACTCCTACTTGCCTCCATGGACAGTCTGCTACCATAACCCAAAAGAGCTCGCTCACTCACTCATTTATCTCCTCACAACAGAACAGTTGTAAAAGTGCTATAAATGCAAAATGCCTTTGAAGTCACACTCCTATAATGGGTGGAGATTTGAAACTATACTTTAAGCAAATTCGCCTTCCGGCATTTTTAGCAGGTTGCAACCTGCAAATTGTTAATATAATATGCACTAATAGAGTTAGTGATGGGGAAGTATTTTATATATATATATATGAAATAATTATAAGGGAGAATAAACCAGTAAAACTGAAAGTTCTAAAACACTGTTTTTCTATTACACTGAGCCTGGAAGAAGATTTTGCTGTTCCAGCCACTCAAGAGGAAGCCACCAGTCTCCATTCACAAAATTAATCAAGTTGTTTTTGAGAGTCTTGCCAAGATTGACAGCTTTATATCTGTGGTACATTAATCTCCTCTTTAGCTGATTTAACTATTTTAAAGTTTTAATTGAAGAGAACCTGAGAGAAGACTCAAGACGCTTCAAGAATTATTAGATGGAATGTGATCCTCAAATACTTCACTCAGACTAAAACTCTTTCCAGGATAATGTGGCCTTTCTTGTGACACTGTCTCTCTCGAGTCCCTGAGAACTCATGAATCTGTCAGAGATTACAGAAGTTGCCAATCAGGAACACATATATATGACAGTTCTCAAACATCATCCAGAATAAGGAGTGAGGGAACCAAAAAAGGACTAACATGTTCAAAGTAGATGACAGAGGCTAGGTGTTTGTATCAACTGCAAAACCCTCTGAAAATCTCTGCTGAAATACTGACTCTGCAATGACCAATTGCATTTGTGTCCCAGGGCTCCTAATTCCCCCAGTTCTGCTTCCGCTTATGGTACAGAACATCTCAGTTTTCCCTGAATCATGCATCCTTGTGCCAAACAAACATCCAAGTCTCACTCACCTTGCCCCTTCCCTAGGAGCTCCCTTCTCTAGGAGTATGCCCTAAAGGCATGCTCCAAACACGTTCAACTTGTTTTTGAGCAACAGAAACAATGGGTAAATGCATAACCTGCTGTATCGTGTCCTGGAAGAAGTAACAACAGATACTTTATCTCTTCTTTTTTTATTTGTTGTACTGTATGGCAAAGCTAAAAAGTGGGAGCATACAATTATCAAAACTTAATGATCCGGGAGCGCACAGGTTTCAGAATATAATGACTTGCCTATTGTGAAATGCTCAGAGGTGGGGCCAGTAGAAACTAAGGAGTCATTTTTAATTGAGCAAAATAAAGCCTAGGAATGAGTACAATACCAATTTCAAGTATGCTGTACTGAGTTCATCAATCTCATGAACAGTTTAATTTTTAAATTCTTCCCCAGTACCAAGTGTCAGTATTTCTGGAGTTCAGCAGGAGATGCTGGTAGGTGGTTTTGGTTTTCTTCCCCACCCCCAGTTTTATACCTTCTTGTTACACAAAACCCCAGCTTTTCACAGAAGATAACATAAATGCATATTCTTGAGAAGCCTCTGACTAACAGTAAGGCTTTGAAATACAGGCATTGACTACCACACAGCAAAAAGAAGACCTTTCAGCTCAGTCCACCTTTACACGAGGTAATTTTACATATTAACATGCAGTCCTGATATGTGATCACCAGGAGAGTTATCTTTGTGATTGTCCTCCTTCACAAAAGGACAAAAGTGAGGCTGTTAGCCATGCATGATATCTTTGAAATGGAAATTCCTCCATCAACACTTTCCTTTGTGTGATATCTGTTCCTGTAGGTTAGCAATTACTCTCAGAAATAGTTCCTCCAAGTCTGCGGGCCCTGTCACATAAGAAAAAGCAACCTCATCTCATGTAGTACACCATAAAATCACTTGTAATAACACAGTTCTGAGTCTGAAATGAAAAAGTACGCTTTACAAGGACACTGGAACAATTACTTAGCTGAACATAATTGACTTAGAAATCCTTTCTAAGAGGAACTCATCTTTTTTTACAAGGAGGATAGTAGAGGTAGGGTTGCTCAGGTATTTTATACAGCACCTGTTCAGTAGGCAACACATGAGCTGCAGTGGACAACACTACCCGATTCCATGAATCCCAGAACCCATGATTTCCTTTATCCACACCACACGACCTCCTCCCCTGTAAAATCAGGGAGTACATTTGCATTCCCTTTGAGCAGGACAGAAAGCTGACCACCCTCAGATAATCCATAACTGACTTGAAAAAGCTTTAACTAGAAACACTCCAAGTTATTTTAATACAACACTCACCCTAATTGCCACAAATCCAGTCGCTCCACTGACATTTCTTTCCAGGCCTCTGGACAATTCTGAGTGATTCTAGCTCAGGCTCTTCTGAGTAGCCCATCCTCATAGTCCAGCCTCTCCTCTTCTCCTGCAGTATCAGGAACAGCCATACCTAACCCCAAAAGCCCAGCGAAAGGTCCAGAGCCTTGGCTGGCTGGGAAGGGTGTGAAGGCAACTCCCTGCCTCCCATGGCCCTGCCATTAACAAGGCAGCAGAGGCAACACCTGCTTGGAGGTGAATCCTCTTAGCACACTCTCAGAGCACCTGACCCAACTGCCATTTTCTAATGAAACACTGATTTTCATCAAACCACTTAGGACTGGCAACAAAATTCAGGGTCTTCCAGGCTGTTTGACAGCCCACAGTTTTTTAACATGTTAAGGTTAGGCAGCATCTCAGCATGAGGCTTCTAGGATTACACTTTTGGATTACAGTTCCACCTAATTGTCACTTTCCACAGGTAGTTTTTTGAGAGAAAGGGCCAAAGTTTACCACATTTCAAAGAATCTCAGTAGAGAAAGCTAAGGGACTGAGCACAGTCCTGGTGTGAGATCTCAGTGCAGATGTACACCTGAAATAACTTCCTCAGAGGATACTTTGTCATTAGTTGTGTGGAGTAAAAATTTGTCTTCTCTGGCAGCTCAACTAATTTACATCTCATTTCAGCATTTTAGTATCAGGATCAGGGCTGCAGATGGAACAGGTTTGCCACTTTTCCCTTCATGGCAAACATCACTGCACAATGAACAGAGAAAGCTGGGGGTTTGTGTCTTTTTTACTGCAGCTATAAAATGAGATTGAAAGACAGTTCCACCACAATTAGCAAGAAAAATGTACATCTACTATTCCTAAAATTTGTGAAAAGTTTACAAGAATGCTGTCACTTTCTCCTCTGCTGAATTGCTAAATGTATTGATATGCCCATGACAACAAACTGCTTCCACTAGGTTACAGCTGCTCTGCAGTACAAAGGATACCCATTTCTACAAATTTGTTTTACTTGAGAAGATTGAAAAAAAATACACTGCACTTTTCCCAAAGTTGAAAAATAACAGGTTGAGTTTTACACTGTTATTTTTTTATTCTCAACACCCTGCATTTTCTTTAGCTGGTTTTAGTGTTCAAGTGAAAAAAACATTACAAAGATACGTTGTTTTTTTTCCATAAAGATGGGACAGTTACCATCATCCTCTGACATACCAACGTCTGGCACTCATCCAGACACCTATGGATTGTGAAGCTTTGTAAATTTCGCTTTAGTAATGAGCTTCTTTGCATAATCTTGGTCTGGCAATCCTGTAATTTCACGCACTCCTCATTGCAAACTTCTCCTTGACTGGCAAACAAGGGAGTGAAGTTTGAACAGCAGAGCAGGAAGGCAAAGTAGGGAACGACTGCTGACGTTCTTTCCAAGAGATGAAGCAAGACACAAGAACCTGTGTTTATGCACCTGGCAGGGAACACCAGGACACGTCAGAGCAGCAGTGACTACTACAGAAAGTGCAATGAGCAATCCTTGGAATTTCCCATATAAATTGTGATGGACAGCAAATATTGACCCATAGAGGACTTGCTGTGGTCCAGTTTATAGTGACAATGTGGTTGTGATGGCTCTACGATGTTCACCTTCTTATCCCCAGAGGCTCATCTTCTTTCTGTTTTTGTTTTGTTTTGTTTTTTACAAACAGTTGTAAAAGCTGAAAGAGAAAATCAGATTTTCTGTCTGTGATGGGAAAGTCTCCAGGACTGTTCCACACAGCACAGAGCATGTGGAACTGCTGTTGGGACCACATAAAGAGGCTGCACAAATTCATTGCTGAGTCATGGTAGCCCGTAAGAAGTTAAAAATAGTAACAAGCCCCACAGTTTACATAGAACGGCTGCTTTAAACTTGAGAAAGGTGCTCAGATATTGTATTTGTTTGCATATCTGGATACACGTTTTGCAGCCATACTTTCCACACCAGAATACGTAGGAATGTGTCTCATTATAGAAGCCAGAGGCTAAAACATGTTATATTTTCAGGCTATTGAATAGAGGGAACCCGCCTTGATTAAAGAATCTAATCAAGTAACGTGACATCATATAACATGATAATTTTCCAAACTGCACAGTGCAGTGCCAGGGGACCTGGAAAAAATCCCAGGAAACTTCACTCTGTTATTCTATCTGATCCCAAACACATTTGAGCTCATATTCCAAGACTTAGAATAAATTCTCCAGAGCTGCAATATGGAGAAATTAGATTAAACAATAACTTTTGAGCATTAATTTTCATTTAAAAATTGATGATTCATGTCCAGGCTGTGGGATTCCATGTTTATTGATCGTTGTTTTGCAGAATTTCATTGACTAAGCATCTCACCTCCTTCTACAGATGTTTCAAGGAAACATTTAATTTAGGACGCTCCCGTGGTAGGTATTAACCAAAAGGTAACCTTACAACATTGTTTGCAGAGGTGCCAGCAAGTGTCCAGTTTGGGGAAGACATGCCAGTCTTGCTCTCCCATGAGGCAGAGCTTTGTTAGTTACACGTAAATTTGCTTTCTCTTTGGAACAAGGGGTTCTTTTGCTGTTATTATTATTTTTTTTTTATTTTATTTGCTCCCTGGAAAATGTTAGAACGTACTTCCATTTTGAAGGGATTTTTCGGCACGTAACTTGGTCACCTCTATTCTGACACATGTGCATGGAATTAGAATAAGATGTTACTTGAATCTTCCTCGGGTGTAAGTCATGGTTGCCTTCGTTAGTGGGACACTGAGGAAGGGCTCCAGGTTTGTCTGCAGCATTAAGATGGCAGTGATATTAAACAAGGCACTGGGAGTAGAAGAAAGATATGGAAATGAGTCTTTCCAGCAAAGGGTTAATACTGGCTGACTTTCTTTTTCAGATGTTTAGGTGCTTCCCATTTCCAGGTTTTTCTCTAAGTATAGTGTGGCTTTAGGGCTAAATTACAGAGTTTTGTGTCCAAACATCTTTAACTAGTGTCCTTCATAGCTAAGTGAATATTTAAGTGAGGGAGAAAACATCACAGTAGAAAGTAAAGCCAAACAAAGAGGGCTGCATTTACCTCTCTAACTGGCGAAAAGACAATCACGTTTTTACCTTTGTATTCAAATGATATGCACTTGTGGCTTATTCTGGGTGTGTGTGAAGTAAGTGGCTGAGACACTAGGTAAATATATGTTCTGTTTGTTAACCTCAACAAGATTACAAGGAGGTTGATGTTGCTATAAAAAAAAACATTTTCCTGTAAAAGACTAAAAGAGGGCTGGTGATACCAATTCAATCAGAAATCCTGGGACATTTATCTTGACTGTTTCTTAAGGTTTTCCGGGGTTCACTGGCTCACTTGACAATGAATATGCTTTCTCCATGGTCGTGCATTGGCTGATGCAGTGAGGCTGGGTGATGGAGAGGAAACTGAATCCTAGAGAAAAATTCCATCTGCCACGCTGGCAGAGTTACTGCTATGCTGCTGGCTGTTTATATAAAGATCGAGGTCAGGTCCTTCCTTATTTGCCTAAATCAAGGCCAGATAAACATCTCCACTAGTCACAATATTTCAAGAACAGTATTTAATGAATAGACACCTGGTTTGGGCCTTTCACTTAGAAAGATAAAGACTGCAAGCACAAGAATACAATCACCAACTCGAACAAGGTCAGGGGATTCACAGGCACACTAAGGTCACCAGTGATAAAACAGACTGCAAATAGGTAACTTGCTAGCTTTGCTCCAAAATAGTATGGGTATTTGCCAACTTGGCACCTGGAGCTTCTTCCTTACCAAAAGCAAGTATCGAACATTCCAATTACAGTGTCAGGGGGAAAAAAAAAGG
>WEKX01016375.1:62338-195785 GCA_013390025.1 Pitta sordida | reverse complement strand
CAAGAAGTCAGAGGGTAATAAAGCCATTATAAACCTAACTGCTGCTGCTGCTATAAACATTTTAACTGAATGTCACTTCCCTTTGATCTCCCCGTACTGGGCCACCAAATAAATGTTTGAGACACTTGTATAAGCTTCTATAGCATTGTTAATCAGGAAGCTTTCATTGCCATCAAGGTTAGTTAATCACTAAGTTTATTGTTAATTACGACCTTCCCAAGTTTTATTTAATATGATCTTCAAGATCTAGGTTTTCTGACCGAGATAATCCTTGAGAGCAACACCATAAGACAGAAACCTCTGAGATACAAGTCACTGAGCATATCATAAGGTACATGGAGGTCAGCCCAATTACCCAGGTAAAACTCACTGTACAGTTCAATCAAGTTAATGGGTAAAGGCTCCAACTGCTCCTAGTAACTTCAATTTTATGAAAGTTACTCTAACATAAAGGTACTGCTTCATATTATTAGCAAAATTTATTAAATGTAAGACAGATGAAAATTCTTAAGGTTTAGTATAACTTTAAAATGATATTTCACTTTGGCTGAAGGTACAGGGAGCTAAAGTAGGAAACGGGAGGGGACATTCACATTACACAATGAACAATTTGTTCAAGCAACAATTTACAATCTGTGAGAAATTTTAGATATTGTGTAAAGCACTAATGAAAACCCTTTTATCCTGTGATGCAATGTCCACACTTCTGCCTAGGTCTTACATGCACATAGATATTCCGATTGCTGATTACAGTGACCTCTACCCGTATTTCAGACTGAAGAGTACTTTGCCCCTCAGTACTTGTTCTTCATGTAAAGATGTTGTGATGACTTTTATGCTGTGAAGACATTTTGTACTCAAAAAGTAAATCCATTGGTGTTCCAAAGTTTACTGAGTACAAAATTTAGGATTGCTTATATACAATACATCGTATTTGATAAAGAACTTTATATCCAGTCATGCACTCGGTTGTTAAGCAGAAAGCAGCTTAAACAAAATTGACAATCACTACTGACTCTTTACAGTGCTGCGCTGACTGAAAAAATTGATACTGAACCGGTGGGGAGAATTTGGTTTGGCTTTTGGCAAGGAAATACTTCTAAAGCTTATCACAGACTATCACATTATCTGAATGTAAAGGTGAGCAAGAGAGAGAGCAAGATGAGAGATTCTAGGAAACAAACAAGGAAAAGACTAGAAATATCTGTCAGGTCAAAACCATTTATTCTCTTGAGAAATGGAATTTCCCAGTGTAGTAATAACCTGACCTGATTCAGCAGAAATTATTTAAAGGTCAGGGAAAGGCAAACAAAATCACACACCAGAAAGCTGCAAACAGAACTGGCACTGCAGGATCAGGATTTCATCACCTCCAGGAAAAGACAGTCTGAGCATTCCCATGGGGAATACCAAAACAGTCTCTCTTGCCCTGCAGGCACATGACTGGATCCAAAGCAATTGCAGAGGACAGTGCTGTAGAGAAAACAATCATCTGCCCTTCCAGTAAGGGACACAGACAGCTCTCAGTAACGCAATGCCCACAGTAGTTTCAAGAGTGAACTCAGAAACTACTCTAAAAATTGCCAAACTAATTCCCCAAACCAAATGTTCTACTAGTTTCATAGTTTTGTGTTTGTTTCTACCACACTGCTTTGAAAAGCTGAGGCTCTTCTCATTTACAAATGCCCCTAATTCTAAGTTTCTATAAAAATTATTTGTCATAGAATCTTAGGGATGATGGGAAAAGCCTACTAGTCTCATTTTTTCTACTGCTGTTAGAAGTCACTGGAAATTCACCCACAGTAGCAGTAGCTTGCTAGAGTTGTGTAACTAGTCTTTGACAGCACCAATTTTGTACCTGTTCTTTACAGAAGTATTTTAATTTGTATAGGAATAGGCAATGGGGTGACTTAAAATAATTAATTTTTAATGTTTCTTTCAGTCCAATAGAATTATACGGTTTGGGGTTTATTTTTAACAGCTGCTGCAGTGATAAAGTCATTAAATGCCTTGATCTAAAAAAAAAATATTATAACAAGGTAGCTTTGATCTCTTATAAGTAAAATGTACCAGAAAAAATTAATTATAGTAAACTAGAAAGAGGCAGCTTTTCATAACGATTCTGAAGAAAAGAATTCTCAGAACTTCTAGTCAAACAAATTTTCCCTTTTGTATTACATTGCAAATGTAGGTGACACCAATGGAATTTCTGGAGTCATTTCACTTTCTCATGGTTCATAGTACATTCTTACAAATTTTAAATCAGGGACCACGTAGCTTCCCAGACAGAACAGGGAACTGGAAGCTCTGAACACCCAACACAGACTCACTGCTGACCAACTTCCATCTTCTTTCTCACCCACAGCTGTCAGGGAGCCTGTGGGTGGTTCGGGCATGCCTGGAATGCAGACACATGGCTCTACAGGGCTGTTTCATCTCTCTGTTTCCTCCTGTATGAAACTGGGAGAACTACTAAGCTACATATCTAACTTAAGATTGTGCAGCATTTTATAGTGCAGAGCAACTCAAGACTTTGCACCTGTTGGATTTATCAATAGGACTGGTGCAGGATTAAAGATTATATGTGATGATTCCAAAAAGCTATGTGTGCAGATGTGTGCGTTCCTCAGCCCAGAGAGCTGACATGCCTCAGCACAGGTAGAGCCCAGAGGCCTTGCTATATTCATTCCAGAAGCTGCGTGAAGTGAGGAAAGAGCCATAGGTTCACCATATGACAAAAAACTGCATCTCCTTAACCTCCCTCTTCCCCTCACACACTAACCATGCTGCCCTGGAATTGGGAATTTGGGAGCAGATACCCAATGAGCTGTGGGATGCTGGCACATGTTTGCAGAACATTATCTGAAAGCAAAGCTTGACCAGCTGCCAGCTTGCTCTCTGACGGCTGCTTGAGGATCACACTGGTGGGAAAAATATCAAAATATCAGTACTAGGGGAGTGACAATAGACTCTACAGCCCTTGAAGACAGCAAAGCTGATCTTCTGACAGCTGATAGCAGATCCAGACAGACTAGGGAAGAGTACCAGCAACAGAAGATACTGTCTTCCATTAAATAATCATGATACCAGCAGGTGTAATTAAGTATTAGGACAGTCTCTAAAGACTGTAGTTAGGTGTGAGAGAGGGGTGTTTTTCTCTCTCCCAAAACTTATGTACACATACCTCAGTTCCAATGACCTCACTGAAAGGGTGGAAGAAGATCAGAAAGACTTCACCAAAAGATAGAGGTGTTTCTGCAGAAAGTGAGGGCAAGAATGAAACTTCCTCCTCCTTCCCAGGCCCTTATTCCACCATATTCACCCTTTCTCAGGATACCCCTATGACTCTGCATATCAGGAAAATTACAGCCTCATGCCCTGCCTCCACCACTCTGGAGCCCACCCTTAAAGGCTGCATCCGATGTCACGTCTTATAACTGTGGTACAGCGTGTCCTGAGAGTGCCAAGGCATAGTCACCTCCCTTCCATAATGCCACAGTGAGAAAAACACAGACAACTTTCCTCCTTTGTAGGAAAGTTCTTCCCTTAGGAGCTTCTCCCCTCAGACTGATCAAGCATTCCTGAGAGCTTCTTTAATTGCACATAGCTGTAGCTGGGAAAAAGTGTTCCCACTCATCTGGGGCTGGTCTAGGAATCACACTCAATCTGACCAGAACGGGCCCTGATTTCCCTGCACCGGGGTTAGTGAGTACAGTTCTCAGATGTTGCTAGAGACTTCGCAACTGAGCACAATGCAGCAGCCAGGCATGGATCACAGAGGGTCGTCTGAACAACCCAAGGCAGATGCTGGGTTTGCAGTTCCTTGCCTTGTGGTTACTCAATGCTCCAGCTGGACCTTCCCAAGGAAGTCTTACTCCAGGGAAGGAACTCTTGCTCAATAGGGAGACCTTTATGATTGTATGAGACAAAGCCTCCAAGAAATTGGAAGGAAACCAGGAACACACTGGGTGCTAGATAAAAAACAAACACTGAGCAATCCTTTTCCCTCCCTTCGTCCAAAGGTAAATATAACACCAGGTTCTCCCAGCAAGTTTTCGTCCCTTTGAAATAAACAAGTGACAGTAAAACCTCTAACCTGCAGCCTGGTGAGAGAAAGAAGAGGAAGCACCGTCACCAACTGTGTTGGATGGTGTCCCAAGCCATATTACTGAGAATTACAGAAATACCTGTTTGGAGGATTAAGCCCTGCAGCAAAAAGGTTAGACTATTACGCTGAAGTAAATTTGACCAGTTCTTCAGGAAGTACTTCATGGATTTTTTGTGACATAATTTTTCTGTGCAGAGACCCAGAGGAACATTCACAGAGTTACACCTACACAAATAATTGCTTTTTATGACTCACAGACAAAGTTTATAAGGCTAAGAAAAAAAGTCCTGACCCTTAGGAAGTTATTAGGTCAAAAATCTTGAACAAACACCATAGGTTTCCTACATCAGGCAGTGATAAAATAAAAAAATAACACGGAAATACAATTAGGAGGAACTAAAGAAAGAACCTCTGGGGAGGTGTCTTTTCCTAGGATAAATTTAGAGGCGGTCATAGTTATTGGATGCTTAATCTAGCTTTTTCCTTGGATTTTTCTCATGGTTAAAAAGTAAGAAAATTCCAATTGCAAGTGCTTTGGAGTGAATCCCCTTCCTTGAGCAAGTACTATTATAAACCCTTTTTCTACATGCTGGAACATGGAGAAAGAAGGTTTGGTGCTGGAGGTGAAGGTGCTTTGACAGCCCACCACACCTTTTCTTCTCAAAGAAGACTAATGGGCTTTACTGGTACTATGGAGCATCCCAGCTGCAAGAAACTTACATTTCTGGAGCTGAAATGGAGGACGAAGCCCAAGGAAATAAAGAAGCCATAGTTTTCCACTTCGTGAATCAAGCAGGAAACCCTAACAGCTGAAAGAAGTAATGTGCTTCTTTATGTAATGGAGTACAGGCAGGACTCCTGTATTAAATTATGTAACAGTTACATATGCCAGGATCATCCCAGCACTAGTTGGTCCTTTTTGTGGTGTGGTTTGAGGGGAGGAAGAGGACAAGGTTAACAAATTTGGAAGAAACTCACTATAAACAACCAATTCTTGGGTCTGACCATATGCAACTTGCTGCATTAAATACTAAAATCATTCAGCAAAACATGTTTTCTATTGGAAGGAAAACAAAATAAAGCTTAACCGGTTCTACTGAAACCCAGGAAGGCCAGGACAAAGAAAGTAAACATGGCACAGGAGACGAAAGACAAGTAAAATTAGACATCAAATCTAACTTTAGCTCTGAGGAATGCAGTACTAAAGCTCTGTAATTGCTGTGAACCAAATAGGAAGATGCATGAGTAGAGGTGGCTAGAGATTTTTCAAAACAGCAAAGGTAAGTTTAAAAATGAGAAGTAGAGCAAACCAGATCGTTACCAACAAGGATGACTGACTCCAGCCCTACTAAAGGCAATGGCAGTCAGGTTTGGATCTGAAATGCTGACCTGACAGCTTTTAAAAGTCAGTTTTGGTAGGCAGCAAAAAAGCAAAGGCAAGAAAAGGGAATGCAAAGAAGCTTTGAGTGCTTCTCTCTTTCATCAGGAGTTATTGCACTGTATAAGACCAAGGGGCAACATCAGATTTCTCAATATTAGTTTTACTTTTTGTTGAAAATGGCAAAAAATCTTGTTGTATATAGTATGGTGTTAAACAGAATCTTACAGAAGAATGTTCCTTCTTGGCTGAAACGTGCCATTTTTGTCTGTGTGTGTTCCTTCTGCGTGCAATTTTTATCTCTATTATTTCTTCACATTCGGAGAGCTAAGACATTAGTACCACCAGGAAATTCTGAAGCTTATCAGAAAAGCTCTAGAGCATTCCTGCAGTTCTTGGATCTTAAGGGTTTATGTATTTCCTCAATTGCACAAGATAAAAGACACTGGAGGATTCTGCAGGCAAAAGTTAGAGCTGCTGATAAATCTACCAGGTGGTATTTATTTACTCAAGTAATCACTTTGCTTCAGATAGGAAGGGAAACAGCTTTTGTAAAGGTACCACAGAAAGACAACAAAAATTTACTTCTTGTAACTGCATGTATTGAAAGAGAACTCTACTGTCTAGTTGCAGCTCAGAAGGTACCTAGAAGAGGGACTGCTCATTGCAATGAACACACTGTCAAATACACCATTTGTAGACTTCAATTATAGTGCTGCACTGTGTTTTGGAAGGGGACATGAAGATATGGCTTACTGCTGCCTTCACAGTTGACAAACCATAAACAGGATTTCCTATCAGATAGAGATCCTCATCAGCAACCTGTATTTACCTGAAATACATTCTAAGACATTTTGATGACCTCCATGCATATTTTCCTTTGTGATCAGCCCAACTGGTTTGTAAATAATACTGATATCAGTGGCTCATGGGTGGAGGCACTGCTCTGCAGATGTCAGAGGATCAACAACGGTGCCTATGACACCCTTTGACTTAAGAGCTTGTGAGTTTGCCTATGCACACCTTGTCACATGCACATTTGTTTTCAGCATGTTTAAATCAAATTCCACCACATACACGACAATTTTCCAATTTTTCCAAAGAGCAATTCTAAAAAAACCCAGCCTGGTAGCACTCTCTAGGGCTTGCACTTCCATAAGACTTTTTTAGGATTCATATATCCAAATATGTAGTTCGAAAAACACCACCTGACTGAAGTAGGGCTGTGCAGGAGATAAGAGTAGACAATTATAAACATTATAAATATACCTCTTCTCTTAAAATCTTGGAATTTCCAGTATTAGACAGACATAGTGCAAAATGCTCCCACTAACCTATGTGAACTGTCCTCTTCATGAGCAGAGCATGTATCCATGAGCACATCTGGGATAGACTCACTATAGACCAAATAATTGGGAGGCATTGAACCCAAGCTCTGAGTATTCCTGTTCCTATTAAATTTTGCCTTTGTTTTTTATTTGCTGTAATCTGTGATGCTCTGAAATTAATTTATTACCCAGGTAGATGGCAGACTGAATTAGAGCTTCTACTGAAATATGTGAAAGGGCTGGAATTGCCACATGAAACTGCCACAGACATTTTCCAAACATAATAAATAATTCATGTAGGTATTAAATAATATTACTATCTGTGGAGTGTGACACATAGAGTCCCTAAATATAGCTTTTTCTCAGAAGTTATGCAACTTTAAAAAATTACTATTATTTTTGCTATTATTTTACTATTCCCATCTAATCTGGTAAACAACAATTTATGCCTGTAGCAAAATGCCTCAGACACAGAACAAAGCTGATTTCATCAATATGTAATCTTACATGAGGTCTCACCTTATCTTCGTTTTCACCCTCTACTTCTATGTCGGTATTTTTAGAAGTCCCATACACCATAACTCCATTCTTATTATAGTTAAAAAATAAATTAATTTGCCCTTACTGGAATTCCATGACACCAGGGCATGCACAGACAGTCCCATGCTAGCATTCCCTGCATTTGCAGAAATTACTAAAGCACTGATAAGAAATAAGAAATAGTGAATAAGAAATAAGTATTTTCATGGCACTGCTGGAATAAAATTAATTGGATACGAGTGTATAGAGACATTGATTTGGGGCACCTCCATTGCTGGGCATTTCAAAGAAGATACTTAGGGTCTAATTTGGAAAGTACTAAGCTTTGAGAAGGCTCCAACTAGAGAAAATAAGCACCAAAATATGACAAATCTAAAATGTAATAACGTTTTTCTAGACATCTTCTTGGACAACACCATGGCTCAGAAGAGGTCATGGAAAAGTGCTTTTTCTTCTCCCAAGGAAATCATTTCAAGTGGACAGACTCATTCCGCATGAATACAGGCATTTCCCTACTGTTGTATGTATTCGAATTGCCCTGCCCTCTATACAGTAAATTCCTTTTGAAAAAAAGGATGTCACTGGAAGCTTGATGGAACACTAGAGCATGCAAGACCAGTATTTAACAGAGATGCTTGATGCATGCCTTGAGGGATTATTCAAGCAATCTACTTTAGTCATCCAAGGGAGATTAAACACAGTCACCCAGGAGCCCCATTTTCTCCTGCAGACGACGTATGAAAAGCCAAGTATCTCCAGAAGACAATAAGGACTAACACAAAAGTGTGTCTAACACTCTTGGTTTTTTAAAAAAACTCCTACAAATCGTACGTTGCATCGAAGTTATGTTTTCATGCCTTCCAAGCAGTTTTCTGCAGCAGTGCACTAGGGGCACTAGGTGGCCCCTTTCTTCTTTCGAAGAAAGTCTGTTATGTCATTATACGAATCACCTAAGGACTCAACCAAAAGTAAAAAGAAATCATTAAGCAAATCAAAAGAACTTTCATCAGTAGGGTTTTAAGATGAACCTTGCAAAGCAGCTCATTGTTTCCTAACTGGAATGCATTTGCTGTAGCTCAGAAAGCAGAACTGAGTCTGTAACTTCGCTGGCTCCTTAAGCCTTGAGCAATGTTTTATCCACACAACAACTTCCAAGGAGGTACCCAAAGTATTTTATTCCTGAAAAAAAATACCCCGAACCACAATGTCCCTTCGTCCAACTCATAGATGCAAGAGTGTACAGAAGGAAAGAGTGTACAGAATGAGATCACCTAGGTTTTCCCAGGGGAGATCCAAAATAGCAATCAGATCCTCACTTCCTCCACTTTCAGTGAAGTTCATGCACTCAAATAGTGTGCTGTCTTTCAGCCAAGAGGCCTGCAAAAGCAGAAAACTGTGATGAATCACTGACCATTTAAGAGACTTTCATGGATGGTAAAAAATCTAATGGGATTGAGGTTTCTAACGAAGACATCAGCACATAATAGTTTAATTGGAACATTTAGCTTCCTTGAAGAGGCTAACAAGGAAATGAGCATTGCCTAGAGCAAGAGAGCACTGGAAAATGGCCTCAGGAAAGGGGTTCTTAATTTGCCGTTCAGAATTTCCCAACCACTGAAAGCACAATCACTTTTATTGCAAAACCACTGTGCATCTGCAGGATAATCTTTGTGCTAAACAAATGCCTGAGAGCACGTTCAACTCTTAGAGAAGCATGTGCAGTTAGGGGTGATCATATGAGGAAATACAGCATATTTTGCCGTGGTGCGGCTAAACATCAACTTCCTCCATCAGTAGAAATGGGATGAATTTGTTTACAGAGCAGGAAAGTGCTTCTTGCTCAGCAGAGAATGAAGGCCGAAGCCTGTAGAGCCAGTAAATGAAGAGCTTGCACAAGGGTGGTCTACGAAAGGCTGCTTCTTTGGGGAGTTCTATGGAAACTTGCATGAAAAGTCAAGTGATTAGTGACTTCTTTTGGTCACCATATGAAGGAGAACACATGGCTGTCTGTTCCTTAGCCTTGTTGTACTGCTGTAACTCTGACTTAACTCCACTGCTCCTTTGGAGTATTTTTCTTCTTCAACCAGTGACAGGGAGGATTTAAGACCCCAATGAAGCTGACGACAGACTTCTTCTACGTACTCTCGTTAAATATTGTGTCTATAAGAGCTGAGACAGAAAGGGAGTAAGGCCAAAGGAAATGCTCTGTATGACAGCTGTAGGTGTTAACTGCTAGCACTGCTCTACTTTATTATGAGTTCATCTGATCCGAGCATTACTGTGTACCTGCCATAATGATATGACCAAGATTATAGGACAGGCATTAGCACAACAAAGATTTATGACAGGATCTGCAGTAGGAGGGAGCTCTGGGATCAACCTCTCAATTCTTCATGTGTTTCCAAGCGCATCTAACTCAGGTCACTGGGCCTCGTATTACTGGTGTCGCAACACAGCAGAACGAGTCCTCAGCACTGTCACCTGCCCTGCGACCCAAGGAAAACCTGTGAACATTCCTCAGTAATTATTCAGAGGCTTTCAACAGACCCTCATGCTCAATCCACCCTGTTCATTTCACATGAATTTCTGACATTTTTTAAGTGGTGGATTTTTTTTTTTTGATTGTGTGTCTTGCTTAACCCAAGTGCTGTCTTAGCCATCAAGTACATAATTTCCAGCCCAGTTTGAGTATGGATAAAATCTGCTCTTGCCTTCAGCATGCAGACTGTTCTGGGTACTCTTGCAGCTGAATTACCTAGTGCAGCCAAATATCAACAACTTTCTCTTACCTGTTTGTGTTGCTTGTTCATCCTAGGGAGAGTTACCTGCAAGGTATCAAATCTCAGTTTAAAAGTAGCTGGAAAAGCAGCTAGTTATGTCACAGTTTGATTCATGTTTTCTTCAGAGCTGAAGGAATAAACATTCCTGACTGATGTGTAACTTATTTTTTGTGTCTTCCAGTGGGTGAAAGAAAAATCTCTTTGCATTCCTGCAGGGGACGAAGATCAAAATAAAATCCGATTAAAGGCGGCCAAATCCCAAACTGAGAGCCAGTGATGGCCACAGGGCCCTCTTTAGTTAATACAGCACATTTAATATCATACCATGAAATCTTTTTTCTTAGCCTTGTCCTTGAAAACAACTCCCTTGGGTTTCATTATTTCCCTAATAAAAGCCCAAATATATTAAACTACGGCAGTCTATTAGGAGAGATTTGAAAGAAAAAGAAACCTTTTCAATCTTAAACATGTTGATTACACCACCAAGTCTATCTAGGTCTAAAAGTACATTCTTAAGCAGACTTATATCAAACATTTTTACTGCATACTGGATTGTACACGGAGGAATCCTCTTGCAAAGAAGGACAACCAGTTTGAAGAACTAATTCTGCACACTATACTCAGAAAAACAAGGACTCAGCACTTTATGATAAAAAGGGGTTCATAATGCTCTATAACCCTGGAGTTCACGACAGTAGAGATTTGTATAGACAAACAGATTGTTCTGCCCTTCCCTTGGAAGAAATCTCACTGTGATCAGTGAAGGTATTCGCAGGGTAAGATGGCAGCACCTGAATGTCATGAAATCTATTTCATTACTACTACAAATCCTTAAAGGACTCACCAGAGCAAGTCAAAAACCACAAAGTAATGCTGCTCAGCACATACTGCGAAAAGTTACTGTGCTTCCCTGCAAGTGAAGACCCTAAACGGTTGTATGTCACATAAACATCACCTCTTGGAGTGCTTCATTTTCTCCAGAGACAGAGGTAGTTGCTATATATTTTCTACCCTGTCATGACACAGCTGTGTGCCTAGCACATGTTGTATTCATCATTTTCACTTTCCTGTCATTGTGAAAGAGCTCACGTTTGGATGCTGTCCTAACTGTTAGTACCGATGTTTTGCTGTGCTTTTGAAGGAGGCTGTGTGCTGTACCGTACTGCATCCTGGTTAGCAGGGCATCCCGGAGTGCCTGAGGCTGCGGTGGTTGCTGCTGACAGCTCCACACTGCCCAGCCTCAGGGCTCACACAGCAGCTGCCCATGTCCCAGCTAGCAGCGAAGCACAAAGGGGCAAGTTTCCAGCACTGGCCAGTTATTTCAGAGTTCACCCCATGCTCCCAGTACAGCCAACATGCATGTACTTCCTCCACAGTTAATGAACTGCAATATGTGTGGGCAGATAACTTAAGAGCACAAACTCCGAGACATCCCTATGGAAAGCAGAAGACATAGTTAAACCCAAGTTTAAACAGTCTTAATAATATGCTTCTTCTGGTTCCTTAGAGATATATTATATGAATGTGACATCTTTTCATTTCATTGCATTGCCTCTGCAAGCTCTCCCATGCATCCTTCAGGACTAACTGTATCTCATATATCCAATACATCTCTGTCTAAATGCATTTAATGATTTTACAATTTCCTTTCCTGCTAGAAATGTTTATTGCATTTGTTACAAGGTGAGTGTGATTTCGAGAGACAGCCTCATTCCATATTTCATTTCAGTTGTCTGTCATGTAGACTTGGCAGCTATATTGGATAATTCACATTTGCACTGTTGCAGCTGTTGATTTTCTTATTTGCTGCAAAAACAATAAAATATTTAAATTTACAATTCTGAAAGCCAAAAATCACACTGGATCCTGGCTTCTCAAAGCTGTTTGTCTTACAGAAATGGAGTGGGGATTTGTGATTTTGTGTTTGCTTAGACCAAAGAGCTACTGGGTGTCAGCAGGGGAGGGGGGAAGTTCAGATGTACCTCATGGCAGGGAAATTAATGTCATGACCCTCATCCACCTCTATATCACTCTGCTTTGTCCCTGTGAAGTGCTTTGGAGATTAACAGTTCTCTCCAGAACTTAAAATGTCAAATCCAGTCTCTGTCTCAGCTAAAGAGGGAGTGGAAAGTAAACACTTGAAAGAGGTAATGAGAAAGACTGGCTTGCTCCCTGTTCCGGGACTCTATAGCTCGGGACTAAGGTCCAGAAACATTTTAGCCAGGCCTGTACAAAGCCAAGCCCTGTTGCCTGCTGATTCTTGCCTCATATCATTCCCAGTGACAGAGAGACAGCAAAACAAAAAAAAACCAAAACCCTGTCTTTGAAAGCTGAAGGAGTTATACCATCATCCATGATCTTTGATAGATGTAAGGGCTGACATTTGAAGCAGGCAGGATTATGGCTTGGACACAGAGAGGGAGGGAGGCATGAATGGGTGAATGTCCTCTGGGTTATGAAGTATAGGAGTACTGTGGGAAAACGTCTCTGGGCCATAAACCCTCCTGCTTCCCAGTCTGGTCTGACACAGGCCCAGCATCACACAGCGCTGCTTCACAATGGTGTCAAAGCTGAGGGCACCACAAGGCTGCAAAGTGTCATTATAGATATATTAGTGGCAGTGTGGGAGGTCTGCAAACTCCTCATTAGGCAAGGTGAGTGCACAGAGGCTTGCTGCTGGCAGCTGCATAACCCACAGGGTTAGGCATTACTTCCCTTTAAATACCCTTCCCGACTGTTTCAGTTAAGAAAATCTCAATTTTCACTCCCTTTTTTTTTCTTTTTTCTTTCTCATTTTGGTTCTAATGAAACCTAGGAAAGAAGAGGGAGCACTGGCTCTTTCTTAAGTAACTGCCTGGATGCTCTGCCACAATCATGGCAATGGGCTGACCACTGTACCCAAACCAGAGCATGTGTGATGTTGAAAAAGAGCAGCTCTGGGCTCTCTCTACAGAGAGGTGTCTGGTAAGACAAAACCACAGGAGACTCACAAACCCCTCCTGGCAGAGCTCATGGGCCAGTGGAACAAGCCCTGCTCTGTTGCACACAGCTGGATCCCACAGCAGGCAGACGTGAGGAAGGCACATCCCAGGACCTTGCTGAATGGAGCAGCCCTTCCCAATAGCAGCAGTCGTTTTCCTATATGAGGAGATTCGAGATGAGAGCAGCAAGTCTGCCAGCATGGAAAAAAGGCTGCCAGACCACCTCGATCCCCATGCTTCAGGTTTCCTACATTCCTGCCTTGAGCACTCAGTGTATTCAAAAGGCTTCATTTTCACAGGGAAACGTGAGCAGTTCACTTTCTCCATGGCACCTTCTTGCCCTTCAGCCAGGACAAGGAGACGTGTTGTGAAGGGAAGCCAAGTTGTGGCTGTCGGCTGCAGAGTGGCAAGATGATATTCCTGCTCAGAATCTGGCAGGAACAGGGACAAATGTGCTGAGTGGGTGCCAACACAGGATTCAGGCTGTGTTGACTTCTCAGGGAGAACATGCTGTACCAAACATTTCTTACTGTATATCTTACATAAACAAAGCATTTAGCTCACCACCTAGCACTAGCTCATGATAATAAATGTCTTTCTCTGATGCATATATTTAAGTTGTGTAGTCAAGTCAGCTCAGGAACACACAGAGGATGCTCAGTTTGGGCTGAGACTCTGCAATCATTTAAGGTGAGGGTAATCAACTAGGGCGAAAAAAGGAAGATGCAAACAGGTTTTGCTTTTGCAAATATAACAGACATAGATATATTTAGAACCTTATAGGAAATCTTCCCTTTCACCCCTCTTTGGGGAAAAAAACCCCTGACAGGCCCAGAAGAGCTGCAGGACATGCCCCTCTCCAAAGAAACCCTGCTACCAATCTCAGTTTCGTCAGCATTGCCCCATGCTACATCACACTCCAGCCCTTCCACATCAGGATTCCCACGCACATGGTAGGGCAGAGCCAAACCCCAGTTGCTGCTCATAAATTCACGCCTCTGTACTTGCAGAGTGAGCAACACTAAGCAACTATACACACTTCCAAAATCCCTGCCAAAACTGTATGAATGGCTCTAGTGTCCCACAGTCAGGGTGGGTGCTGGGGGATGGCCAGGCTCACCCCATGAAAAGGCTGCAGAGCTCCTGCCTTGGACAGGCGTCTGCATTTTCTAGAAGTGCCTAAGGGAATACAAGGCTAGGAAAGGACCAGGGTGGGAGGTGGAATTGGGGTCTAATGGAGAGAAGCTGCAGCACTGCACAACAGTAAGAATAACTGGCAAATAGCAGCCAAATGTTCTCCTGAAAGGAAAAAAGTAGCTTCTAAATTTGCAAGGAAAAGAAACCTACTTAAATTTTTGTCCACATTCTTTGCCAAAAATCTTGAAAAAATAAACACAAGGAAATGTGAAGTCCCTCCCACGCATATACTTTCTGTTAAAAGTCCCTCAAAAATCACATGACAAACTTGGGCATGATAGAAAAATTCTTAGAACTCAACATTAATCAGTTTGCTCTAAAAATAAAAGCAAACCCCTTGATACAGCACCTCCTCTGCTTCCATATCAGGTTCCTCTAGAGACAGAGTTTTTGGGATGTTTGTTTAACCACACTACTCAAATTCATGACCTACTAGAGGTACAAGGCAGATCTGGCAAACAAAAATGTCACAATAGGGTTGCTCAGTTTGTTACTCATGCAGAATATGACCTTCAGGATAGACTTCTTTTGAAACTGCATTTTGAAGGAAGGAATTTTCCTTGCCTTTCAGTTTTATCACATATTTAATACTATTTTTTTTGTTTCCCTATTTCTCAGAAAGTAACATTGGGTGCAGCTGCCTCAGCCCCTGCAAATGGTTAGCAATTCCTGTCCCCCAGAAGATAGATATGAGTTTGTCCCACAACAGAGGGAGATGCTGCAATCATTGCTCTCACCTCGGGAAAGTTTTGTCCTCATTTTCTCTCAGGTGTAAAGGCAACAGAATTTCAGGTCGCTGTAGAATGTATTGCCCTAGCAGCATAAGTCTGCACACCAGACAAAAGGCATAATGTTTATTAAACACTGTTCTTTTTTAGCAAGTCCAACCTGACATGTAGAGAACGTACAGTCTGTGCTCACTCTCAGGACAGGTACAGCTGAAGTACAGGTGCCACTAGGGTCAGATGGTTCAGATAAGTTTTTGTTTTGAGACTCCAAAGATGTCAATTAATGTCCCACTTGTGTTCATTACCGACCTGCATTGCAGCAAAGGTAAAAATCCTCCACAACCTCTTATTACCCTTCTGAACCTGCCGCTTTGAACACCTGATAATTTTCTTAGTGTGCTGGTTTGCTTTGCTGTAGCACGACAGTGTTGCTGTCCCCATTGCTAAGCAATTAACAGTTTGTTCTTCCAGAAATATCCAATGCCCCAGACACTATTGGCTCCTCGGAACATTTTCAACAAAAACATTCCAGGGGAGCTGCATTAGTAGCTCTCCCACTTTCAGGGACAAGCATTTCTCCAGTCACATACCCCGTTACAGATTACCAGACCAGGACAGGGAGAAGGGGTTATTTGCGGTCAGACTCTGTTTTGCCAAATTCTGCACAAACTTTACATCTCACATCCGCTCCCAGACTGGTACAGTTCCTGTATAATCCAGTGAAGAAACTTACCCTTACCCTACCAGTGAAGGATGGCTCCTGCACCAAGTCCCCATGGCTGCCAGACTCCTGGTTACCCAAACCGCAGGTATAATTTGTGACTCATAGTCCCAAAAGTGCTAATGAAAGCCTCAAGAGTAACTTGTCAGAAATAATTCACTGAATATAATGGTATTTTGGTCACCCAGCCTGGGCACAACCTTCAGGCAACAGAGCAAGGTGCTAACAGATCCCTCTTTTGGATAGGGCCCATCAAAGCTGATCTTTTCTGAAGGGTCCAAGAGGACCAGTATCTCTCCCAGCAGAAGACAATTTCAAATAAACATCAAAAGCAACCTCAAAATAGAATCAGTATTTGCCAAATACTTTTTTTTTTCTTCCCACTCTTTCTTTTAGCTACAAATGTGTAAACTTCCATTCTGAGACATGGGTAGGGCTTAGGAGTCATACACGGTTATACTTCTAGGTGTCAAGACAAAGTCACTCAGCCTTTCTGTACACAGGACGCCAAAATTACAGTAGTAATTGAGATTTTAAATGTCAATCACCAAGTCCTTTCCCTGAAGGCTGCTGGACAGTGCCTGGGGCTCAGAATGCCCATGTAGCTGTGGAACATTGCAAGTTTCGTTCCTGCAGCAGTACTGTCACAAATGACCACACTGAATCAAAGCAAAGGATCATCTGGCCTACAGATACATCACTTACTATGAGAAATGTATAAAATCATGCATGTGGTTGTGTTTTCCCTCAGGAATACCCTCCTGTCTCCAGAAGTTGGCAGAACCATGTCTCCACATGTTCTCAGGATCCCAGGTCCAAGCAAACAGGAGGTATAACCGATGCATTTTACATACAACAGTTCAAGCCATATATTAAAAAAAAAATTAAAATGTACAAAATAGGCCAAAATATTTTCTTACTGATAGGTACAGAAGTATCTATACTTGTTTATTTACACATTTTCTAGTGAGAATCCCTTTTAGAAAATCGGCTTAGGGTATAATAGTCAGCACCTACGCAATTGTAGCTGTTGTGCAACAGTTCTTAGGTATATGTAGGGGTTTTTGTGGTACACTTAATGCTTGTTTGTTCTCAGCCACACAAAAAGCTGATATTTAAAATGCCATCAGTATATTTATTCATCAGAACCTTCCCTCTGTGTAAAACTTGAGTGCTCATTGCAGAAAGGAAGGAGGAACAAATCCCCATGTATGACAAAACCAGATTCTCCTTCAAACAGCTGGTAAATGACTGGGTACAAAAAAAATGTCACCACTGCAAGGGCAGCTACCTGCACTGGCATTGTCCCACCTCATGCACCAGTGACTACAAGAAAGACTCAGGTTCTCCCTCGTGGCCCATGGGGCTCTCAGGATCTCTGAAGCAGCTGCCCTTCCTCAAAGAGGAAGTTTCTCGTTGGCTGTTGAACTGATAAACTCGTCTCTTAAACAAGTGATGGAGTTTCTCCTGGAACTGGTTCCCAATGAAACAGTACAGCAAAGGGTTGATGCAGCTGTTGGCAAATGCCATGCAGATGCCAAATGGCAGCGCAGTGTCAATGATCCCTATCACGTCACAGCTGTTAATTATGTTCATATGAGCCAAGGCATTCAAAAAAGTTAAAATGTGGAATGGTAGCCAGGAAATTAAGAAGGCCACAACAACAGCAGCCACCAGCTTTAGGACTTTGTCCCTCTTCTGCTTACTTTTCCCAAACTCCTGTGCTTTAAGCAAGTGCCTCCTGATCCAGATGTAGCAGGTAGTGATCACTGCCAAGGGGATGAAGAAGCCAAGGGTGTTTTTCAAGAATGCTGTTGCCACAGACCATTTTGCATAATTCTCATAAGGAAAGGCCATAATGCAAGCCTTGACCCCCAAGCTTTCAACGTAGTAAGTGTCTCGAAAATAAAAAGTTGGGAGGGAGGACAAACAGGCCAGACCCCACACAACCAATGCTATTAAATAAGCTTGTTGTAGAGTTCTTCTCTGAGAGTGAATAGGATGGACAATGGCGTGGTACCGGTCCACACTCATGCATGTAATGAAAAAAATACTTGCAAACATGTTCAAGCACAGGACAGAACTGGAGATCTTGCACATGAGAGACCCAAACAGCCAGTTGTATCCCTGGGCATAGTAGGCGGCCCAGAAGGGAAGGGTGGCGAGGCAGAGCAGATCAGCCATGGCCAGGTTGAAAATGTAGATATTAGCAACTGTTTGGGGGCCAGTGTGACGACAAAGCACCACAACCACCACACTGTTGCCAACCAAACCCAGAACAAAAACCACAGAGAAGAGTGCTGGAATTAGTGCAAACTGATAATCTGAAGAGGTAAGGGGGCAGGGAGGCGGTGAGAGCAACGCAGCCGATGAGTTTATCAACGCTGTAGAGAGGACTTGGAATGTTTCTCTGGTGGTGACATCCAGGGAGTAGTTACTCTGCATGCTGGTGTTGGCAGAAGGGGAGGTTCTGCAGAAAATTCATGTGCTAGCAGCACATCTCCCACCTGCAAATCAGAAACCATGTGTTAGAAATGCACTCTGCAGCTGTCTTAGCTCTGAAATCACATAGTCACAATAAAATAATAACCATTTGAAGCTATGTCAGGAAGCTGAGTGCTGAAATACCGGGCAGCTCTGCTGAACTCCTTACCTCCGTCCCACTGACAGGACATGATTAGCCCTAGGGAGGTCACAGTATTTCTTAATTAGCCTGGCAGAGAGGCAAGCAGCTGGGGTTTATCTGTGATTACAGATGGTGCTTTCTGTGGCCAGCAGAGCAGAAAGATTATAGACTCAGGAGCTGGAGACACTTTAGGAACTTCTGTGACCTAAAGGGCATACTGAAGCCCCTCGTGATCCTTTTCTCTGCTTTCTCATGCTATTTCCAGCACTTTGAGCTGTTAAAATAATATAGAAAGGTAGCAACCACCAGTGGAGATCAGGTACTTCACACCTGAGGATCACCTGGGACTTCACAGGCATTACAGCAGCCTTTTAACAAGGCTGTTAAGAAAGCAAGCTGTGACTTTTTTTTTTTTAATTCACAGAGCTGGATAGAGAGACACTGAAGAGTCTTTGCAAAATGTCATTCACTGTCAAAGTTTTCTCAAAGCAAATCTGCATCTCCTGCCCTCACGACAGCTTTAATCAGAATAGTAAAATTTATGTAGACACAAGCATTAAGCTCAGTTCTTGCAGGCATTGGACTTAACTGTAGTATGGGCCATTCATTTAGAAAGATCAGGACTGGATTTCAGTAGGGAAAAGTGTAGCTACTAAACAGGTAAAATAGAAGAGTTAATTGGCAGATCTTCCTTTGCTCCAGTTCAACGGCTATGTCTGCACGCTGAGCAGGGTATTTTTCAAACTTCAAGATTTTATAAGCAAAGAAAGAAGATATCATACCCAAATACTTCACTTTACAAAATGGAAAGAGACAATTCTTTTTTAATTAAGTCGTTTGTGGAAATAGTCAGCCACTTAAGAATTCACGAGTAGCCCTAAAAACAACAGAAATTTTAAACAAGATGAGAACTGGGTAATAATCTTTAAGAAGACAACTGATAATTTCAAACTTATTTTTCTGTATTAATAGTAGAGTAACTTATCATTTCCACAATGCAAAATATGCAATATGATACTTTGGATATACTGACAAAAATTTAACTTTAAATATATTGTCTCAACAATGAAAATTCAGTAAGGGAATTTATAGAGCGCCGGTATTTAAAGTCACAATTATGTAGTGGTTCACAAGCCCATGTTCAGCAATCAAACAGTTATTAAACCAAATGAAATTTTTTTGTTTAGAAACACAAATATTTAGGAGAGCATCTGGAGTCCCATTTCACTCTTAACTCTTATGTCCTGAACCCCTCACTTTAACCTACAGAAGCTGAAATCTCAGAACTAGTCCCAGAGCATTATATATCTCGCTTACTCCTAGTGGACCGGCCACACCATAATTAGTTGTAGCTACATTATTGGGAACAAGGTTTCATTGACAACATGCCCCCCCCACACACACACATGTACAATTGGTGCCTTAAAATCTGTTCCTAAGCTTCTCTTTCCTACTATTACTTTACTCACAGTGAGACACTCTATCACAAATTGAATCAGATCAATAGAAATTATGTTCAAGGAGCAGACAGAAAACATACCTCTCAAACCTCACATTCGTCTGGATGTAGCTCTAGAATTCTGTGCTCTTTTTTTCCGTTTTCCTCCCAGTGAGTATCGCTACCAGCAATCTTCTGCTCTCTCATATCTTCCGTTTTCCCACTGGGAGACTTTAACCTACATAACTCGGGAACTGAAATATGAAAGCCCGCCAGCTTCTTTTCGTTTTGGAAGCAAAACAGTTTGAGAAGCCCCCTTTCCAAGGCCACGTGAGCACACGCAGTAAATCAGGAGAGAAGAACGAGACAGCCAAAAAAAAAAAAAAAGGAAAAAAAAAAGGAAATCCACATAAACACCCTGCGGTTTTCTACTGCAGCTCTTGGGCCAGGAGGATACACCCTCATGCAACCCCTTCCTGCCCTCCACGTGCACATCCAGCACGTGGGAGCCTCCATGCAAGGATTCCTGCATCTCTGAGGGCAGGGGGATTCCCAGAGCACTGCGTGGAGTCCCAGCACTTGCTAACACGTTTGAGAGTGAAATAGGCTGTTAGTCCTGGCAGAGGTGACCATGATGTGAACACACAGAGACAGAAAGCAGAGAAACACCGCAGCACTCACACCAGTATGTGTTGCCTGCGTCAGGGGGATGTCTCCCAGTTAGGATTGGAAAACCACTGCCCAATTCCTTGCAAAGACATGCATGCTGCTGAAACTGAGGAGGGCAGCAGGACAAATCCCTGTGGCAGAGAGTAGGGTTGGCTCTGAGGTAGCACATAAAGCAAAAAAACAAGCAGATCAGCAAGGCTGTGTGCCCCTGCCGACTCCCATTCACACAAAGCTGAGTTTTTACATCTGCTCCTTCCTTGCACCACAAGCTCTGCCTGGCCCCAGTCTCCTCTCTCTGGAAGGAGCTTCAAGGGGGCTGGGAGAGGATAAGCACAAGGGCTAAGGATAAGGAAGCATCCACAGAGTTAAAAATTTTGATGCACCTTCTAGAGACCCACTTGAGAAACTCTGTCCAATCTTCAAACCAAACATCTACTCAGCAGGTCAGTAGGAGCACAAGAGATGCACCTCTTGCCGTCAGTACCCTCCTGTATATACCCTGCCTCAGGTCAGGATTCCCTTCGAACAATATGCATTCAGTTATTCTCCTAACAGAATGTGAGAAGAATCCTTGCTGTTAGTTGTTTTGCTCACAAAACCCCAGTGAAATACCTTTCTCTGTGCCTCACCAAACACCCAGAGTGCTTTGCAAGCAGGGGGGGGAAAGTCAAATGCACAAGAATGTTTATTTTGCAAAAATAACAAACACTAATTGTTTAGATTTAAATAAAAATTTTCCTTTCCAGATGAACTTTTGATCCTCACAGATACTGTCTGTGTCTATTCTGTTCTACCTACAAAACTGTATGAGACTTTGTGTTGGCGTCATACCACTTTGTACACCAGAAATGGGCCTGTGTAACAGGGTTCATACCTCGGGCTGCCCTTTGGCAAGTCATGCTCCCATTCTTACCCCCACCAATGCTCAGTGCATCTGACCCCTTTGCATTTCACCAATGTACAATTCCCTCTCTCTTCTATTTCCCTCACCATTTCTTTCTCCCTCTCACTATTTCTGAGCATCACTTGAATACAAAGAGATGTGACAAGTAATAAGGATGTCCAAGCTGTCCATGCACGAGCCAACCTGATGTCAGGTAGTGCTGCAGCTGAGCTAATGTCCCCTGAACTTGAGGGATGTTTGTCCAGCTTCCACAGACAGGCTGGTAAGTCCAGCACATGGATCTGCTGTACAGAGCCCGGCACACAGCTCAGCACAGGGCAGAGTCTGTTTACTGCTCATCTGGCTACAAAGTTACAAGACGACCTGTTTAAACAGGGAAGAGTTGGTGCTTTCAGGTGGGTAGATTTGGGGAAGGTTTTGAAATTCGTATTTTACACCAAGAATAAAAAAAGACACAGTTGAAGGGGAACAAGACATTTGCTGCATGTTCACATGCAGCACTCAGGTTTTCCTTCTATCCTCGGGGTTGTGCAACCAAAGAGGTCAAGAGGTAACTAGAAGTGTTTAAAAAACCCAACCCAAACCCGCCATCCTCACAAGCTACTGCCTCACATAATTCAAATAGCAACTTCTGATCAACTGTACAAATAAATTTAAAAAAAAAATCCATGCACTCCAAGACCTATGTCTTGGACTTTGCAGGGAAGTGCTGCTGTCAGGGATGGAATATTCCAAACAGGCAATGTATCTTACCGTGCCAGCAGGCTGTCACAGCCACCTCTTGAGGTTAAACCCAGCAGCCTGACAAATCCTTAAAGCAATGCAGGATCCAGATGCAATTTGTATTCATAGGCTTGATTTGTTCCTTTTGGAGAAAGTAAGACGGGGAAAAAATCTCTCATAAGCGAGGTCCCCAGGATGGATAATCCAACATAGGTCACTGTAGCTCTGTTCCTTTCAGTGCTGATTTAGAGCAGGAAGCCCTGACTCCCTGGTCCCAGGGCTGGCAGCAGAAGGAATCACACACTGCCGGGCCAGCAATGATTTCCATCACTCCAGATGGCACATTTGCATCGTGCAGAATGACAGGCCTTTTGGACACACTCACCAATACCATCCTGCCTGCAGCTGGGCTCCCCCAGGACTCCATAAACTTTTATATGCATTCCTCCTTCCCAGATTTGTTTGTTTAAGGGTTTCTTTAGGGATTTAATGCTCAGTCCTACTAGTGAGATTGGGGTATCTACCTCATCCTTCCACAGGCTCTGAGCACTCCCTGCACAGAAGGCTGCCATCTCACATCCTTTTTGGGCACTCAGGAAGGAGAGTAGTTGTGAGCAGCTACCGGTTGAGGATCGAAGGCCAAGGTTTTAAGTTGCGCTCCCATCCAGCATCTGTGGTCCTCACCTTGGCATGTTGGGTCTTAGCACTGTCTCATGTACCTCTGAAGCATGACCAGTTCTGGCCGTGGGTGTCTGCAAACTCAGTGTTTCACACAAGAGGCAGAAGTACTAGAATTTTCAAAGGGAAGACCTTGGTCAGTGTTTCACTTTCCCTCCTGAAGCCATGATTTCACATGGAAGCCCTGAGTAGGCCTGGTGAAAGCCCTGCTTTTTCACTTCACAGCAGCACAGTGGTGAACACAAGGGTCACCCAGACAGGATCCATCAGAGTATGGTCAGAGAGCTCTGGCCCCATTGAATGGACCCTCTATGCTGGAAGAAGTCAGTTTTTGAAGCCATGAAATGTCTAGAGTGTGGCAGAGGCAGTTTGGAGGGGAGAGGGATGCCCTTTCCACCTCCAGCCTGCAGAAAACTTTTCCTAAGCATTTATTTTATGAGATGTTTGTGTCCAGCCAATAGCACTGCCAAGTCTGAGGTTATCCTCCATGACATTGTTTGTTCAAATAATTGGCCGTAAGCATTTTACAAGTTACTAAAAGTAGCAAAGCAAACAAGCATATAAGTGATTTTGAAAACAAGCTGCAGCCATTGCTATTAAAGGCAGTGAGTGCACATGTACCCTGGCACCGCTGCCCGTTCTCGGGGCAGTGCTGCAGCACGCCTGGATCTGCTGAAGGCAGCAGGACTGGGTCAAAGTTCCTTATCTGAGTGCTGCACAGCTCCAAGCCATGGCCCTAGACACAGATAAACCAGCAGACAGCCGGGCTCGGCCAAGGTAGCATCAGTGGCAAAGCACAGTGTTTCATCAATACTGCTCAGCTCAATTGCCACGGGAACCTATAAAAGATAATTACCTGTGATGAAAAATTTTCTCCTGCTCACTTCTCCCAGATCAGCTGCTGTGATCACCTGCAGAAATCATCGATGCTCACAGGTTGCAGGAGAGAGCTCCCTCCAGTCTAACTTCTACTTTATTAGTATTGATATATCTGTATATAGCCTGGCATTTAAAGGATGTTGAAAGCATGTTTCACATTTCTTTTTGGAGACTCAAAGCGATCTTTAGGAAGAGTTAGGACTCTGTGACCAGTTTTATAGAGCTACATAGTACCCATGGGATCTCTTTCCAAAGACATTTTAAAAATAAGAATCTTGCTTCCTTCACTGTTTTGAACTATACTCACTGCAAACATCTTTCCTACTTTTAATGTGCTTTCTACCAGAAATTTCTCTATGTTCCAAAAATGCAGATACACATGAAAGAGTTCACCAGACACATAAAGCTTCGTCAGAGTCAGAATATTCCTGATACTTGGGTATCCCACATTATTTAATCAATCTTTTAACCAACAAAGTTATTAAGTTATTCTGCACACTCCATCTTAGCCCAGCAGAAAGTTTAAAGAAAGCAAACCTTGGTCCTTTAAATCATTAGATCAGCAAGACCATTCCAAAGTAGATATTTGGAGTGCTTGTATCAAACTTCAATCTTTTAAAGAGAACACAACTCCTTAAAATCTACAGCATTAGGCAAGACTTGACATCAGCTACAAACAATTTCTGAAGTGGGTGTGCTGGGCTATAAATCCCAGATGTCAGATAAATCAGTGACTGAAAGAAAGAAAGACAAAAACACAACTATGGACAAGCAGTGGGTGGAATATATTTTAACAGAAGACCTGCAGTGCTTCAGCTTTTCTATCAAAGCCAGAAGGATGAGCCACCTCAGCCAAAACACACGATGCACTCCAGAAATGCCCTCCAAGCAGATGGAGTGAGACAACCAAAATCCCTGCACGTGGAGCACAAAGAGCTGAGCTGGAAAACAGAGCCCAAGAGCAGGATGCTCATAGCTGGATGGACAATAGTGGAAAGTGTTTGTTAAAATGGTAGCTAGAGAAAAAGTACTATGACTGCTCTTCTCAAGGACCATGTCCTTACCTTGTCTCTGCAGCATCTTGACATGGTAACGACTGCAGTGGAGATGTTCCGGAACTGCCGTTGGACAGGAAATGCTGAGGCTTCTTGCAAAGGAGCACTGGGCACTGCAGACATTCCTGTGGCCACTGTCTCGGACCAACACACAGCCCCCAGCAAGGGCTTAGCCCTCCACAGTGTTGACAAATGGCACACCAGAGCTGCCATCAGCTGTGGCCCAGGTGGCAGCCCCAGCCAAAATCACGGCAAGGCAGCTGACACCACCCTGTGGAATCTTTACAGGGAGTAACTGGAATTGCCAAAGCTTTGACAAGGTGTAAAACCTAATCACTTTGAATGTTACAGGCTTCCTCGGCCATACAGGCTCTGAAGCAAGGAAACGTTCTAGAGCTGTGTGGTCCTGTTCCACCACAATGTTTTAGTCCAGTTAAGCAACATCTGGCAACAATGAGTTCTGACAGTTACATGCTTTCATCTCTGAACATTTCCATTATGAAATCAAGGAGAGTTAGAGAGAACACTAGGCTGCATAAGGACTTGAACACAGCAAAACTTCTGGAATTACAACCAGAAACACTCTCTGTAGAACAAATAGACACAACAGCAAGGGATCCACCCTCTTCAGCCTGAGCTACCATATTTCAGCTAATGGCAAGACAATTCCTAGTAGACACAGAGCAGCTCACTTCTCCTGCACAGAAACCAGCAGAAACCTGTCTCCTTCACAAGGTTGCACTAGGAAAGTCATGGTGCAATGGATATTTATAGCTGTGCTGCAGGAGGGGGTAAGAGAAGCCATGGAGATCCCAGCAGTGGGACACCCCTCCAAAATGGTGTCCTTGAAAGAGCAGTCCCAGCTGAACCAGGAGCACAGAAAACAAAGGTTCACCCACCAAAGCCTTTCGCACGACCCCAGATGTGAGCAGCTGGATGGGGTGAGCAGCCCATCTTCCTCTGGGGCTCCCAGGACAAGCCCCTTGGTATGGTGCCATCACTGCTGCTCTTGGTGAAAATCAGCTTTTGGCCCCCAGTAACACTAAATGAATGATGTTGTTTACAGCTGGAGGATGGTGTCCATTACACAGAGTTATCATCGTAGCCAAGCTGTTCTTTGGGGAATTGTTGCTTGAAAAAATGAAGAAAACAGGACTAGCTGAAACCAACTCAGCGATTTAACAGCACAGTAACCTAATCTGCTTCTGCTGAGAAAACAACAGAGCTGCAAATTTGTCCAGTTCACACTTACTGTTGGGCATATTGTGTATTTGAGTTTCTAGTCACTGTCTGGACAGAGCTGGCAGAGCAAGAGAGAGAAAGGAAACCCAAATTTGTAAAACATTAAAAAAAAAAAAAAGAAGCTGAGACAGACCAAGAAATTAAGAGAAATGCACTGGAAGGCAGGAGGCTGACACAAGGTGCCTCAAACACATCAAACCCAAGAAAACTCCATCAGAGAGAAGTGAGATGGAAAACAAAAATTAAAAGAGTGACAAAAGACAAGAGCAGCAACTGTGCCACTGGCTGCCCTGCTGACACTTCAGCTGCAAGTCCTGGATCTAGTCCACTTTGTGTTGTAAGAAAAATGATCAGCCTGCAGATTGCAGATGGCTGGCTGTTAGATGCACCAGTCAGCCCCACAACTGGACCTTCCCTTCGTACTGCGAATCTAGGATAAAAAAGAAGACAGTGTCAAAGACCCAGATTTTTAAGGACCCAAGCCCAGCTCCAGCTGCTCAGTGACATCAGACCTGATGGAGACAGGCAGCACCTTGGCAAGGGCAGTATGCCCTTGGGGTGCTCTGCATTTCACGCACAGGGGTCATCTTTTATCACTCATAGATGGCTCAGGGCTTATTCCAAGAGGTTCTTCCAGGACACAGCGTTCTCCTGCACATTCCTGGCTGGCAGGCAGCTCGGCTGCACAGATCCCACCAGTCTCACATTTTACTGCAGAGAAGTCACAACCATTGCCAGGGCTGTGCTCAGAGCTTGGTGGCAGCTACACCAGAGTGAGAGCTCTCTTCTCACACACCCGGATGGAAGAGCCACCCTCGCCTGCCTTTCCCGAAGCTCTAACTGGAGAAAAGCACAAAAATTCCCACCCAAGGCGAGTCTTTTGAGCAAGCTGGCAAGCAGACTTTGAGAACGGTGATAACCCATAAGCAGGAGCCTCTCCCAAACAGATCCCCAGGAAAGTCTGTTACCTGCTGCTGTTTGCAGAGGGCAGGAGGTACAAAAAAACCACTGTCAGAGTATGATGCTGGGCAGAGAAATCTCCCTGTCTCTCAGAAATGCTCTTCACAGCAGGGCGGTGCTTAATCGGCTTTTATGTCCCTAAACTCTTAATCTCCCTGGTCTGCAGCAGAAAGAACCAGCTAATTTATTTTCACTGTCCACAGTCCAACCGACCCTGCAATACCTGCGGTTCACCTGCCCCAAAAGGTACACTCTCTTTTTCTTGTCTCCTTCTCTGCTATTCATCAGGTATTAGATGCAGTGGCTGATGTGTGGCTGGTCATGTTCTTTCTTGTTATATTTATATTTACTTGTGCAGCAAAGCCCGGGCTGAATCTAAATACCTCCGATTCATGCCCAAGTATGTGCAAGTGTACACCTGAAGAGACTATCCTCTGTAACAGAGCTGGATTGAGATTCCTCCCTGAAGAAATAGCAGCATCCACTATCTCTCTAAACCTCTCTAATAATTATTTGCGGATTCTAAACACCAACACCTTCAGAAACCTGACTTTTCTTCACAGCCTCTCACTTGATGGGAACAATCTGACTTTTGTGACCCCAGGAACCTTCCATGCTCTCAACAAGCTGCGAGAGCTGCACCTCAGCAGGAACTCACGCCTCACCTACCTGCATGCAAACACTTTCAGAGGACTATTAAACCTCATCAGCCTGGATTTGTCCCACTGCAATATCTTCGAAATCCATCCACTTCTATTTTCACACTTGCCTTCTCTAGAAAGGCTCGATTTAGCCTCCAATAACATGCGATATGTCCCACAAGCCTTTCAAAACCTCTCCAGCCTCACGAGGTTGTCCCTGGAGGGCAATCACATAGAAGCCATTGGCAGAGATTCCCTGAAGGACCTGGAGACCCTGTATGATCTGAATCTCAGGAAGAATCGGATATGGATCATTCAAAATGGAGCTTTCACAAAGCTCCTCAGACTGGGCGTGTTAAATTTAGGACACAACCTCATCACTGATTTGCCTAATCAGCTTTTCGACGGGTTGATCCAGCTCAAGACCATGCACCTTGAAGCCAACAGAATCACTGCTGTTGACTGCACCTTCAGACATCTCCTCAACTTGAGGAACCTGTACCTAAACAACAACAAGATCTCCTCAATCTCAGACTCTGCTTTTTCATACTTAAACAAGCTGCACTTCCTTCACCTAAGCAAAAACAATCTCACTTCCCTCCCCATCCACTTGTTCGCTGAACTGTCAAAACTGAAGTACGTATTTTTATCCCACAACCCCTGGAAGTGCGACTGCAAGATGTTTTGGTTCTGGCGGTGGACGGTGACACACAGGGCTGTAATCGAAGGGCTCAACTGTGCCTTCCTAGGCCCCCACAACAAAACAGCGTCCGATGACCCCCACCCAGGGGACCTGATGGACTGCACAGTGCCCCTTGAGCTGGCAGGCGAAGACAAGTGCAGGGTGGCTGGTACCAGTGTGGCACCCGAGCTCCCCACTCTCCCCAGCAAAGTCATCCTGCTGGCACTTGTTTGCTACATGTGGTACAATGTGAGGGGATGGGACACCTTGCTAGCCACATTTTAACAAGGTTTAAATTATAAAGTGGAGGGAACTTATTTATTTTCTTGCTATTTGTGAACAATTTTTTTCATTACAGGTGGATTTTATATGGAAATAAAGGATTTTATTGTATTGGAATAAGTGCTTTCACTGGTGGGCAATGCTCAAATCTGAAATGGTAACACAAAATTCAATGTAAATGAATTTTGCTCACATTGGCAAGTTCAGGGCTGGAGCTTGTGTTGGTGACCTGGGACTGGGAAGCGTGTCGCTCATGGAGACCTGGTCTTCCCTTGGCTTTGGCTGCCAGTGCACAGAAGACATGACCTGCACAGATAGCATTTGTGCCTCACAGTGTTTTTCACCTGGGGGAGACCAGAAATTGAGCTGCAGTGAGCAGAGCTGTCACCAACCACAGCTGCCTCCCTTGCTCGGACCTTGTCATCAGCCATGAGGGGCTGGTGGCAACATGGCCAGATTTGAGAAGTTTTGCCCTTTACAGCTCTTTGGCTTTTTCTCCAAGATGCTTTCTCAGAGAAATTTTTTGCCTATGATTATTTCTCACCTGACTTTTAAAAACAAAAACACGTAGATAACATTTTCAGCAATTAGTACCACTGTATAAACACTTGCCATAAAACATGCCCAGTGTTTACTGAGTGCTCACAGAAGGAAGCAACACAACATGTGGCAGACACACCACATTTGTCCCTGTCCTTAGATGAAACTCTTATCTCAAGCTGATAAGAGAAAAATACACCTTTGTTTAGGGCTGAAAACAGACAAACCAACATTTTTTGACATGTGAAACCTGTCCTGGAGTGCAGACTAAAGCCAATCTCTGCTGTTCCACCAATGAAGGGACAAACAGACTACAACAAAACCACACAAGCTGCATCCTCCTTATCAGATTTGTGATTAGGTTTGTGCAAAGTATTCAATGATTAATAAGTTTTTGCTTGCTTTTTTTGGTGCTGTTTCACCATCCTCACTTCTTCAGCTTCACATACTTTGGAAAGTAGTGGAGAAAATCTCCAGTTTGTTTCTTGCTTTTGCAGTTTTGCCTGCTATCAAGCTGCAACAGAAAAAAAGGCAAAGGTAAAAAACAAGTAAGCAAAGTCCACCTCAGCAATTTTTTAAATCCCTAAAAGATCAGATTTTTTCCACTGAATAATACAAATTGGTGAAAATTTATAAGGAGAGCCTTGTCTCCTTGAATGTTTACAGAAAACATTCCTTACACTTTTATATCACCACTTCATTAAACACTGAACAGGAACACAACTAAATTGCTTCTTCTGTTCTAGAATGAAAGAGTAATAGAAATATTTAACAAATTGTACACAGTATGCTTGGGAAGAACATGCAGCTATACTTTTAATCCACAAAAAAAAATGAAACTTGCAAGGAATACAAGAAAACCTTCCACCAAAAACACAGGCCATGATGATGCAGTTTTGGCATGGAAAGACATTTGAAGGAGAACCTTGAGATTAAGGACAAGTACCAAAAAAGGCAGCACCAAGTTTGACTGTTTAAAAAGAATTTTTTTATTAACAAAGCTGACACTGCTAAAAAAACTTGGAAAGAAAAGCAGAATTGAATAAACAAAACCAAATAATTGAATAAATAGAAACAATTTAATATGAAAGAGCAAAAATACTTTCAGGAAGAAAACAACATGCCAAAACTTACACCCCTGGTTTTTGTTGGAAACTCTTAGGTGTACTTGACAAAACAAACTATTTGAAAGCTTGCTTGTCAGAGGCTTTACTTGTGCCAGGGTTTATCCTGCCTAGTCTGCTCTACAGTGGACCTTCACTCCGCTTTGACCCAATATTTTCCTTTGAGTGAGCCCCTTTCTTAAATACATCCAGCACAAGGAGCAGATGTTTTCCCATCCTGTCTTCATCAGAGTATCCATTTCTCCCCCTTTAACCTGGTACCAGGAGGCAAAAGAGGCGAGACAGGACAGATGCACGTGGCCACTTTCAAAGTCTAAGAACTTTGACCTCGATTACACCATACCCCAACAGTGCTACAAATCACCATACCACTGTTTCAGCAGGATGGATGTGACTCTACTTACGGTATATCGCTCCATCTTCAGTGAAAACATGCAATTTCCTGTGGAAGCTTTGTTAACATATTTTCTTATGAAAAATATTGTACCAGTGGAAAGTTCCTGAGTGGCTGTGCATGAGGCTTCATGCAACAAATCATTGTAGTGGCCTGCTGACGTTCCCAGCTCCCTGTCAAATCCCTCCCTCTCACCTGCCCCTCACCAGCTGCAGCTGAGGACAGGTTGCCATGCTGGGTCAGTGTAAATAAGGAGAGAAGCGTGTATTTAAATGTTTTTATTTCAACTGATGGTTTGCCACCATATTACATCACTTTGAATAGCTTGGAATAGCAATACGATCTCAAAATATAGCAAAGAGCTTGCCAAAGCAAGATAATATTAAATCCTATGGATAAAGCATCTTCCTTCTTTGGCGAAAACGCTTCCATTTATCTGTAAAAATAGTTTTATGTTCCAGCACATTTACTGCTCACTTTATTGAACCCTGCTGTTTATACAATTTGCCTCTTCCCTGCACAAAACTTCCCCACAATGCAGTATGGTTTTATATCCAACAGCATTTTAAATAAAAAAGTTACATTTTTCATGCAGATTTCTGTAAAAATTATTTTCTAGGTGCACAGAACTGAACCAAGATGCATACAAAAATGCATTCACTTCCATTCTCAGGTGTAACCATGCCATCAGCAACGTATGTTATTGCAAGAGGTCCAAGGATGGTGGTATTATCATATATAGTATAACCTTAAAACAAAAAATAAAACAAAAAACTACTTAATCTTTTTATAAGCAGCAAGAGAAAAAACTGCCATGCTTTATTTGTAAAGTAATCAAAATAGTTAGATGTACAAAAAAGCACCATGTACAGAGAATACCAGAGGAAGAACATCTTCCTAATTCCACATTTCTCATTTAGCATTGTGAGCTGACCTGCAGGTCCCAAATTGTACTGTAGCTTTATTTGCAAAGTTAAGGATGTGGTCAAACCTAGAATATGCTTGAACTGTATGACAGAAATTAAAGTGGACTGCAGATAGAAATTAATTTTTTTTCCATTACAACTCATACCAACCACCCTATAGCCCTCAGGGGTAAAAAACCACACATCAGGTAGCTGAGAAATAACGGAGTGAAAACAGCTCCAGAGCAGTATTGCAAGATGCAGGTCTGCTATGAATGCATTTCTGTGAGCTCTTGATAAGTTAAACTTTCCTTTGGGAAAAGAGCACATCTGTTGGTTAAAACTCCTCTCCCTGAGAATTTTGACAGAGTTTGTTTTGCAAAACAAAACAAAGTCCTTTGAACTTCAACAGTTCCAAGCCAACAGCATTTCAACATGGTCACAGCCGATCTGCTACTCATGCACCCAGGGTGGCAGGTTGGGTTTTTGTTGCATTTTGGTTTTTTTTATTTTCATGGATCAACTCTTTTATACTCGCTTCATTCCTCTGCCCATCAAGCAGGCAAACACGGTCATGACCATCTTCGGTTTCACCTCCACAAGATCTTCTGGAAGAGCATAAACTCTGGCACCAATTCTTCTCGCCATGGACACAGCATACCTATCGACCATGGAAAGACAAGTGGGTCAGCACTGAGACTGCTACCAATAAATGACAAATCAGTTCCTGCTCTATCCAACACGACTTCACCTATTATTTCCACGTCTATTCGAGATGTGGAACAGTTTAATCACACCACATCCTTTTGGTTTACAATTTGTCTGATCTTTTGCTATTTTCCTTTTCTACAGTAAAGTGCTTTTAATATGCAAAATGACCTTTGAATGTCAATTCCACCTTACCAACAGTAAAAAAAAAAAAACCACTTTAATTAATATTTGTTAGGCTAACACACAACATCTATAATGAAGGATTAATCATGTAACATTTACATTTCCCCTTCTTTGCTCCCTGTGAATAACCAAGTGAGACTATTATCTGTCAGAAACTTCACTGTCATTCTTCCCCTGCAGAACAGTCACAGAACACACATTTCAAAGGTGTGTTTTAATAGGCATACTTTAAACTTGACAACCTACAATGATTCAACAAGACATGAGACATACAAGGGTTCAGTTTCAGAACAATGAGCCATCAGCTGAACACTTCATATGCCTGAACAAGCAGGTGAGAAACAAGAGTATCGTTGTTGAGAACAGACTGAGCAGTTCTGCAATTCTCCCAAGCCAGAGCTCAGCCAATGACTCCCTCCAGTGTCACAGACAAGTACAGCAACATAAGTACAGCAATCAGATTTCACTAAGTGCTGCCTGTCTAAAAGGTACAGCTTTAAAAGAAACTGAGAACCACAGTAATATAAACTGTGGTATAACCACCTGAAGCTCGAGGCCAGTGCATAGAAGGCGCACTCTTTCAATTCAAACCAGCTTTTGAGGCATGAAACTTACTTAGCATTATTCTGTTTGTCATCTTCTGATAGATGCCCAGTCTTTACAAGGTCATAGTTGATACAACCAGGCTGTATAGCATCAATTAAATCCACAACCGCCAAGCTTGTGCTGATAGTCTTGTCCTAGAGAATACAGGGACAGAGAAGTAAAGATGAAAGTCTAATCCTTAAAACAGACTTCTCACCTCAATTCTGCTGCTCTGCAATGTGCAACAAAAAAAAGCTTTAAACGAGCCTCTCTAAAAGCAGCAGAGTTCATGATTATTCTCAGCTGGACCACAGGAAAACCAAACTGCTGCTTCTCCTTTGGCAATAGTAGAGTATTATTACTCCAGTTTGCTGCAAGTGCTCTGAAAATACAAAGTAGTAATCAATATGAAAGCAGCAGATCTGCCTTGCCAACCACAGACCAAGGGACAATGCTCGCCAGCACCAACACCTATATTTGTCAGCATCTCAGACACCACCCTGGCCCTCGATCTTGACCACTCTCCCCTTCTCTGTCTCTATTCCCCACTGTGGCCAGCCCTAAACAGTCTCTTATCTGGTAGCTTGAAGCCACTCTGCTCCCAGCACAGACTGAATCCTGTGCTGTTTAAACTCCTTTTTAAGATACTTTTGCTGTTCCTCCAGATGAGGATATATTTTTGGGGCACTCCTCTCCTTTTGGATGCAAGAGGGGAACCTGCACCTTGAAGTTCTGGATGGAGGTGGACTTGCCAGCTTCTTTCAGGGTCTGGTTTACCCAGCTGACTATAATGTCATCGTTGGCTTTCTGACCATCACCCAGGTCCTCGAGGACATTCAGTGTGTACCTGGAAACCAGCAGAGAGAACAAAATTAGTCACAGAGCAAAGCCCCAGTGAGTGTGCAGCCAGGATGAGCCTATAGCAGCTTGAAAAATCTACATAGTCTCAGCTCTGGGTTTGTTTTTTTTTTAAACTCCTTTAGTAAAAAGGAAGAACTGTCTATCTTATCTGAAGTATTATTTCTGTTAAAGCACTCAGTCTTTCTAGCCTTTCACACACTTCAATAGGAGCTCATAAAATTGCCTGGGCTCAGAACACTTGTTTCCTCACCGAGAATCTGCTCTGCAGGGGTAACAGATTACATAAAAGGTGTGGATTAACTCACACGTTGGCATTCTGACCTCCAATACCAAATAAGGAGCTACTATACAGCTCTTTTGCAGATATATATTTGCATCATCTTGGAATTCTTCAGAAATAGGTGTAATATTCCAGCTTGGGGTTTCTGCACGTGGACCGGACTTGAGCAGGCAAGAGAGGTGATCCTGGTTAGCAGGATGATCAGAGGATCCACCAGCAGTGGGCTGTCCAGAGGTTTTTGCTCCAACTTCTCATGTGCAGCAGGATCAGCCCTGACACAGCTTTGTCCAGCTGTGTCTCAAACTCCCACAAAGGAGAGGGATTTTACAGTTTTTCTCCGTGACTTGTTCCAGTGCTGCAATGCTCTGAGGGCAAAAAACTTCCCAAATTGTGTACCCCATTCAGTTTTACACATTTGAGTGAGGTCCTACCTTCTCATCAACTGCCAGACCAAGGCAAGAGTCAGTGTTGGGTTTCCATCATTCAGATCCTGTCCTCCAATGCCAACCAGGGAGAATTTAGCTGGATGCTTTCCCAAGTCTACAGCATAGTTGCAGTTTTCTAGCTACATAGAAAGAGAGTTTAAACAGAAAATCACTCACAAACACACTCACTTGACCAGAAACCTCAAATAGGAATTCCTAGTGTCCATGGTTTGTTTTCAAGTCTTTTGACATTCTTACCTTTTTCATATTTGCTCCAAGTTTAGGGTACGGAGGCTTGTTAACCTTGTTCCAGTCAACAGGAACTTTGATTTTTTCATATAATTGTAGTATTACCAGTGCATCCTGGAGATCACTAAAGTGAAAAACATTGATTAACTCTAATATTTCAAGATTTAAGTGTGCTCTTACTTCGTCACATCAAGAATAGTTACTACTCTTTACAGGTTGTTACAAGTTCAACAACCCTAAAAAGGAAAAGAAAAAAAATGAAAACATTTTGCAGTTTTCAGGGTAGGAGAAATGCTCCATGCCTAACATCAGCCAGCTGCTGAGTTAAAGCAGGTTTTAGCATGATGATCAGCAACAGGTCTAGGGAAGAGTTTTGCTACATAAAATCCAAAGGTAGTCACTTCTCTCCACTGACCATAGGGACCCAGAGTATCTTGCACCCTAACCATGATGTCTTGGTTATGACCTAAAATTGGGTGACAGGGCATCTAGTTCAAGCTGCCCTAATGCAGTTGCTTAAGTGGATCCAAATGTATTGGGATCTCAGGGCAACGATTTACACAGGGTAGGGAAAAATAAAACCACTGTCTTCAGCCTTTAGGACCAACTGCTCATGCGCCAAGTGCTGGCTCAGAAATCCCTCAGCTGCACATTGCAGGGAGAGTGCAGCAAACATCTCCTACTCCCTACCATCACATTTTCTCAAGCTCTTTGCCTGGCACTGACCACCAGTGTGGGCACATTCTGCTCCAAGCTAGTTGGATCTCCCAGGAGACTAATGCTTACCCATAGAGGTGATTTACATGAGGGTTCACACCGAGGGAGTTCATCCAGTTGCGGAAGGTCCGTTCCTCACGTGTCTCTCCTAATCAAGGAAAAACAGGTTCATGTAAATTCTGCAAGCTCAACATTGTGCAAGGGATTTACACCTTGCAAGGCAGGGAGCTTTGAGCAGCATAGCTCATCAGTAGGTTTCTAAGCAGAGTATTTTTTGCTACTGTAATTTTTTTCAGAGGAAGAGGGTGGCACTGATATTTAGCCTTGGGCATCAGTTTGATTTCTCCAGGCCTCAGAAAAGCATGCTTTTTTCACTTTCCCCAAGAAAAAGGAGCAGGAAGTTCTTTCACATGCTGTTAGCTAACAGCTGTCTTGGAGCCAGGGATCCAAAGCCTTAATCCCAGTTGTGCCAACAATTAGTGCTCCCATGAACATCTCACTGCATTACTGAGGTGCTCTTGCCCATCACAGGAAATGCCAAGACTAACTTTCCTGGATCAGGCTGCTGGCAGCATGCCTACAGGTTCAGGCTCCACATCAGGGTCAGAGCAGCTGCCCCAAGTGAGTAAACAACTACTGCAGTACTGAAGCCTCAAATCACAGGTGTGACTTCAATGGAGATACCTCTGCAGGGTACAGCCTCCTGTGACACAACTGTTTACTTTAGATATTGCCCTCCTGTTAATTTTGTGACTGATATGGCCATTACCTTCCAGTAGGGTCCAGTCAATGTCCTGGTTTTCAGGCTTGGTAAGTGCTGGGTACTTGTTGAACAGGTTGGCAACAAAGGCCAGGTTCAGTTTGGGATTGCCACTGACCACATCAGCCGGCGTGACGAACTGCCGGCAGCCAAGGCGATCTGCCTGCTGAAGCATGTACTCCGCTCTCCGCAAGTCATCCTTTTCCTGCCAGGGATGCAATGGACAATGTCACGGAAGAAATCATGCTACCAAGCAGATAGGAAGCTCATGACCACTATCTGGAGCCATGTCACCACTCCAGGTGCCTTTGTTAGTTGTCAGTCACTAATGGAACAAAAGGACAAAGCATGCACAGTAACCCCTGCTGCACTGCATGTAATCATCCTGCTTAGTCTTGGCTTTCCTAGCATGATGCTTTCCATGCTTACATGCTTTCCAATTTTTATGCTTTTGGAACTTGGTTCAAAAGAAGAAGTCACATGCTCCCAAAGGAAGGAAAACCCCAAGTGATTTCTCAACCATTTCTGTTAATTGGCGGGTAGTGATCAGGCCAGCAACAATCACTCATTAAGCACACACCTGAGGTGTGCACATGGCCACTGACACTGTACACGCTCTAGAAATTAAGATACCAGGTTACCCAGATGTCATAGGGCAATGATAGGGTACAGGTAGTTCACAATTCTACAGGATGAGGACACAACAGCCTGAATACTTACATTGAAACCCGACATGTTAATATCGATCTGAGGCTCTCCTTCTTTCTGCCCTTTTGGTGCAATTTGATTGAGGAGGTGGAAATAAGCTCTTGAATCCTGAAATGGATGAAAAAAAGGGGTCATGTCTCCTGCACAGCAGTGAATATACCGTAACAATTAATGTCAGGCTCATCTTTAACAAGTCACCATGCATAATTGGCTTATGTACCTTTACTGAATTGCCAAAATCTGTAAGCTTAAAAGAAAGCACAATGGTATAAATCCAGGCAGCAGAAAAGGAAACAGAAAGGGAAAAAGTTAGAAATATTTAAGATGAAAAGTATAGGTTCTGACTGTTTGAAAGCTGCTTTTGCTGCAAGCTCTGGTATCACAGCCTCCCCTTGAATGGCTGCAGGAGACAATGACCTTCTGCTGCTCACACTCATGGCCCCCAGATGCCCCAAGGCAGCCCTAACCCCTAAACAAGGCAACCATTCCTGCTGTTGCAGCAACTATGAAAATGGCTCAGTGAAAACAAATTCCAGGCAAAAAGCCTGGAATTATAAAATGTCTGAATGCTCTTCTTCCACCCATTAGCTACAATCACTTAAAGGAGAGAGGGCAGGGATGATCATAAACCAGGAGGAGCAAATAGCTACAGTAATTATTTATCAACTACATATCCTTTTAGTCCTCAGCATTAAGGAGGACCTCAGCATTTTCTTTGCAGTCTATGGGTAGCACGAGAGAAGCCATCAGCTAATACCAAAACTGTAATTTTGAAGTTGAAAATAAGAGGGACTATTGTGTACCTATGCTCCCCATTCACCTCAATTACAATTTTTTTCCCTAGTCCCCTTTCTCCTCCTCCAAACTGCTAGCCATTGGAAGAAACACCAGAAACCTGCTAAAATCAGTATCAAAAAACCCCACACTGACCAGGAATCACCACTCTCCGTTTCTCACTAGTGCTGAGAGGAGAGCCACTCCCTCACATCTGAAAAATAACTGTAAGAAAACACACAAGTAGTACTAGTTTTGTGTTTGATCAAAAAATGCAACAGCTTTGCAGCAGAATCCCACCAGCACTGGAGGAAACAGGCAGCTCAACACTAGGCTCATCCTCAAGGCAAGAGAGAATAGCACTGCAGTATACGGTCCATAACTCCCCTGTTAAACCACTCAGTGTATTAGGGTTAAGAAAGGTCTTGTCTAAGGATAAAGGGCCTCATTTACACATGCAAACACATCCCTGGCTGGCTCCCAGTCTTATCCCAGGTATGTGTAGGTCAGGAGAGCTCTTGGTACCTTGATATCCGAGCTGAAGTTATTGATTTTGTGCCAGCCTGCGTTTTCCAGGTGGAAGTTGGCCCATCTTAGGAGCAGCTCTTCTGGGGATAATTTCATAAGGTCCTCCAGATTTTCACCATCACGAAGTAAGGCAGCCAGTGCTAGAAGAAAAATGCTTGTGAGACTCAAACCTGCATGCCAGAATTAGAACTGCAGCAACATTTTAGGGGGATACAATACCAACTACTGATTATGTCAAAATATTCTGGGTGCTGGTGAAGTTTTCCTGAGTTGGTTGTTAAATAGAGAGGAGAACGAATGATCTAGAAAAGTGTATGCAAGAAGTATTTTCCATTTTCTTGTATAACAAAATTCTCTAGATTTTATATGCAGTCTTTCAAGCTGATGACACTAAGCTAAATGTAAATGTATTTCTATCTCAATGAAAAATGCTTCCAAGCAGTTTTATAAGCACTGTTTAAAAAAGCTAGAGAAGCCAGTGCTCCCCTTGTCATGAATTTTCAATCTATGCCAAACAATGGCACCACTTCATGATGAGAAAGTTCAAATAAAAGACACTAAAGGCCTTCCATCCATCTGGGCATTCTGATAGCACATGAAAGAATATCAGAGCTCTTTGAATGATTTGAAAAGTTTAAATTTATGAGGCTGTCATGCAGGACTAACTGAGCCCAGAGATAGAGAGCTACATCACCACCCTCCCATCACCAAGAACAAAGCAATAGCTCAGCTGCACCACTGACAGTAGCAAGGAGGATTTTAGGAGAACCAAATCATTACCAGAGACCTGAAGCGCCTCTTTTTTTCTTTTTTTTTAGAGAAAGAAGTATAGTTGTCTATAATGCTAACAGGATGCAAGCAGCTTTTGCCACCTCCCAACACCATTAGGTACCTATGGCCAAAGCAGCCTGGGGCATCACCAAGCAATGTGCTCATTTGCTTACTCACCACCAGGCTTGAGCCAAGCTGTATCTTGACCTACAGACTGGTGTTCAGCCAGTTCTCCAACACACGTTACCAGGAGGGCACAACCCACCTGCATGAACTTGCTTCACAGCTACAAACAGGCTGTAGAGCACTCAGCATGGCACCTGCCCTTCCAGCAGACAGGAGGGAGGGAAGAGGCAGTGGCAGGGCTGGAGCTGACAGCACAAGCAATGTAGTGTTCATGCTTTACAAGCAATCATTTAAAGTTTAATGTACCTTCATTTCTGCTGAGCTCGATGTCGGCAAACAAGCCAATCTTAATGATCTGCCAGAGAAGCCCAAGGACGAGGTGGGGTTTCCCTTCCCTCAAGTCCTCTGCACCAATATTGACAACATGACAGCCGATGGCGGACGCAGAATTCAAGGCCAAGTTTAGGTTCTCCTGCAAAGAGCACAGCCCAGTCAGTCACAGCCCAGGCAGATGACGCTTTCCCTTTCATCCAGCACCCGCAGAGCGGAGATTTCCCCCTTGTCCTTGCTCCAACATCACTAGCTCAGAGGAAGAACTCCTGGTCGCTCTCCAGCTGAAGTTTTAACGCATCTGTGGTGGCAGCAAGCTGAATCAATAAGAACTGAACTCGGCACCAGGGTTTAATTTCAGCCTCTGGTATCTAGTTTCAGCATCCAAGTCAGTTGCATCCAGTGGCATCAACAAGAACAAGGCTAGAGAAGTGCTAATTTAGACACAAACACGGGCATCCTTGTAAAAATAACCTGTCATACTATGAAATGATTCAGTCACCGAACACCAACAACCATATTGTTTCAAAAAGACAGTACTGTATATAATTGCCACAGCAGCATCAGGTGTGAACAGCAATTCAGCCACTTTACCCATTTTGTCACTAAGCATTTTTGTCTTTTGAACTGTGCCCACAGAACTGTCAATTATGTGCAGTACAAAACTGCATTTAATAATTAAACACAAGTCATATTTCCAGCATTCCACAATAATGCCTTAAGCCACCATGCTGCATTCATTAATTTTATCTGAATATGAATTTGTGCAAAAATACAGGAATGCATTATACCTGAATTATGAATGGCGTGAGTTTCTTCTTGTTAATTGCTCTTTCATCAATCGTGTCCGGAACAGAAAGATTGATCATTTTGCTGTTAGGAGGAAAAACAATTATACTTGAACAATATTTAGTATTTAATATGAACAAAACTCAGTGCACTGTAACAATACTCATAACAGTAACCTGTTCGGTTGTGTGTATTTTTCTTTTCACAAAATCAAGGTTGCATAAATCAGAAGTTCATATTTGTGTCATCAAGAATGTATTTGTAACCAATAGCTAAGCCTGAAACCTTAAACACGTTCCCAGTCACTACTGATCTCAGCTGTTGGAGCAAAAAAAGCACATGAATTATTCACTGAAGTAGTGAAGACTCATTGCTCTGCTGACATCCACTGCACACTAGTGAGACAACATGCTTCCTCCTATTGCAAAGGTGTTCTACTGCTGGCAAGAAAACTTCTCCCAAAAAACCACAAACACTTGGAGAGCTCAGTGGGGAGCAGGTGAGTGCAATGAATTTTTAAACAACAAAAAACGTTTTTATTTTATATTATGAACTACTTCCTACTCAGTTCAGCCTTTTTCTGAGAACCTGAATTCCTTGAAACTTGAGAAATAAAAAAAAAATATATATCACAAGCTAAAGGAAAAAACCCTAAAGAAATGAAAGGCAATGGGTAACTCACTTAAACTATTTTGTGTATTGACACAGAGTTACTGAAATTCCAGGCTGATCCAATTCTCCACTATTGTATTCAAGTACAATAAAAAAAATGAACTTAACATACAAAACCAACAAAACCCCCATAGAGGGTAGCTGGTATGCCTTCTGTTTTCAGCATGCAACAAAATAAGTCACCTTACTTACTAAATGCAGCTATTAAAAAGAGCAACAAGAGCATTTCCAGCAAATCCATTTTTGTGTTAATTCATAAGGTCACTAACATTTACACAGAGGATTCTCTCTGTTTAAACATTTAAGGGAATGGGATATTTATCTCATATGTCCTCCCCAAACCCACCCAGCACTATTACAACTTCTTGTCCCTCAAAGCCCCTTCTTCCCCTTCAGCAAACTCACTCTCAAGCCAAAACAGAAACATAAGATGAAAATACCAGCAAGTGAAACTGGCACCAAAGGTGAGGCACCACACAATGGCAATGAAAGCCTGGGAGACCGAGCCTCTTTTCATACGTACAAAATATTATGCACACACACTAGTCACAAAATCAGACTAGAATATGTAGGATGAAAATTCTCCTAGCTATAGTTCTGGGAAGTTATTTTGGTGTGTTATGTTTTCTCTTTAAATTCAGGAGCCATCATGACTTACCATAGCACAATCCCATCTCCCACAGCCTTGAACAGGTCATCTGTATTTGGGTTCATTGGAATAACATGCCTACAGTCAGGATCACTTTCCAAGGCTTTGTTTATCCAGTTTACAAAGGCGTATTTCTCTTCCTCTGAGAAAACCAATCATACATTTAATACAGGTTTTTTCATAACATAGCAAAGATTTTCCCAAAAGAATCCGAATATAATAGCCCAGGGAAATAACAGCCCCACTATCATTATGCCACTATTTTACTAGTCATCCAAAGTTTAAGGAAAGATGACTCTCACTTTCAATTACCAGAATAGTCCTGTTATTTACTTGTTACTCAACAGCTTAACTTTACTCAAGTGTGACTCAAGTACTTCATCAGCAAGCACAGTTAATAAATAAGCACACATTTAATTTTTATACTGCTAAATTTGCAGGATATAAACTCTGTCCTGCTCTCACCTTGATGTGAGACCTTTCTCAGATGGTCTCAGAGAACAAGAGCACAGCACAGGGCATGGTAGGGGAAATGGACTGGATTTGGCACACAGCCTCCACTCACCCAAGAGAAGGTCAGGAAGGCAGAGCAGTACCTGAGTATGAGTGTTGTGTCCCCTCGCTGGAGAGCTCCGAGGTGCCCCCGATTGCACAGATTCCTTCCTTTCTGTTAATTGCTTTTCTGAATGTTTTAGCGATATCGCTGCTTTTCACCTCTTGGAAAATCTACAATTTAAAAAGTGCTCTGTTAGACAAGAAAATTCATCTTCATAAGATGAAAGGACCACAGAAGCAGCTATTTCTTCTCAACTTTAAAGCAAACTTCATAGTAAAACCAGCAAATGTGAAGGGCCCAGCAAGGGTGTAGTGGTATAAAATTTAATATGGATAGTGGGCAGAGAATCTCCCACACTCTCAAACACATATTGCAAGTGCCCATTGAAACAAAAGCATTAGGCATGATGTACTTTGCATACATTTATCTTTACAAGTAGATTTCAAGAGACCACAAGAATAAAACGTGAAACCTTTGCAGTCTGAGAGCGGGGAAACATGCAGCAGTTCCTGCAGGACCAAACTTAAGAAAGCTGTGGTGCAATTTTAACCTTTCTGCATAAGCCAGATGCTTGTGGGACCGTGAGTTTAGTTCACACAAAAGACTTTCTCCACAACCCAAGAAACAATTCTCTTTAAGGATGTAACAGTCAAATCTGCAATAATGTGTAACAATGAGTGCCCCAGGTAACGACTGCCCCTTCCTCGACAGCAGGCTTGGGCTAACTGACAAAAGACCCTCACGTTTGAGGGCAGAAGAGATGCTTTAGTGCAGAAAGATTACACATGCCATTTGTACAGGTTGTGTGTTACTATTATAGGCCCCAAGGTCCTACAGAACTGAGCAGCTATTACTAAAAAAACACACTCAACAGCTGGAAAGGCCACTGTAACTCCCTCAAAACTGAACTAAATTAGTTTAAACTCTGCTGAAAACAAATGAAATTTATACAGGTTCTCCAAACACTGCCCAGAAAAAGGCAATGAAACAGCACTGTAAAGCGGAACGAAGTGCTTCTGTTGAAAAGAGAGGAGGGGACACCAGGCTGTAGGTGTCACCACAAGGCCAGCCTGCTGGCTGTCACACCTTACCTTGCCAGACCCTGAAACACAGAGATGGTGGTAAGTCAGGATGATGATGAGATGCAGTTAAGCCATCTCCTGATGGCATGCAGAAGTCGATCAAATAAAGCTAGCTAAAGATTAAAGAGCCCAAAAGCTGAGGAATTTCTGGTTGCATGGCTTTAATCACAAAGATTTTAATGCAGATTCATATATTTTACATTTTCCTGGGTTAATTACTGATACCGGGTATCTTCTTGAAAATATGTGTTTTAATGCTGAGGCACAACTAAATCACTTGGCCTCAACCTCAAGTCAGTCGCTATCCTTTGTACCAAAAACACCAGCAAGAATGCTCAGAGTTAGAAAAGAGCAACAGTTCTGTTTATAAATATCTTACAACTAACACTGCTGCTAATGTACATCTTAGTTGCCCATAAGATGTTTTGTGTTTATGCAATCATTGGCACCATTCAAATGTGGCAGAAGAGATTTATTTCTTCCTTCCTAGTGCAAAGTTAAGAGTTATGGACCAGCTCAAACCAGCAGTTGAAACATGCACCCATCATGCAAGTGCTCACGAACTGCAAACAAACTCCAACTTACTAGTTGGCTCCGAACTCAAAAAGTTCAGAGGGTCTGAAAACAATTAAGGAACAGAAGGTGAAGATAAAGTAAAAAGTATCAAGAAAACTAATTGACATGAAAACAGCTCACTCAATATACTGCACATTACTCTTTCAGCATGCAGTCATCAAAGCATAAAAAGTTGAAGGTTGTACATTGAACTAGTATCTCAGAAGAAGTGTCGTGCTTTTGTAAAAACAAATAAAATTAAAAATTTCTGATGTATTTCTACCAAAAGAGACTGAATGATAGGCCCATCCTCCAGCTTTTCCTATCTCTTTACTCCTGTTCTTCCCTTTTGAGTCAATAGATTTGAATTTTTTTAGATCAGCAGCTAGGACTAATCTCCAAATGTGTCTTAAAATGCCTTCTTAAGGCTTCAGCAAATACCTGGAGTCCCATTAAATACAGGAAATTATACTGATACACTGGGAAAACAAGCCTTCATCTACATGCCTGGAAAAATTGAATAGCTTCCAGTCACTACTGTAAGCGTGGAGAAATGGAAGTCCTTTTTCCAGTTGCCACTTCATATGGAAACAGTCTTTTGGCCTCCAATGAAGCTTTCATATAGGAAAACCATGTGGATTATTTTTGTTTGTTTTCCGTTTAAAAAGCAACATGTTTTCACTCTGTCCAAATCTAAAAGCTGGAACTGATGGCACGAAAGACTGGTTATGTGGAGAGATCTGCACAAAGAACTGATTTTTACATGGCCAGTCTTCAAAAAGTATCAGTTTGTAAAAAGAAAACTGGGGTTTGGGTAAGTAGCTGAGAAGCCAGATTTAACCTCTTCTATTGCCTTCTTTAGCTTTGTCTCAAATGGGTCCCCCAGGCTGCTAGAAATTCAGGAATGCCACTTACGTAGACAAATTCTTCAAAACTAATCTTCCCATCTTTATTCTTGTCGCCATCAATCATGAGCTTCTGGATGATCTCTCTCACTTTGTATCCAGGCAGAGGCAGGTTGGCCTCCTTGAAGAGCTCATGCAACTCATAGTCGCAGATGAAACCGTTGCTGTTGAGGTCTGAGGAAGAGGCAGAAAAAGGTTTTAGACACGTGCCAGTAACCCAACAGGACTGACCCCAGGTGGTAGGGCAAATACAGATCCCACATCCAAGAGCTTTATGGAGAGCAACCTGGGCACTGGAGACTGGCTGAAAGCAAGATCCATGCTGGGCACAGACACACAGCAGGATGACCACCCCAAAAATGCAAAGGATGACACTATTTAATGGACACCACAACAAATATGCCAGGCAACCAAAGGCACACAGTAAACACACAAGGTACATCCTCAGGGAGGGTCTCAGAGCAAGCCATTAGATTTCTCTAGTTCTGGGCAACAGCAGCTTTGAAGCAGAGTTGATCAGGATGACTCTCAGCACACATGACCAAATCCCATGTAAAAGTTCCCCAACAGAACATCTGTGCCTTCATAAACAATCTCCACCTCTTTCTACATCTAGCAGCCTTTGCCTTTTCACGTTCAAAACACATAGATGGTAATGAAACACAGCACTTCTTCCCTTCTGAACTGAAAACACTAAGTCAGCTCCACAGATGCATTTTTATCATGTGGATAATGATGTTCTCCATTCAACGCCGACAGCAAATTGCAGCAGAGATATTTTATTGCTGCCCAAGAATGGTCTGCAAGGATATGTGCTTTCACAGTCAATCACCAACCCACAGCAGCACCGCATGCTTGGTGAGCCATTATCACCTACTAGGCTGAGGAAGAAAACAAGAACTTATTGTGAAACCCGAGCTTTTCACATCAACAGATTCCAGATTCCAATCCCTTTGGGGACATCATCACATCTACTGACCACACATGCCAAATTCCAGCAGCCCCAATCGTTTGTCAGGCAAGCGAGGTTTTCCTTCGACGATGGACATGCAAGGTTTGGGTTCCTCCTTCCTCAGGCTAATCAAGACAAGCAGACACACTGTAGCTCACAGCACAGTTGGTACCCAGGCTTCAGCAGACTCGGGTCAACAACAAGCGGACCACATTTGCAGCTCAGCCCAGATTCACGTTTTGAGACATAAGCAGGACCCTGCAGCCCTGTTTTTGGAGAGACAGGATTTCAGACCATGTGGTGCTGTTACCAATGTTAAAAACCCTTTGCTGTAGGCAAGTGCTACAGATAAGCCCAGGGGAGCTGATTTACTGCCTGAGTAGCTCTCTCCTCCCCAGGCCTGGGGCTGTGGGGAGATACCAATCTTGGATGACTACTGCTGCTGGGGAATATCTGGATGGGCTGAGAAGAAGATTGGCAGTCTCCTAGGTCACTGAACCACAGGCTCTGCAAAGTCAATGCCAGTACAGTGCCCGTACTGAAGGCATCAGCTGAGCCCTTTAAGGCTAACCTGAGAGCTAAAGTAGACCATCAAACCCAGTGGATTAAGAAATATATTAAACTACTTTATGAAATGCCAGTGTTTACAATAATGCTGATGAGATTAAGTGGTTTGGGGTGATACCAATAAGCTGCTTGTGTGGGCCTCAATTTTAGAATTTTATTCCAAACTAATATAAGCTTACAAAGGCAGGATTTATTAACAGCCCAATCTGAGATGTCATGAGCAAACTATTTCCCCTCTAGATAAATCACAGCTTCTTCTATTACAGTACTTCTATTACTGAATTTAACTCTACAATGTGCATCTTTTCCCTGCCTCACAGCTAGGGAAAAGTCAAGAAAGGATTTCCTAATCTCCAGGGCCTATGGACCCAAACCAAGACTGCTTTCACTCTGGCATGTCAACAGCCAACACCCATTGCTTTAGCCTGTGCCTTACTGAACCAACCACAACCCTTCACCATGCTGTCAAATTAAGCAGGTAAATCCAGAACAAAATGCCCATTCATCACTTGTCCCAATCAATCCACCAAAAGTTTTACATCTACCTAAATAATAGGGTAGATGTCTGCAGTAGGCAAAACACAGAGAGAAATAAAGACTTCAGCATATACATGGTAACCTCAAGAGGATCCAATTTTGATTCAGATATGGTAAAGGTTTTCCTCTTGACATGTCTAGGTTAAACATTCAGAAGCGTTTCTGAATCAGGCTTGCATGTGCCACGTATGAGCCTTTTCAGATGTGAAAGGGATAAAACCTTATATGGTATTTCATGAGGCAGAAGCCTGTTGGGTGAGACAGCAGGGAACTGAGCTTCAAAGTCCACAACTCCAGTGAGGGATGCATGGATTAAAAGGATGCCGAAACCTATTTAGAGCTCATTTCTACATATGGAGCCCTGTACATCTTTTAAGGGTACAATGTAGCTATAGGAGTTAATCCCCAGGTTTGCATTTGTATTGCTTTGCTTGAAGAAAGGAAACCATATTGTAAAGCACTGATTAAAACCCAAGTGAGGGGTTAGCTCAGGCTGTTGCCTGGTTCCCCCACACTAGCCTAGCAGATCTCAATCTCAGTCTGAAAGCATCAAACCTGGCCACAGGGCAGATATCAAGAATTTCTTCCAGTTTGGGTCAATATCTGCCCCGGTTAAGGGTTTCATTCACGCCTCCAATCATCATCTTCCCTGTCATCCAGGTGTGCCTAGGTCAAAGACTTACTTCTGCTCACTGAAAAAAAAATTTAAAAATTAGCAGCTCCACCACAGGAAGAGCCATCTGAAATGCACACTCACATGCGAGCTCCCACAAGTCAGGAGTATGGCACCAGGAAAGATGGTGCCCATCAGGAGGGACTGCACACCACTGGCTCTCAATACCTGCATTGGGCTCAGACAACCGGCACATCATCAAGTGTGAAGGACACTTAAATCACTCAAAACCTTTGGTACTCAGGAACTAAGTTCTTCCAACTCTTAACAATACCCAAAAAGCCCACCTGTAAGGGTTACTCTTCCATATTATCCTGGGAAAAAGAATTAATCACTGACTTCATAGATTAAAAGAACATCTATGTTCCAGACACTTGGGAGTGGGATTCACAAGCAAGTCAGTGCTGTTGGTTGAACTGCAAGACCCCACACCAAGTTACTGGTTTTGCAGTAAAGATGCTCTCATTTCAAGCTTTAGCTTCTTGGCCACTGAAGGGCAGATGGGAGTGTTGAATTTTGGTGGATGTGCTAGCCTGTGTTTTTGGCTTGGTGGCAAATTCAAGTAATCTTAACTAGTGATTGATTACATGGTCTTAACATGTCAAAAAGCCTGACATGACAAATAGGCCTGAGACCCCTAACCCACAGGGCAGCTGCTTCCCTTCCTGCTGTATATGTTCCCCTTCTGGCACCACAATCAAATGTACAAAGAAGCAGAATTTAATAAATAAATAGATAAATCACCCCTGCAGTACCAGCAAGTTTCAAAATTATTTCCAGCCTCGCTGCAGGCCTGCCATATGGTGCCTTGCTGGATGTCCTGCAACAGGCCCAGACTTCAGAGAGAAGGTGGTCTAAAATCTCTTTCTAACAAAATACGAGCGGGTATTCAACAGTTGAAGAGGCTGTCAAAATAGAAGCTATCCCACATGAAATCCTTCGGCGGCCAGCCCAGAATTACTAATGGAAGAAAGCAAATTGCTTTAGCAGACAAGCAACAGCCTGGATTCATTATAGGCTGCCTGATGGAAGGGAAACTACAGCACATCTGAAGTTTCCTATTTCTACTGAAAGATGCATGCACGCCAGCGTGCTAAACCTGGGAAAGGTCATGGCAGCGACGCACGGCAGCAGCCTCTGCCCCTACACAGGTGGCGCAGCAAAGCCATGACGAATCCCAAAAGCAGCTTCAAGCTCTAGCTCAGCTTCCTCCTGAGGACAAGTACTTAAAATAGCTTAAATAACAGGATGTAAGAGGGGAAAGTAACCCACATGTTTCCTTTTAAGGATATATGCTCAGCGGGACACACTAGCAGGATCACAGATCCCCGTTTGCCTTAAGCTAACATTTCAGAGCATTGTTTCACCACCTTGCAGCACTGAACAAAGTGTTCAGCTGGGTTATGATTTTTGAGTACTTGGTGTTTCCAGAAAAGATGCTTATCTCTGCTTATCTTAGCAGGGAGAAGGAAGACAAACAGAGCAACTTTGCCGTATTTTTCTGCCACGCCTCCCCTCTGAAGTGCCACTGTTTGGCCAAGTGCACACATACACACACCTATTCTACAGAACAAATTCAGAGATCCACTAAGATCTGGAGCAACCTGCTCTTCTCCCACTAACCTGTGGGTCACTCAAAGCCTAGACAGTTCCAATGACCCACTTAATTACTGTTTTCAGACATTACAATGCTTTTTCTCCCCCACTGCTGATCACCACTTGGATCACTCTCAATACAAATACCTGGCTGTAGGATGCTTGGAGCTGCTTGTCTGCACTATGATATCCTTAAACGTAGTTTCTCACCCATGGACTGTTCTAGTAAGCACCAGGTGTCTATGGGACTCATGTCTCTTGCTGGCTGTCAGAGAACAGCACATCAGCTGCATGGGAGAGAGGGAATACTTTCAACTGGCATGGAAGGCAAGCGGTGACAGAACGCAAAATAACACAACCTCAGTGCATTCCAGCATCACCAGGTGTCTCACTCCAGTCCAGCTGAACACAGAGAAGCTGGTTGAACACACACCTTTAAAGTTCCATCAATCTACACATCCAGAGCAGCAACTTTCTCCACGCCAGAGTTAAAGCAGGTCTCCAGGAAGCCCATTCAACCGTCTATCAAAGCAGGACACATCTTGGTGAGGAGAAATCAGCCTGTGAAACATTTCCTCCTTCCCACACCTCCTTTACAGCATCCTAGAAGCCAACCAGCTGACTTTTCCTGTAACTATGCTTCTCAGCTGCATTCCAAGTCTTCCAGGTAGCGGGGAGATGAAAAACAGGCTTTGTTCTACATAGCAGAAAGTCCAACTTTTGTTCACAGTCACTAGAGATGGCATTAGAAGTTCACAATGAAAGTCAGTCAACCAACTACTGACTAGTTCTATATCCCAGGGCAAATATGGATCCTTTAGGCAAGAATAAAGGGAATGAGAGCATTAAGACACTTCTGACAGGTGTGTCCCACATGCTTGCAGGCTGTACCATGCCCACAAAACAGAAGGCAGATGAAAAGACCTAGTAGATCCCATCTCACTTGTGGGTATGTCCAGGTTAATTATCACATTTTTCATTAATAGATAAGTCTTGACAGTGCCTTTATAATTTAAAACTAAACATCCTGAGCAAGGTGAGCTGGTTTGCCAGAATAAACCAGCCTTTGATTTGGGTTTCTCCGTATTTCCAGTGCAAAGGCAGCCAGCCAACCTAATCTTGATGATTTTCCCCACACTTATGACAAAATGTCACCATATTCCAGAGAGGCTAATAATTTTAAATGTATCCAAGAACAGAACAGGGTGCCTACATCCCAGCCTTACTGAGGTCTGCACTCAGAGATACATTAGGCGGAGAGAAACACTACAGTCGCTGGGTTTGCTCTGCGGCAGCTCACTTCCACCTGCTGGGAAAATCTCAGCAAGAGCCAGACGAGAGGGAACTCCCTAAAATGCAACTTGCTTCAAGTTCCAACAGGGAATACTATTCCATGAGAATCAGTTGCCTTTGAAATTCACATTTCTTTCTGTAGATAGCAAATTTTGAGCAACTGAGAGTTTTCACAGCCACACTGCTCAAGAGGGTGGGTAACACCTGATACAGATAAGAGACAACTGTGATTTTGTATTTGTAACCAGTGCTCAAGCAATGCCCATGTCCAGTCAGGAAAACAAAACACTGGCTCTGACCCCTTGTACAACTCACTCCCGGTCAGTGCCAGTCCCGGGTGTGGTTCCCCAGCTGCACATGCTGACCTCAGTCCCCATGGCTGTGCTCCAGCTCCCATCCCACCCCTCCCTGCTATTTCTCTGATCCTTCAGTAAGCCATATCAGGAAACTAAACCAGCAGAAAACAATTTTTTTTCCATTATGTCAGATTGTTGCCCATTTCAGCTTCCTGAAGCAGTCTGCCAGAGGCTTCTGTGATGCCAGTGCAGGGCGAAAGCCGGGACGCAGGCAAGGCAGGCTCTGCAGCCCGATGGGCTTTGGGAGGTGAGCACCAGAGCAGGGATGGAGCCACCAGGGGGCAATGCAGGTGTGCTCAGCCAGGAAGCATTTATGGTCACCCCAAGTTGCTCCATAATGGCCAGGTAAACAGGCACTATTTTGGTTTTGCCTGTAAGTGCCTCAAATGCACCTGCACGAACCAGAAATGTGGCACCTACATTTACCATGAGCATGGCTCAGCCAATCGGCCAAAACCAACATCACCAGAACCAAGTACTGTGCAAGCCCTGAAGTGCTGCTCAGGCCAAAGCAATACCTGTTTGGATAGTTTTGATGCCATTGGGAAGCCACAAAATCCACTCTGGAGCAACAGCACGAGGCTGTCTGCCAGTGCCCACTGACAGTCAGATTGCCTGTGTCCCAGCTTTTGCGCTCATTGGCTAGAAGCGACCAGCCAGAAGCAACAAGGCTGCCAAGGGACTCCTTGGCACTGAGATGAGAGCAGCAGAATGCCCACATCCTGCCGGCACTGTTGCCCACAGAGGTGGGATGAATCCACTTCAAATATACAGCAGCCAGGAGCAAGGTGCCCTCCTCACTGTGACTTACCAACTTTGGCAAAAGCCTCCTTGAGTTCCTCCAGCTCATCTTTGGAGATTTGCATGGTGTTGGCCATCTCATTAATTTAGGGAGTACCTAAGGAAAAAAAGAATGCTGTGTGAAACCAGGCTGCATCCAGTAACATGTAGTTTCAAGCAGCAGCATAGCAACAATCAGCACCAGTGTCACCACAGTTCTCAGAACCACATTTATCTTTTCATTAAGAAAACAGATGTGTGAAACTCAGAGCTGGGAAATACACTTCTTAACAAGTCAAAAATCCCATTAGCCTTGTTAATATTTAGCCCTGTGTATTATTTCACGGCTATGTAGTTCTGCACACATTAAGGTACCTGCTGCCAGTGTATTCTGTAGGTCAGAAAAGCTCACATCTCCAGGGATCTTCCACAAATTTGAACAAAATCAGAATCCAGAGTTAAAATATTAATGCAAGAGATACTGAATGTTCTGCTTGCCTGTCTGTTCCCTGAGAGCACAAAACTACCAAACTCAAAGATTCTGAACAGCACCAGAAAAGTCTTTTGGCACAAAGTAGTATACCTATACTGGTTGCAAAAAGGAAAGAGTTTGCTTTTCTACAAAAAGTTGTTTGAATAAACACCTGCCTGTTTCCCCAGAGGCAGTCTCCCAAAAAAAACATGTCAAGAACAGACTGTTTGCACAGCCACTGATCCCCATCTACCTCCTGAGCAAGGAGCACCACAGGCAAGCACAGAACAGCAGGCACCAGTCACGCTGAAACCTCAAGTACACAGGAACTCCACTTTGATCAGATCTGCTTGGTGTTTAAGAAACAGAGGGGATAAAGCACAGAGTTCTTCTCCCCATCTGCTATCATCCTTCTATCCAAGCCCTGATTAGGTGCCACCCAGCCAGCCTGGACAGGAGGTACCACCGTAGGGATGGCAGAGAGCCAGTCACCTGTCCGTGTCCCCTTACCATGACAATCGTGACAGGACATAAGATGCCCTGTTGGCACGCTGGCTGATATGACCACAAGAGAGCAGTGATCGATGCATCAATGCACAAAGGGCAACCCTTGCGTATGAACAAAAAGACAGGCACTGATAAGCACGTTCTAGCACACCTGCCACCTCTACCTCAGAGTCTGTAAAAATGGGGATTTGGGCAGGCTCAGTTCAACTTCAAATGAGATTTGCATCCCAAGATTTTCCAGTTTCCACTTTGTTACCTACAATCCCTCAAGTTGAGAAATAAAAGGTTCCTCCTCTGCCTATGGGAACAGACACAGCTGCCTCCTCTTTTGTAAGCAAAGGGGTGAGGGGTGGATTGTTTTACAGACTGTCAGAAGGCAGGATCCTGAATGAGTTGGCTCTGGCTTGAGGCTCAAGCGACAAGAGGCTCAGTTTCACAAATGCCTGTACTCTGATTAGCAACCCTCTTTTTGTCTGAGGCTCCTAGCTGCATTCATAAACACTGGTTATCTTAAGAACACAAGTTTGCCTGTAGCTGTAAATATTCATTTTGTGTAACACTTCACTCAGTCTGGAAAGAATGAAGTTGTTAGAGATGAGAGCAATGGGCAGGTGTGGCAGCTGGGAAAGCAGCTCAGACAGGTACTAGTTGCAGAGAAAGTCAACAAGAAGTTGCATCACTGCAGAGACATGATGGAAAGCACATCAGTCCCCACCTCCCAGCATCTGCAGAGCTGCCAGCAGACACGACAAGATGTTGAACAGTCAGTAAAATCCACCAAAGCAAAACAACCAACTTCATCACTGGGTTCAAGATGAAGGAATGGGGCAGGGGAAGAATCACAGCAAAGCTACATCAGACTGGCAGAATAAAACAAAACAAAAAAAAGGCCACATAGTAAATTTTTTATACTGTTTCACAGATTACAGGTTAGGCTAGTTGACCAGGGAAGCACTACCATGCAGGTCCTTGCAAGATGCAAGAATGCTGTGTGCAGCACTGCTTGTCCTGCTCAGTGTCCAGTCTGGGACCTACTCCCATTCCTGGAGCAGGCCCTTCCCTGCAGCACTCCCACGGGTGCCCCAGCAGCCTGAGCCTCAGTGCCACCAGAACCTGATGCTGTTTCCAAGGGATAAATGAGCTGCTCAGCAAGAAAATCAGCTCTGAGTAGGCTTGTTGCATGATACAGAAGGTGCATTTCACAACTGACACAAACACTTGGGGAACACTACCAAGTATGGAGCCAGTTTTGGCTACGCAGGCAGGTGGCATGAGCTGCAAGGCAAGAGAGGCTGAGCCACAGACTGAAAATTCAGCCAATCCTTCTCCACAAGTTATACCTTCTTTCTAATTCTCATTTGCACCAGTTCATTTTCAAACCATGAGGACTTCCCTTAAAAAAGGATTTCCCAAAGCATCATAATCTAACCACTTAATTGGAATTCTATTTGCTGCTGACTATCTCTAACATCTTGAACACCGAATGAAGCAGCAAACATCATAAGCTGACAGCTTTTAAAAAAGCTGCTCTGTTTGACTTTATCAGGGAAATATCACACTCTGGATATGCCCTGCAGCTGTTTGCATGGGTCTTCACTTAAAAAGTTCCCTTCCAGTCCCTAGGCTGTTCAGCTCAGTCAGTCCATAAAACAGGTTTACCCCTCAGTTCTCATATTGTTTCTTCCTTCTGTTTCTCTGCTTGAGAGGACAGAGGGAGAACCTGAAACAAGAGAAAAAGCAGATACCTGACCTTGTCAGTGCTGCCTGGAAAGGGGAAAGGATATTATAATAAAAGAGAACAGTCCATTAAAAGGTTATTGGGCCACAAAGTTACAGAGTCCCAGAGCTTTTCTGCAATGGAGAATTGTATTGAATGAGAGAGGTATCACACGATCATTGGCACACTGGGCTAGGGGACAGAGGAGTTTTTCTTTTATTTTTTGGTTGTGGGGGGGGTTATGTTTGTTTTTAATAGCTGAGTCTAGGGCATTCAGAATTGTGTTTTTCATTCAGTTGCGTTTTGAAACAAGAGGCTTTGTCTTCTGGAACATGAAAAGCCCTTTTATCACAGTGGCATAGGGATCACACATCAGCTGCCTCACTAGAAGCCCTGTGGGACACACGATGCTGCTCACGCCTGACCACATCACATTCACTTCTGCTGCAAGGAAAGCCTCTGCCAGGGCTTACAGTGACAGAGCAGTTCATATTTAGACACCCATTTGAGAAGGGGGAAGAGAGAACAAGGGGAAAAGAGGAAACACAAGTGAGCTAGTGATCTCATACTCATTTTAGTCTGGTGGCTGATGGTCCATCCATCAATACACACAAACAGAGTCCTGATCCAGATCCCTTTTGCTCCTGCCTTCATCCCTCACCACAGGGAAGAAAAGCACAGGCAGCTCCATAACACAAGGATGTACAAAAGCACCTACCCAGAGGAGCACGGCTGGCCGATGGTACAGCCTGTTCTCGTCCTCCAAAGACTTTGTGTGTGATATAGGTCAGAGTTGCTTTAAGGTTTGGGAATATAAACTCCCTGCCCCAAGACGGGCTGTATAAAGTTTCTGTGCAAAAAAATTTTACAGTTTCTAAACGCACTGCAGTCACTGAATTGGCATGAGTTTATTTGCTCTCCAGACGGAGCTGCAACATGGGCAGGTCAAGGAAAACTGCCCCAGCCTGTGTTTTGACAGCTGCAAGCCACCTGGGGACAGGGTTGTCACTGGAGGGATGCCTTCGCTGCAGCATTCAGCACTTCCAGCACGAGTGCCAGAAGCTAACCAGGATATTTGGGTGGATTAGCTGCTCAGACAGCAACTTAAAAACACTCAAGCACAAAGAAGGAAGTCTCCAAGACTCTTCCCCAAGAGGAGAAGCCCAGGGAGTCACATTCTACATAGAGATCAGTGAAAATTATTGGGGCGGGGGGGTGTGTGCATTCAGATATTTGACAATCTTGAAAGTTGGAGGATTAATTCAAATTTAAAAGTGCATGGCAACCAAATATTTCCTCAGAGCCACTTGAACACTTCCAACAGAAACAGAGCTGGAATTTGCTGCTGATCCAAATGGAAGAATGTGCTTTCTTAGCAGCTCTGCATTAGTTTGAAAACTAGGTGCTCCATCCCTTCCAGGCCTGCCCTTTTTTAATATATCTACAAATGACTGATTAACAGCATCAGCTTGTTTACTCAAACGGGCAAATGCAGAGACACATTAAAGTGTCAACAAAAAAGTATTAATATGCCCTTTTTCCATTCAATTAGAAAAAAAAAAACCCTGAGTGAGCTAGACCTAGTCTGGAGCAGTGACTCACCCCACATGTATTCCCTGTTTCAGAGGAACCTGTGGTTTTGTTGCCTTTTCATGACAAAGGCTCCCAACGTCAGAAGGCAAGTCAGTCAGCATTTGCCAATTAAAAACTCCACATATCTCTGACCACTAACCCAGCACATATCAGTCTTGCTTTAGGACAGCCAAGCACTCTGTCCCCCTGCAACCCACCACAAGTGCCAGAGCCCCTGGGTTTGGGCACTGACAGCTGCCTAACCAGTTTGGAGGGAATCCTGGTGATTCAGCTGACAGAAGATCAAGCCCCCAGGCTTCCTGTGGCTCACCCCATCCTCATTTTCCTCCCTGTTTTGCAGGTGGAGCTGGTCTCTGCCAAGAGCCTCATCAGAGAATGGGGTGACCAGTCTGCACTCCCCTCTTCACCTTCCCCAGCCCATGTTGAAAGATGTGTGAATCACCACCAAGTCCTTTCGAGCCCTCTGCTGCAAGGCCCTCTCCACCACTGCCACACGGTCAGAAGGACTGTGACCATCCCAACACTGCTGTGCAACTTCCAGAACTGCCTGGCCAGTCCAGAGAAGCCACCCCCAGGGCAAACAGTGAGGGAAGTGAGTCACTGGCAAGGGCTTTGAGCCCAAGTTTTCTTTGCATCCCTTCCCAGCTGACTGGGAAGCTGCAAAGGATGCTGCGGTGATATCCTGACACTGCAGGAACCCCACTCCACAAGCACAGGCTTAGGCTCATCCTGCCTTTGAAAATGTTTGCAGGCAGAGGAGGGCACAGATACATCCTCCACTCCTGCATCACCATTATGAGTTCTGCCAGCTCCTTTTTCTGTTCCAGTCCAAGCACACCTTTCAGGTGTTATAGACAACATCTCCAAACCTGGCAGCAACAGGAAGACATGAAAGCTTGTGGTGCACAGACTTGGTCTGATGAGTCCTCTGAGATAAACAGTTTCCAATGCTTTGGGAGGGAGGTGACAGGGAGGTTTAGGGATTGATGGCCTGTAAATGAAAACCTATCATGCAATCCATCCTCTCCTGCTCATAATCAGTTTGTGTGCTCATCAAATGCTCATCACGATGTTTTGCTCATCAAATTCCTACGCAACAGCACCCACACCTTACATGTGGTTGTTAGAAAACAACAGGCTGCTGGACGCACATCAGCTTTTAATTGGCCATTACATTCCAGACAGTCACTGGTCAGAGGCACTGTCTGAAACCAGATCTTCACCACACTGTCTTTCCACAGGGTGATAGGTGTCAGCCTGGTAAGAGCAGCGATTAGGAGATGCTATCCCATCCACAGAGACTGCACCACGGTGGTGTCTTACCCTTTACCAACAGCGTGATGCTGCTGCCAACCACTGTCCCCCAGAAATCACTTTGGTGTTGCTCTTTGCATGAACATGGTACTTTGCACACAAACACTGTGGTGATCCTATCGACTCGGTTAGTTGTTCCCCCTGCCTTAGGAGGAAAGGGGCACGCAAAGCTCTGAGCAGCGATTTCTTTGTGGTCCCAGATTTGTCTGAGCAGCTGCATCTCTTATATGTGGTTCTTTCCTTCAGTGAAGTTTTCCCAGCCTTATGTACATCAGGCTCAACTGCAGTGAACCTACAGTTTTGCTCTCAAGGTCTCCAGTGCTTTAACTACTGAATACCACTGCACTCTTAACACTTGCAAAGCCAAACACAGCTTTATTTCACTCAATTCAGCTTTTCTCAGCCATGCAAAGCACCAAAAAACTCACCTCAACAGGCCAAAACCAACCACACACAAATTCAGTTTTAATCCTGGATTCCTTTATTCTTTCCTGGATATTTGAATTTAGTACCTTGCACCTCCCAGTTCTTCAGCTCCCTCAAACTTTGCCTTTACAAACAGTACGCCCTTTGACTGATCCATGCTGGCTGTTTAGCCCTCCAGCTGCATCATAGGGAAAGGACTTCATCCCATTCCCATATAAAGATCACCTTCAGTTGCTGTTTTGGAAGCACCTGTAAATAAAAGCACCATTAGGCAGGTTTATTTCATATTCTTTCAAACTCCTGAAACTGTCACACCAGGAGAGGCAGGATCCCTGCTATGCCTACATTCACCTGGGAGTGGACTGTGAGATTTTGCTCCAGTTGTTGCACTACTCACCACTGCTGCAGGGGACAAATCTGCCAAATCCATTCAGAGCAGAGACACACTAGAGTTAGTCACTGCACTTAGCTTGCCAGAGGCTCTCCCTGCATTTGGAGGCGTCTCCATTGTATCCACCTCTGGACACACACCTTCCTCCAACAGGTCCAGATTAGAAACTTAATTTCTCCTAGCTAGACCTGTGTAGAAAGATGACAGATACGTTTCTGAGAAGCACTTGGGTAGATGTCCAGCAGGGATCTGGGCTGCACAGAGGCAGGGCTAATCCAATAGTCTGGGAACAACTGCAACCAACTGCTTAAACTGTAACTGCTGCCCCAACATCCATTGACAGCCTGGACAACCTGATCCTTCCCCTTTTCTACGCTGGTTTTCTTCAAGACAGGACAAGATTCACTAGCTTCAACCATCTTAAATCCTTAGTAAAAACAAGTGCTGAACTAACAGCTGACTGCAGAGCCAAGGAAGCTTTTTGGGGTGCAACCAGGGCTGGATAATGGTCAGCATGTTCAGCACCCTAACCCGGAACAAAGTTGTAGCCAGTACCCAGAGAAAATCCAAAATTGGCCTCAAACCTGCTCACAGTATCAAATAGGAATCAGCCCCTTGATAAATGCCCAGGAGAGCCCTGTCCTCCAGGGCACCATCCAGAATGCTGAAAGCTGGGTATATGAGACAAATTTGTAGGTTTTCAAGTACCAATCCCTCTGTCTCAGATAGATGAAACAGAGAGCAAGCTGCTGAGGATGCTTAGCCACATGATACTAAATTGCCCAAAGGCTAGAGGGGAGTACAAATCAGAGGAACACAAATATTCCACTCCAGTTATCCATGGAAAGGGAAAAAAAAGCTTCACCAGTCCTCAATGAAATCTCCACCACACTCACACACCCCCATCAAGCTGCAGACTTGCAGCTACAGCATACAGACCACCTTGCTGCTCCAAATCTATTACACATAGCTACAGAATACTTGTAATCTTCATGGCCCAGTAGAAACACAGATAAAATGCTGCTCAAGGCACCAATGAATCAGTCCTTAAAAGCCCCTTTGACAAATACTCCTCCTAAATGCTACATTTTGGCACACATCTGGTTTTAGCAGAGCAACTACTCCAGGACTAGAGGACATTTGAAATTGTAACGGGCTAGATTGGTTTAACTAACTTTTGAATGTCAACATGCAGTTTGTTCATACCAGGGGAAACAGAACTGTAATATTCTCATTACCTAGCTAGTACAACATGGAACAGGTGATCCTTTCAAGACTTCTCAGGAAAGGAAGAGCTGTACACTCACCTGCCTGGGAGTTGCAAAAGTAAGTAACATTCACAGATAATTTAAACTCAAGTGCAAGTAGGTAAAAGAGAAGGAGGTTGGGGTCAAGTGTCAGCTAATGGACTGAAACTCAGAAGTCTTCATTTAAATTCCTGGCTCAGGCACAGAAAAGTCATGCTAGCCTCTCAGGAAACTTATGCTGATAGTAATTCTTTTTCTTGCACAGTTCCCTAAATAAAAGCAGCATTAAACACTTTCTTCTGCTTATTCTTTCTCTTAACTATAAACAAAGAAAGAACCCATCTCTTACCACTCATTGCAAAACTCAGCATCCCTCATTTTACGAGGAGACTCTCAGAGCAACAGTGGGAAAGACAGTGGCTTCTCTGCCAGCATAAGCAAGGGATGAGGATCACAAGGCTGAATCAGTATGCATTTTCTTACCCAGAAGCAATTGGGGCCTGCTTGCTGAGACCTGCAGGTTCCCCTCAACATGCTTTAAACACGTGTCCCTTGATTTCCCAATATTCAGCCCCAAAGGAGCCGAGTTCCTGCGCCCTGGCCTGCAGCAGGTGGATAAAGCCCTTCAAAGCCCACACAGCCCAGATCCATTTCCATCCCCCCCAGTGCTTCCAGCCTCTGCTCTCAGGTAGCTCCTGTGCTTGGCAGGTAAAGCAACTGATACTCAGGAGGCCCCGATAAAGCAAAAAGCATTACTCAGTCTGTTAAACTTCCCTCCCGCCCAGGTGGGAGAATCTACCAGATCCTTAAATTAAATCACAGCACAGTCACTGCTTACTCAACACCAGCAAACAAGCTCCTGCAAGCCAAACACCCGGCATGACAGCGCTAATCCTTGGCAAGCTGGACAATAGGGAGTTTCAGCAGTTAATTTTGGGAGGGTGGGTTTCGTGCGACCTTTTAGAAGGTACAGCTGCGGTCAAGCAATTTGACAGACTGTTACACCAATTTGACAGAACTGTCAATGGCACAGCCAGGGATGAAATCCCTGCAGCCTCTGATTATAAACATTTAGAAATGTGTCAATTAATGTTTTCTGAAAAAGAAACAAAACACTAAAAAATACTAAACGTACCCTAAATATTGTAATTATGTTTCAAAAGTGTCTTAAACTCCAGGAATTTCAGTAACTTATCTCTTACTAGAAAGCTACTGCAAAGAAAAACCCTTTTCCATCCTTCCCCTGCTGTTTGTAATCTTGTACAGAAAGCACTTGGGAAAAAGGGAAAAAAGTCAAAATAATTTCAGAGCAAGAAAGCAATACTAGACTGCAATAAATCAGTGTCACTGCATAGGTGTCCTAGCAGCTTTAGGAAGTAAGAATAATCCTTGTAAATTCACCACTTATTTAGTCTAGAGAAGATGGTACAGATCCAATCTATTCTTAACAAAAGCAGAAACATTAATCTCAAAAAAATAATATGAATTGGCTAGAACAGAAGGAAAACTGATGTCCTTGCCTCCCAGGAGGCCACCATGACAGGGAAATCACATTTACTCTTACTGCAGGGTGTTCCCCACACTTCTCTATAATTTAACTTAATATGGGGAGGAGCCATAGGGAGCAGCTACCAGTCCAGGATCAGGCAAGCTCTACTGTGCTTGGATTTTAGACAAGCATTAATAACCTCTGCAAAATGCGCTCTAATTAGCAGGTTTCAAGGTTAGGCAGGATCTCCAAGATGCATCCAACACTCCTGGAGCTGAGCACTAACTTCTTGCTAGGACCCTCCAAGCTACTTTGCCTCCTCCTGCCTCAGTTTCACAGCTCAGCCAGTGCCCTATACCCCTAGGACAGATGTTGTGGTTAAAGTGACTATGCACTGTAAACAGCATGCAACCTCATCACTACGTATTTTGCATTTCAGGAGATTGTGAGAGTCCTCTGGCTGTGGAAATCATTCTTTAGAGACAGATGCTTTGCAGAATAAATGAGGGTAAGAGTGAAATATCACTTCTCAGCCTTTTTGCTAAGATCAAGTGTAGTAATTCAATAAAATATAACTAAGCAAAACTTCAGAGCAACACATTTAGTATAAACAAAATCAGGATATGAATAAGCTATACTAGATGTGTTTTAGAGGCTTGCAGACATGTTAACTTTTTCAGCACAAAAAAAAAATCAGCATTTCAGTTCAATATTTAAAAGTACTGCTACACAAGTGTTTTTAAGCAAGTAATGACTGCTAAACCATTTGGAAAGGGTCTACATTTACTTCCAGCATCAAGTACAGCCTGTCACCAGAAAACACAGCAAGAAAATAAACTCCTCAGTTTGGAAATTAAATCCTCCCAGGCTGTAATGCCTCATGCCATTACAGCTGGAATAGCAAGGCAGCACTTGGAGCCCAGCATGTCCAGGTGACAGACCCCAAAAAGTTCAGTAGCCACCACAGCCAGCAGCCTACAGCCATTTCCCAAAAGTACTTGGAGCTCCTCACATTTTCTGCAAGGCAGACGTTTAAATATTTAACACTTCTAATATGCACGTTTAAGCAGTTCTACTTTGGAAAAGCCTGCTGCACACTGAGAGGGAGTAGGACAGTGTCCCAGACAGATTTTTCTGGGAAGGCACACCCTCAGCCCTCACTCGGAACACTAAACCCTCGGTGATGCACAGTCGGTGCAATCCTCGCTGCTGCTGTTTGCACTGCTCAGTCAGGTGCACAGATAAATTCCCGATTTAAACACATTAAAACCTGAAATCCTTTCGGCCCGCAGCTATTTTTTCTCTAACTATTCTAGCAGTAGGACTGACTAGACGTTTTGCAGAGAAAAGAAAAGCAAAACAAGTCGTCGCAGGACCATCTCTGGCATGTGCCTGTATCCCCACAGCCGGGCAGCACCCAAACGCCAGCCCGCCCCGGGACACCCTTCCTTACCTCTCCTCCTCTCTCGGGGAAGGCGAATCGCTCCCTCGTCCGGCCCGAGCGCTGAAGCGTCTCCCCCGCCCCCAGCCCGGAGCTGGGCAGCCAGCATTCCTCCCCCCATCCCCGCCCCGGCAGGGGAGGTCGCTCCCCGAGAGCCGCGGAGGGATGCGGTCATGTCGCGCTGAGATGCGCTAGAAGGGCCAGGCGGAGCGAGCATCCCATGGGCGCGGGGCATGGAGCGGGGATTCTCCCCCAACCACCAGCTCTTGTTCTTTTTAGTGCTCGGCACTCGGGAACAGGAGGCAGGAAGATACAAAGCAAACAGGTAAGCAAACTTTTTTTTTTTTTTTAAATCAAAAGAAAGAAAATAAACCTCCTTTCTCTTTAAAATAAATGCATTTTGCTTTTCTAGTTCTTGGTGTGTCTAGCCAAAGAGCAATGCAGAGCTTGTATTTTGCTTTATGGACTTATTTTATGGCTGTCTTTAAAACCAGAAGCTCATAGAATACTGAGAGGCTCCAGATCTATTTGGCTTCATCCTGCACTGACAGGAGGATGCTGCCTGCTATTTCACCCCACAGTTCTTAAAACCAAACGAAACCTCCAAAACAATACACTAAAACAAAAAAAAAAAACAACCTTGGTTTGAATAAGTAGTTGAAGACAGAGTTCAGAGCTGTTCCATGCTACAATATATTGCATTACCTCAGCAATTAATCCCTGTCTACTCTAGATGAAACATGGACAGACTTCTGCTGCCAACCAGGAAGACACAAGCAGCAGAAACATTGTGTACTCTATCGTTGCTAATGCAATGCACAGGAGCAGGAGCAGAATCAATTATAAAAAAGGTTAAATGGGTTTTCCAAGCTATAATCAGATATTTCAGAAATTTCTGATCCTGTTAAGCCCTTAATGTTTGAGACTTCCCATGGCTAAAAGGAAAGGATGTAATTTAATAATTAACACAATATTTGAATTAGTGAAGAATTTGAAGAACTCACGACTGCTCTAAAAATTCAAAATACTTGACCAATTGTGTCACTGGGGTTTTTTTTGTTGTTTCTTTTTAAAAGTTACATCAGCCAGGAAAGTGAGTCACCACCTGATCCCATTTCTTGGGCATCACCTGAAAATTTAACTTCCAGCTGTAAAGTTTCAAAAGAGGTATAAAACATACCCCAAAATAATTCAAAACAGAAAACCTAACCAAAAAACCCAAATCCACAGCTTGCCAGCTTCCTCGGGATGCCAAACATCACAGAAACCAAAATAGAGGTTTTTACACCCAGGACTGCAGCTGCAACTTAAAAGAGAAGAAGTTGACCAGGAAAACACTTCTGTAGTCCACCCAGACCAGACTGACTGCACATCAGATGGGGTTTACAGACCCCACAGAACAACTGAGTCCACTCTGACTCACATCAGCAACCGGCTTCTGCACCATATCAGCTCCTGGGTGGAGGAGCCCAACTGGCTGCTCTGATCCAAACCAGTGACGGCATTGAGCCTGTGCAGTCTTGGGCCAAACATGCAACAAAAATTAAGAAAGTTATTTCCTGAAGTTTAGTGCCTCAACTTTCCACTATACATATGAGCATATTGCACAGCATTAATTCATCCTGTCAGGGTTAGGAAGTGCTGAGGCTTTGGGGCTTGACAGGTCCAGGACAGAAAAGCAGCACCTGCAGGTGCAGAGGTGACAGATTCACATTGCAGAAGCAGACGCCTAAAAGGCACCAGCCAATGAGTCTCCAGACCTCTGCTTACTCACTTTTCTTTTTTTCAGGTAAGTGTAAAACTGCTTAGAGGGCTAACAGGTATCACCATTCCCTCTGACTGAGTGGGAAAGAACATCCCTACCCCACTGTCATCTGGTAGCACAGTGGCTCCACCGCCAGGAGAGGCTCGATGCACACAGCACAAGTGAAATACCCACCTTCCACATTTGCAAATGATCAGCAAAAGCGTGTTTTTCCAGAGTTTTAAGAGCTATCTGAATACTCCGGATCCAGTCCTGTTGGTCCCACCTGCAATTACACTCAAACCTAAAATAGCACCTCGGCGGTGCCAGCACCACTCATCTCCGCGTCATTCCCGAGACTCACCACGCCGGGGTGTGGTGATGGCAGGCAGTGAACACACAGTTCCCTGGGCACTCCCAGCCCACTTCCTCCAACACGCCCCGTCGCACACCACTCCCCACAGTCTTCCAAAATAGGAATTTTTCTTTTGGTAGAGCAAGTATACCAGTGTATTTTCTTCTTTCAGAAAGCCTTTTAGGGAAGAAGGTGGTGCCTGAGGTGCTCGGGTGTGACATGTCTGCTCCCCTGCACGGGACATTGTGATGTAGGTTTATGCACAAGGAGAACTTCCAGCACTGACAGAATTCTTCCAGCACATCATTGCACAAGGGGACACATCTCCTTCCCAGCTCCAGCTGCCAAGTTTCACTGGGAGGCCACTAATACATATTTGCCCTCGAGAAGTTACTCAACGATGGCTATGGGAGCGGCAGCTGCTCCTTCCAGGTGTTAAGAGAAAAGAGAGGCTAAATCCAGGAGTCACCTTACCCCTCTCCTTTCACCACTAGCCTTCAAGAACTAACCCTCTGGCTAAGTTCTGGTGCAGGAAGGGAGCTCATACAATGTTCTAGCCTTCAGCTACAGCTGGCTGTGCAGCCCCACTGCTCTCCCCAGTGAGTGCTTTGTCCAGGAGAGGACAACCACCTGCTTCTGGACACCAGGTTTTCGTGCCCACTCCAGAAGCAGTATTTTCACATCTAGTTGGCATGCCAAGAAATACCATGCTAATATTGGAAGGTGTTCAAGACAACTGATGATACCCATGAAGATGCACAAGGTGATGCTACATCAGTCCTAGTGGGTTTGGGGATGACCTGCAAGCACTTCTAGCTTCTTCCTAAAATAGCCATTTGCTGGGATACATACAGCTGTACTGTCAACAGTCAAGGCCGCCTCCAGCATCCCCATGCTAGAGAAACCTTCATGGACAGGGGGCTGGTCCACAGCAGTCTAAGGGGATCCCAGAGCAAATCCGTGGACCTCAGTGGGCCTCCAAGAGCAGCAAAGGTGGCTCACCTTCCTGCCTCTGCCTGCTCTGGTGCTGCACATCAGGGATTTTCTGGAGCATCCCCTCTCCTTTAAAAAAAAAAAAAAAAAAAGAAGAGAGAGGGGGGAGGGTCAAAAGAATAAACAGCTGAAATAGAAACCAGCTAACCTAAATGGTCTGCTTCATCAGAAAAAAAACCATCATGCTTTATGAGCCAGGTTTTAGAGAGCAAAGTCGAGTTTTGCTCTCTAAAACTCACCATTCCATTTTGGACTAGGATCAGTGACCATTTACTACATGGCAGATGCTCCCCATCTCCAGTTCTGCCCACATTTTCTTTTAAAGATAGGAATTTTAATGAAATTATGCACAGACAGACAGACACACTCTCCCCTGTGCTTTTTGATACAGATTGAGGGTTTATGCACTTCTTGCTTTCACCCTCAGTTGCAACCAATGGCAGCATACATTCCATCAATGTAAACAGCTATGGAAAGATGTGACAACTGAGGAGCAAGCATTTGACCTTAACTCCTCGGTTTATCAGTCTTTTTAAAGAAAAAACAGATCCATCTTTGCTAGATTTCCCCACTAAAAGCTTCCTGAGCTGCTCTGTCAGCAAGCCTGTCATCTAGATGAAAGCAAGACATTAGTCAGGCTCATACTTATTTAATAAAAACCTTGCATATGCAGGAGGGACAGAAAGTTAGTCTTTATTTAAAAAACGCCTGCAAACTACAATACGATTTTGCAGTGCAAAACAGATCCGAGACTCGCACGAATTGCCCTGTGCTCCACCAGTGCTCAGCTTAGCAATTAACCAGCTAGTTATTCACAGCTTAGATCAGAGAGCCATGCAGTCACCAAAGAAGTCCACAAGTATGCCCAGAACACCATGCAAAGGATATTTCATGTCTTGCTATTTCATAAGGAAATCGGAGGCTTCAACTGATGTCAGCTCCAGGAAATGAGCCACAGGCAGATGATGCCGGAAGCAGGCTTTATATTTAGTACTGAGTCACCCACTTTATTAAATTCAAGAGACAAAAAAGGTGGGTGTGGAGAAGGGATACGTGGAATAAAAAAGAACAAGTTACTCCCTTTAGACCACGGGCCATGGGGAGTCTAGTGTTCCGTGGGGGGGTTTTGTAAAGGGAGAGAGAAAATAAAGGAGACCTGGGAACCCTTTCTGCACTTTGGCAGGAAAAGCAGCTGCCAGATGTGCTACACTTCCCAGGGCAGAAGCCAGCACCAAAAACACTACAGGGGGTGTGCAGTGCCTTTGGGAATTGCTCCAGTCAGTCCTGCAGGCAGGTCTCAGGCCTGAGCAGAGCACTGCCAGTTCTGTGGCACCCTCCTACCCTTTCTGCTACATCTTCTCTGAGGCAAAGGAGAAGACACTAGAGGAACATGGAATGGAGAACAATTCTTTTTACTAAGGTCTATTGACATGCAGAAAAAGTTTAATGAAGCATCAAAAAACAACTTTGACTGCAAATCATAGCGCTACACTTTTCATTTTCTATCACTGATAAATCCTCTGCAGCCTGAGCAGCAGCAACATCTGTGCAAAGTTTTCAGCTACCTGAGCCAGACTTTTCCCTTGAGAAAACTCACTTTCTAAACACTAAAACATAAATACTGTTGTCAAAGCCAAGTGCTGCACCTCATTTTGACTTAAAAACTCAACTGAAATAAGAGCTCTATCTAATGCCAAACACCAGCAGTGACTTGCCTAGAGGAGTATCCTATTAAATTACTAATAAAATTGGTGTCATCTTCAAAATAAGATTACAACAGTAAAAAGGATGTGGCTTGAAAAATAAATCCATGGGCTGCAGCAAGACTGGCAATTATGCCGAACCAGAGGTCAGGAACCACATAACATCCTCCACCTGTACACAAGAAGAGATTACACCAGTGCAGTCACAGCCTGCTCTGGTCACCAAATGGACACTTGGCCAACTGCTGACCACTGTCTAGGCCAGTCTGCTGCACCCACCCCTGGCTACTGGGAGGCTGTGGGTCACTGCCACTGGGTGTCTCCTCAGTCCCACACAACCCACCTGCAGCTGACCTCTCATTAGCAGAAAGGTGGTACAGTCACTGACCAGCCTGGGCAGCAGCCCACACACCCAGCCTAGCCTGGCAGGATCTCCAAGGAAGGACTGCTATCTCCCCTGGACGTCCTGCCAGAGGCACACAGCTCATCATATTGTGCAAGGGGACCTACAAGTTCAGCTGTGTTGTACTACTCCAGAATCCCAAGTGACCTTGAAGCTTTCTCTGGTATTTAGTCCATGCATTCGTTGGCTTCCCTCCAACTGGCTCTTCTTGTCTCAGACCCCAACAGAAAATCTCCTGCAGGATGGACCTGCTGGACAGGCCAACTTCAGCGGCTCCCACAACTACTTCACTCTTTTCAAATGTGTAGAAAGGTGAGGAAGAGTCACTCACATATACACTAAGTTGTCACCCATAGCCTTCTAGTCCCTAGAGTGCAATCTTCACCACACAGCTCATTACACTGTTAATTAGTAAGCTGCCTCATATTTTCCAACCATAAAAAACAGCTAATAGTAGCAGACTGATCTCTATGCTGTGAAGCCAGTCTGCTTTGGTGGCAGACTTCTTATATACCCTAGTCTGTTGTTGCTGTTGAGTTCAATGCTTTATGAATTAGTATTAAGAAAAACCCTCATCCTAACAAATTTAAAAATTAAACAAAAACTTACAGATTCTACCAAGACTAAGCAAGGCATGCTATTTCATACAAGGCATGAAGCAACTTTGCAGCTCAGGGAGGGGTAGAGCTATAGCTGGGACCAATGACACCAAAAAGCATAACAGATTACACCAAAGTCCAAATGCTGAGCAAGAATATCAGCTATGAGGGTTACACGTGAAAGGGGAACACACTAAGAGAAAGTGCAATGTGCTGCTATGTGCCAAGCTGATATCAACCCAATGCACAAAGCCTTAACTGCTGAAGTGAATCACTGACTGGTACTCGTTGTAAAGGCTCTTGCATCACAGGGGCTTCCAAGGCCATTAGTACTGTGCAGAATCTTACTCCATTTCACGGCTTTCCAAACCACTTTATATGTAGACCTTCAGAACACAGGGAGCAAAGGGACTGACTAAAACAACGCTATATAACCCAGAAATAGAGTTTACACTAGTTAGAGAAAGGGAAGGAAACAAGGGAACCATCAAAGTTGTTGCCATTAGTGACAGACCAAACCAAAGTAGGCTTGACACTGCCACAACCATCTGCCCAGCAGAACTACAGTAAATTTCAGGAGCTTTTCAGCTGGGCAGAAGCAATGTAAGTTTTTCAAGTTTTCAACGTGAAGTCTGACTTTGCTGCTTTATATAAACCAGTGGCAAGAGCCCAGCTGGAAATTAGAGCAACGAGGACATTACAAAGGGGTGGGCAACAGAAGGGCAGAGGCAGGATTGCACTCGAACTTCCCATCCATGTCCCCAAGGAAAGCTTAGTCCCAACGTTGGCCAAAGAGTGCAGAAAGGAACAGGCTAAAGTTTAGGTCAGACATTAAGGTTGCTTATTCAAAATGTTTTTAGAAGGCCCAGTTTCCCCTCTCTCCTTACAGAAAGGTGAATTCTGCCCAAGTGAGTATTCAGAAACTTGCTTATTACTTCTATGAGCAACGAGAAACATAAATGCCTTTGCAAGTGTATTTGCATTTATTCTCTACTATCCTTTAGAATGTTGCTATCTCAGAAACAGTTCTTAAAGACGGGGGCCAACCTTCACCCTGAATGCCTGAACAATACCAATCACAACAGCATCACTTTATACACACCCACAACACCCTATGTATTCCCTAAAATAGTCCTCACAATCCATTCCTGGAGGCAAAACACTTTGTGCAAAATTCAGGAAGAAACAGCTTAATTGCAATATTGTTTTGGAACTCACTTCCTTTATTTCTGTGACCAGCTGGAGACAAGCACCTTGTTCAATGCTGGGTCAGGGAACTGTTTAACTACAGGATTTATAGCAGAATATGTATGTGTATATACCACCACAGCACGGCAGCTGCTCGACAGTTATAGCAGAAGGCAAACAGGGACGGGCTGGAGTATCAGCCTGCTCATTAACGTCCTTGGAGCAAATGCTCCAAGGCAGGAGAGCATCCAAGCCTGTCCCTGGGACAAGACTCAGCATCCTGGAATCTCAAAACCACAGCCCTGCTCCAAACCCAAACAACACTCCACAGACCCTTCCTGGCTGATTAGCAGGAAAGAGCGCAAGATTGCGATGGCAGCATAAACAAGGACCCAGAATTTATGGTCTTTCAGATGCCATTTAGTAAGTGACCCAGCTGAAGCACAGCTTCACAAAATATGAATGCCAATTACAGGGATGGATAGCTTGAATTCAAGTTTCCACTTGGTTAGCCCTGTTCTGGGCCCTCTGAAAACTTTAGTGCTTGCCCAGCAGTTTCATCTGCTGAGAGGGGCTGTGCTGAGCTCTGCCATGAAAACGAGGACAGAGACAGTGAAAACACACGGGAACCTCATTCACCATTCCTGTCCTTCCCAGCACGGCAGAGTCAAAGGAAGCAAGTTCAGTCCTACTATTTGTGAAAGTAGACCAAGACTTTATTTTTTTCTTTCTTCTACTTTGTAGCACTGGAGAGACAGTGGAAGAGGCAGATCAGCAATCCCTGTTCCCTGTTATGTACTTTGAGCACAGCCCATGAAGTAAAAGTTGTGGTATGTGGGCTGTGACAGTACCACATGCACCAGCAACATCACTAAGGCAAAGACCAATACTAACTTTAAAAAAAAAAAAATCAGTAACAACTTGCTGCGCATCACCTTCCATCTAAGCCAAAGAGGGTACAAGCTTCTGTCACCCAAGGATTTCCACCTGCATTTTAAATATCTTGTGCATTCATTTCTAAAGAGCCCTAATTTAACCCCTAACATACTGGCAAAAAATAAGCCCCATAGATAGTATTCCCATCATCTGGAACTGAGGCAGCAGAAGGAGTTCAAGCACAGAAAATTCAGGCAGAAACTGCACCAACAGGACACAGGTCAGGGGCAGGATCACCTACTGGCAGAGGTGAGGCCACTCCAGCTATTCCACCAGCAATCACTGACAACCCCTGAAAAACACAGCATCTCCCAAACCACAGTCCCATTTAGTAGCTGATATGGGAAACGTTGATACAAGCCAGCAGCATTCCTGATGTTACTCAGCCTGCCTCGTCTACCAAATCACGAGATTTTTCTTCTTTATGTTTTTTCCCAAGTTGGTGTTTTGCAGGTTCTCTCTTGTCTTGACCTGACCCTGGCAGTGGGCAGCAGCTCACTTTGCCTTGTCTAAGTTCCTGTATTTATACAATTTTTAAAAGTATCCTAGCTAGCTTTTTTTTCAAGCAAAATTCCTTTTCCTTTAGTAAAAAAACCCTCTGTAGTGAAGATATAACTGCAGGAATCAGTTTTTCCACTTTAAGAATTTGAGATATGAACAAATAGCCCCTTGACTCTCAATGACAGTAAAAACATGCAACTGAGTTAGACAAAGGTTGAAAGATCATCCTTAGGCTCTGGGAAAAATAAAATCCTTCTAGTGTCTTTCTAGAGCCAGCTTCATGAGTGTTTACAATGGGTTTGAGACAATATTTCACATTTTTAAGTTTTTTGTACAGTCTGTCTAGAATAGAATAGAATAGAAGAACTAGAAACAGAACAGGCCAAAACAGACTCCACAAAAACTGAAAAGTAAAAGGCATTTTCTCTCATTACAGAGAGACCTTTGATCAACAGGGTCACATAAACCAGACTCACAGAGCACACCAGTCATAAACAAGCGTGAACAGGCAATAGGCAGAGTCTCCCTGCCTGCTCTGATCACCCTCCCCTGCTCATTTACTCCCTTAACAACCATAAAAACTTATGGTTAAACTGGAGGAATTGCTAGGCAGCACCAACTGCTTCCACATCCCGGATCAGCCGCATCCTGCCTTCCTCCACAGAGCTGGCAGGGTTCTGCAAGTAGCTGGCATTTGCTATCACCCTGTAAAACGACTCTCTGCCTCACTAAGTGTGGCCAAGGACAGCAGAAAACAAATTAAACAACACAAGAAGTCAACAGTTGAGGTTCATGAGGCAGAGAACAGATGCCCAGGGCAAGGAGACACTTGGATCTTCCCTCTCTTATGCCATGGCCAACCACACAGACTTGCCTGGGAAGCTTAGGTTTGAGGCTTGGCTTTTCCACCTGGCAATGAGGGAATGAGATCACCACACCAGGTACTACTTTAACCTCTTGCCCTTAGTTTTTTTCTGATTTTAAGAGGGAAGAGTGTGCAGCTCAGGCCTGGACAGACAGGACTGAACAGGAGGTTGTGGGGCAGGAGCAGTCTCCTGGCCACTGGAGTTCCCAGCAGCACTTAAGCCAAAATATTCTTAAGGTGGCAGCCTAACACACAGGCCTTTCAGGTCCTTCAAGAAGCATGGCTAAACTTTACTCAACATTTAGGATAACTATACGGCTGGCAGTCAGACACCTGGCTCTATACCTTCCTGACACTGTTCACCTTAGTGCTTTTGGATGAATTAGCATCAAACAGATTTCTAAGGCATTTTATAGCTGAAGGGCTTCCCGTGGCTGCCAGTACCCCAAAAATCAAGACATAAATGTGTTGAGTACAGTTTTCAGCCTGATGAAAAGGAAGACTATTTTTAATCCAAGCCTACGTAGGGTGGGGCTCAGTCTCCAACCAGGCCAAAAAGCCTCTATAATCCACAAGACCAGAGCCTGGCAATCTCTGCTTGCATGGTGATGTCTGTTCTATTTTAAGGATGGGAGGAATTTAGAATAAAAAGATATATAAATTAAAAACAAAGGAGGCTATGAAAAGTGAATAGAGGGAAGGGCCAGACTTATCCTGTGTATTTTGGTCTAAAGAACAGGGTTCTAAAAGAACACAAATCAGAATTACTTTCTTTTCCATTTCCTACAGCAGATTATAAAGTATAATTTATAACATGGGGTGAGGAGAGTACAGCCCATGTTTTGTACAGAAGGAAAAGCCAACCATTGCTCCTTGGACAGTAATGAGACTCTTGGGAGGATGAGGCAGGAAAATGGTCACCAGCCATGGACATACCACAGGGATCCTATACAAGGTTTCCTATCTCAGACACCAATAAAAATCCTGTTGGGACACCTTCTTCTTTTGTGTGGTTGGGATTGTAAAAAGGGCAAAACAGAGGATTGGAAAATAATTTTTTTTTTTTTTTATTTAGGGTTTGTGGCTAACAGGTAACCAACCCACCAAAAGCAAAGATTTTTTTGGTCTCTCAGGACCTAAATAAACCCAAGATCACAAACTTCAGACAAACATTCCACTAGGTTTTATTTGTTACAGGCACTGTCCTAACTTGGCATTCAACCCAACTCAACACAGCCTTTTACTTTGTCACATTAACCCCACCTGCCTTGCAGTGCACAAGTCATTTGTCTAAAAGCAGGTACAGAGAGCTTCTCTCACTGTCTTCACATCGCCCTTCATCATCCATCCATAAACCATGAAACACTTGCATAGGCATCAGCATCTCTAGAGCTCCTTCTTCCCCTGCCCAGGATCATCAACCCAACTATGGAAATCTGCAGGTACTTCTCTTGGCAATGGGTCAGAACGCAAAAGGGTCAGAACATAAGAGAGGGTATACTGGGATAAGTGGAGGACCAGCAGTGACGAAATTCAAGCAATGCTATCATTTCAGACTTCTTTAGAAGAAAAGCCAACATGCAACGCTGAAGTTTAACCCAAATTTTATAAGGATAGCAGCAAGACTGAATGATGAACACCTCAAAATATATAATCATCACCAACATCACTTCATTCTTCCTTGTTTTACCCATAAATTACCTCATAAACTACCTGCTCTCTCAGATTCATGACTAAGGGCAGTATCAGATGAGGAAACAGTGAATGAGACAGTGAAGACTATTTTCAGCTTTAAAAAGAAAAAAACCAAAAATGCTTACTTCAAAGCAGCATTAATTAGGGCTCCTGCAGAGATACTACACTATCTTCTCTTGAAAATCACAGTAACAGTCTCCCTTCCCAGCTATGCAGTGGGGACTCCCAGCAGCATCTGTGAGCTGTCACTCTTCTTACAGGAACAAAAAGCCTACTGAAGAGGCAGGAAAAACAGCTGTAAGCATTTCAGAGAAGGAAATGAGACAAGGAGACTGGTTAGAAGCACATGGCCCATATGGATTGACATCAGCAAACTGCAGCAGTCCTAACCAGATCTTCCCATTCCAGAGAGTTGTCCTGCTCCCCACATCCTCAGATGCCTGTTAAATCAATAGTTATTTTACTTCTCCCATACTGATTCCCAGATGTTAGTAATGCACAGCCCACCACAGCCTGGATGTTGCAGGAGGAGCCAATTCACCCCCAAGACCAAGCACATTACCCCACAGCACAGGGTGTCAGAGAGTACAGCCCAGCCAGCACAGGGGGACACAAGGAAGGGCACCCAAAGCAAGCAGCACACCTGCCAAGGATGTTGCATTTCCATGGCTCGTTGTTGCCCTCACAGGTCACAGATGCTGACAGGTGAAGATAAACTAACAGGAATCAACTGGCAAAACAAACAAAAGTGAAAGAACAACTGTTGATAGCTCCAGCTCCATCTCTGCTGATAGCAACTCTCCCAGGGAGCTGGAAGCCCTCTCTTCATCATCATGCCACTCACAAAGCCAGTGACAAAACCAGCTTTGAGTAGCACAGGCGTTAACCCACAAAACCCAGACGTGAAACCCTAGCTGTTAGAGGAGCACATGTGATATTTTTCTAAGCAGACCAGACAGGACTTGCTTATCATTCTTGCCATTTTTAATGTATCACCAAAGAGAGTCAACAGATTACAGATTCCCGAGAAACCAGTAGATGCCACAGTGACTGAGTAGGCTGACCTTGCTGGGCAAGCACAGCACCCTCTTCAGGGAAGTCCACACCCCAACGGGAATAGAGCTGCTGAGAGAGGGTGGACCAGCTGAAGTAGGCAGTCCTGATGCCAGGGCAGCTGCTGGTCAGCAGCACTGACATCAGGCATGTTCACCACAGGGAAGAGCTCTATTACCTCCAATGCCACCACCTCCAGATCAAAGTGTGGTATTAGCAGAGTGCAGATGTGCATTTCCTCTCCTGCCATCCCACTCTCCAGCCCTATTAGGTGGAGACTTCCGTCTTCCAGCTTCATCGATTCACCACGTTTTCTCACTCAGCTGTTACAAGAAGACAGGCTTTAACATGGCTGGAAAATCACACAGGAACAAAATACCTGAAATCTCAAACACAGCCCCTGCTGCCCACCTTGGGCTCTGCAGCCACAAACACACAAGTCCCATCTTTCAGCTGTAATCAAATCATCTCTCCATCAATTAAAAGGGTGTGACTACACCACCCTCCTCAGGCAGCAGGTCCCCAGTACCAGAGCACACCCATCCCTGGTGTGCTGGTGCCATGTGCCAACGGAGATGGGGTGGGCTGGGGGTTGCAGCACAGCAAGATGAGGCAGGAGGACTTCTGACAGCTGGGATTCCCTGTCCCCACACTGATGGCACAGTGTGGCAATGCCAGCCAGGTAAAGCAGAGGAAATCTACATCTAACCCGGCCCTTCACTTGAGAAACATCTACACAAACCAGACTTCTTTCACACCATGCTGCAGTGCCCTAACTGAATCTCACAGCATGTGATGGAGAAGTGTTATCCAAGTCTCCACTTCATAGGAACCTGATCTAGAGGCGGGAAGAACATCCAGGACAAGAAACAGTAGCAAGGATGGACAGACAAGCCTGAACCATCACCTTCAGCGCTGAAGAGCACCAAGTAGGCAGCTGCTAAGACTGAAGTTGTGCTAAATGCTGCTGTCTAAGCACCACCCACCCCAAACCCACTCCTAGCACAGACCATGCCAGGAATACCTATTTTTAGTTCCCTGCCATTCAACAAATCCAAGAGAGACAGTACACCCCATATGAACACTCAAACTGCTGGGTATGGAGCAGAGGACACAACAGTAGCTCATTCATGACCAGCAGTCACACAGCTAAAAGTGATTATAGCCACCCAGTCACTGTCAGCTGAGCTGCTGCTGCTGCTCACAGGACCTCCAGGATGGCCGGTTAGCAACACTCCTCCCAGCCACAGTACACAGACCTCAGATGTTGGACCATCAGCCAATTGCCTACACCTCTCACCCTTCCCACCTACTTAGGTACCAGCAGCAAGAGTAGCAGGTGCTTGTGGTTGGAAAGGGCTTTAATGGTGCAAGTAAAGACAGACAATCCTGCATTAGAGCCTGAGCAATTCACTGGGATTGTCAAAGGGGAAACGGTCCTTTCATGCCCGTCCCCTACCAGCAGTGCTGCAGACAGAGCTCTGCAAAGATCTATTCACCACAAACACAACCACTGTTGCTTGTGCAATAATCCAATTCCCAAAGTGCCAACAGGAATGTATGTACAGAGATGTCAACAAATGCCTATCACGGGGTTTGTGGACCAGGGACAGATGATGTTGTGACATTCATCGCAGTAACCCAACAAATACTGATTTAATTCAACCTTGCATCACCCTCATTAAAAGAGCTGGTCTCAATTATGCAATGCACTTGAAAACAAACGATATTCAGTAATGTTTCACTCTGCATATGCATTAAGGTTATTTGGTAAACTTTTTAAATTCAGTATTTGACTCTACTTTTCACACATCTAGTGCTAGTAGTTTCTGGGCTTATGTTTGGCTTTTGTGATGTAATCAGCAGCTTTAATTACTCCATAAGCTCGATGTTCAAAAAGATACACAGATGACCTAATGCACACTAATATTTAGTTCAAGAAATGCTGAACATGCAAAGCTCAGCAAGCAGTTAATACATATTAACACATCCTATGGTGGCTATTCCCAAGGAACTTCTCAGTAGTACATAACTAATAAGTTACAAATTAATATCTGTTATTGCACTATGCAGCTTGATAGCTTGTCCATCACCTGTTTAAACAGCTGGCCCTGAGAGATGAGAATTTGCTTTTCTATGCTGAATTACTGCTTTAATATACATGGAAGCAAAGGTAATATGCAAAGTCTGAATGAAACCCCAATTTATACCAAGTTTCTTTTACTGTTTATTGCTACTCCGTAGCACAGATAAAAAACAAGTTGTAGCTGCATAAATTTCACCCATCCCACCCCCTGCAAACTGTAAAGCAACACCGTAACAGTGGCATCTCCCTCCTTCCATCCCCACATTTGCTTCCCATTCTCTTCATAATCAGAAGCATCACCATGTCCCTGCATAGGGTTAACCTGCTTCCCAACGTGAAGTGTCAAGAGCTGCCCTTGAGAACATCATTAGAAAGCTGGGGCTTTGCTTTGTAGGGCACCTATGGATCTGTACAAAACCTGCGCTGGAATAATGCAAGCAGGCTTGATGCTGTGTTTCCATCACCTCCTCTGCCACACGCTGTTCATGAACAAGAAAATCAAGCTAACAGGCCTGTAGCTAAAGAGGGACAAATGTCCCCAGAGAATTCTGGTCCACACCTCAGCACTTTATGAAGCGAAGTGATGCAAAGCCTTGTATGTAACTTAAAAACACTCTAACAAACCACAAACAAGAAAAAAGCCACACTGAAAAATCTGATATAAAGCAGAACTTACTTGGTCTTTGGCTTTGCTGAAAACACAGCCCCTTTGTTTTACACAGTATTAAATAATAGGTGGTGAAACACAGATTACCAAGAACACTATCTGTGTGTTGGGACACGTCACCAAATAAATTACCACCACCTTAAATATCACCACCAAGACAACCCCGGGTGCTAAATGAGCTCCTGGTCACACCATCTACCTGGATAAGGAAATTGATAACAATATTTATGATGAGCACATCCTCCATAAACTCACCGCCAATCACAGAAAATAAGAACATTTATCTTCTCCTGATGCATTACATTGTCAAAAACTCAACTCCTGTACTGACATTCCAAGTGGGACACTTGCACTATTACTACACAAAAGACAAGCACTTTACCTACAAACCTTTTCACAAGGCACATAGATTACTTAAATCACCAGCAGCTGCTTAAGCACAGCTACTGACTTACAGTCCCTAACATCCTTTCCAGTCAATCACTGAGCAGCATTTTCCTTGCTTCCTTTAAGTCAGAACTGTTTTCTTTCTGCTTCTCCAAAGCCAGTTAAATTGCTGCCCTAGAAAGCCAAGTAAACACAGGAAGGAGTTACTAGAAGATCCCGCATGAGTGGATTCAGCAGCAAACCCATTTAACAAGGCTGCAATTCCTTCACTCACCATCTTAATCTCACAACAATTGAAACCTGGAACAGAGAAGTCAGTAAGGGAGCCCCAGGGGAAGGGGTTCCTCTGCATTTATCACGAATTCCAGCATCCATCAGCCAAATACCTAATGAAGTCATCAGTCCCCAGAGCCCTGCCCACTGTTAAGATAATCTAGCCAAAACCAGTAAATAGGTTTCTGGAGTTTGGGGCATTCTTTAATCTGGGGACATGTTTGCCTATTTTATAGGAAGGGAAACTTCATCAGATTAACTTTGATAAGAGAACAAAGACCCCGGTTAAACATAATTCTTTCTATCTAGCACTGAATAACTCAGTCTAATAATCACATTACAGTCTCTTAACTCAGACAAAGAATGAGTAATTCATCTTTCACAAGCAGAAAATTCCTTCAAAGGAGCTTGGTTACAACCAAGCTACATCCTCAAATTGTTAAACCTTTGGCAAGATGAACAGGTCGTGATAACAGCAGTGTTTCAAAAATATTTCTCTTAGCAAATTATTTTATAACTTTTAAAATTCAGATTCAAACCAGCAGATCTGGGATTTAAAGTCTCCAAATGCACACACCATCAAACACCTCCAGGGCAGAAATCAGCTGCAGATTATTGAGCCCAGGGGACTCCCCTTGTGTCCACTAATCCCCTTGAATCACTGCTCTCCACTTACAAACTACCAGCAGCATCTCTTTGCACAAGACTTCTTTTCAAAACAGATTGAATTTCTATACATCATTATGCACAGCACTAACACATGTTGATCTTGGTAACTATTCCCTCTTTATATCCAGGTTCCAGCTGTTGTCTTGAAAGCTACTCTGAGCAAGTCTCACAGCTTTAAGGAGTTTTGCTTCTCAGGTTACCAGGCTCACTTCAGAAGTCACAAGTGTTACTGGTTGAACAATGGCTCCAAGTTTTCATGCAAAAGCAATTTATCTGAGGCACCTATTATCTTTTACAGTCTCTTCTATGGATTGACCAAAAACAGGAAGCCCAGCTCTCACATTCCACGAGAATTGTGTAACAGCAATAACAACCTCGGAGGCTGATTTGATGGCATTTGCTCGGAGCTAAACCAGCAGCTCTCCTGAAGAGAAATAAATGAGTTGAAGTGATGCCCTGCTTGAAGGTATGGATGCTCTTACGGAGCACATACATGCAGGCTGCCCAAAAGAGGTCGTGTCCCATTCATGTGTCTCAGAGCTATTTCTACTTAGATAAAAACTTGAAACTGTAGCACAGTCACGCCTGCAGAGTTTGTTACTTCAGTGAGAACTGGGACTTGATACCACCCATTACTTACAGCCACCATCAGGGTGCCCAACCCTTTCTAAGCAAACGAACGTGTGAAGCTTTACCTCCTGAAAAATTCCCTGCTCTTCCCTTTCCCTTCCTCTTCTCAGGCTCCCAACAAGAAGCCATTGTTAGGGGGAGCGGGGTGACACTTCCTCTCCCAATCCAAATTAAAGATGTATAAAAATAAACTCATACAGCTGTCCCACAACTTCACTTTACGTATTTCACCCCACTTCAATTAGACGAGAAGTCGCCCCCATTTCCTCACTTTTTTTCTGCTTTGGGAATACGTACTATCCCGCACAAAAGATAAATGCAAACCGAATCCCACATCGCTGCAGCCCCTGCGGGAAGCGGCACCTCCCCGTCCCTCGCTCTGTTTCTACCAACTCGNGAATGGGCGAGCGCGGAGTCACTCGGGGCGGGGCGGAGCTGCGGACCCAGCCAGGGCGTGCCCCGTCCCCGCCGCCGTGGGGCTGCTCTGCTCTGCTTTGCTTTCCCCGTCTGCTCCCTCGTGTCCTGCATGTACCCCTCCTCCAGCCCTGCGAGCATCCCACATCCCGTGGATGCATCCCTTCTGTCCCACAATATTCCCTTTTTCTTACCTTGTGTGCAACTCTCCTCCAAGCAAGCGTCCCTTCTCGCTACAGGCATCCTTTCCTTCTCCCGCATGCATCCCTCCTCCCATGCAAGTCTGTCCTGTCTCCCGTGCTCAGGCAGCTCTGTCTCCCTCAGCCCTGCCACACAGACAGAGGAGCTCAGGGCTCCCCTTGCAAAGTCCCCTTGCCTCCCCAGGTGCAACCTCATGGGGTGGAGCTGAGGATGTTCAGGGGAAGCTGATGCTGGTGGGCACCAAGAAAGGAATTCCTCACACAGCGGAGCCAGGGCTGGCTCATGGCCTGGCTCCCACAAAGGGCATGTGGGGCATGGCCTCTGTGCTCCACTCCATGTACTCTGTGCTCCACTCCAACACTCCACAGGGAGTGTTGCAGTGGCCTTTCCCCATCCAGCCTCTTGGCTGTACAATTTGGGATGGGTGACCTCATAACTGTCCTAATTTCTACATTTGCCACACAGGCATTCACACTGAAAATCGCTAGAAGGGTTCAGGAAATCAAGGGCCTTAGGGACATTTTTGCATAAAAGTGGTGGAGAACAGAAGTTAATTCAAAAGAGGCATTGAACTGAGGGTGGGACAAAAGCAAACACCTGCTGTAGGAAGAAGGAGGTGAATGGCGAGATGGGGACCAGAGCTGCACTGCAGAGCTGTGCCAGAAAGTGGGGAAGTTGTTTCCCTGAACGAGAAACCTCAAACTCTTGGTCTGACCCTGGCACCTCCATCAGGACCAGAAGTTAATATGGGTTCAGGTATTGATGCCTTCTGGTTTTAGGAGAAAGGCAAATACGCATTCGGGCACACAAGACCCTTTTCAGGTCAGCAAGATGAGACATTCCCAAGCCTGGAGGTGAGAACAGCACAAAGTAATAAATTCAGAGACAAAACAGGAACACTAATGGAAGGTGCTAGCTCTTGTATAACATAATAGCACGTCCCATTTTTTGGTGTTTAACTATTTTTCACCACTGTCAGAAAAATTAAACTCACCAAAAAGCGACAGTTACCTAACAGACTATTAATAGATGAGGTGTACACCAAGATTAAATCATTCTTTGTCTTCTTCTCTTTAAAAATTAAGCAAATGTAGGGCATATTTAACTAGAACTGCCCAGTGAAATCCATTGCAATGAGCACTTAGTACTTTGTGTTGTCAATGTTACAGGTGCCCATTTCTGGATCTGAATTGCATAGTCACAATGTTGTGAGACTTTATATCAATTATTTACAGAAAGACTTTCAGGCCGATCATTATAATGTAAAGTAAAACATATTTTGTTGTCAAAACTGCCAGGAAAACTCATTTTTCAGTTATTTTCCGAAGCTACAAAACAAGTTCTCACAAAGTGGTCCCACATGATGGAAGCGACATAGTTCACAGTAGGAGTTTCCTCATCACATTAGCAGGAGCAGCTTCCTGAGAAGAATTAGACTCTCTTCCCTTCATCCTTTTATTCTTTTTAAAGAGTTGGATTTCTCATTGGATGTCAGAATCTCTTACATATTCATGAAATTATTAGACTAGATCTTAGAGATGGGAGCCATTGTTTTAGACTGATTTAAAATATTAGTTCAAGTTTACACTCTGTGGTGGTAGTCCTGTGTTTAAATTAGACCAGTGCATTACAAACACAACAGAACTGTAAATATTTCTGATTCTGGATTTTAGGAAAAAAAAATCAGATTACTTTTTCCCCATTTTGGTAGCATGCCAACATAAAAGAGCTAGAGACATGAAATCATCTTTGTGGATCTTGACTATTCAGAAAATGCAGATTACACGTTTCCGTGCCCTGCTTTTGTTCAAACCAGTAGTATGAAACAGACAACTCTTTGTTCTCCAAATGAGGGAGCAAAGTATTAAACATATTGAACATTTACAAGTTCCCTCTTTATTAGGATTTCCCCGTATCTTGTTGCACAAAGAAAGTTGAGCTATAGTAGACACATCCATTCATTCAACTACAGCCACCACTTAGTAGTACTCTGAGATAATCATCAAGCTCAGTTTAAAATTCTTATTATGTACTCAATGTAATTACTGTATTCTGAATGAGGTGTCAAAATATGGAGTTTCATTTGCATAAAAGTAGCAAACACCTTCTTTGCAAAAATGTGAAACTGCATATTCCTAGGTGATTATTTATGGTTAAAACCACTATAACACAGATGTTAGTTTCCCTTTTTCACAAATAATAAACACAAATCTCAGCAATTACTGCTTTGTGAAAGAGTGGACAGACTTTTTCAGGATCACTTGACAGCATGCAGTTGGATTCTTAATTCACTACATCCACAGGTGATGTAAGTGGGAAAGTAAAGGTGAAATTTTGGCAAAGGTCATGGGAGAAAACCAGAGAAAACCTTTATAAAAAGTCCCATGGAGATTACCAACAGAAACTGAAGCACAGCACAGATCTGGGATATCAGTATTGGCCGATGCCTGAAATTACGTTTGGGAAATTTTTTAAGCTCTTTCAAAAAGATTGCTATTTATAAAATGACAAAGAGCACTGTTTGCACACAGGGACTTTCCACACAGAGCCATGCTTGAACAGGGAGGTTAGGGCCAGACAGGCAACAGGTATTTCCAGCCTGACTTACAGCATGGCTAGTTTAATTTAATATGGTGTTTAAATGAAGTTATAGTGAAATATTCTTGTAGAAAATACACAAATAGAAGATGCTGACTTCACAAACTACTTGCACATAGGAACATAGAAGGAAGCAAATAGGCCATACTTTTTGAAGATTAGTTTAAACAGTGCTTCATTACTTCCCTTCTTCAGCAGAATATGGTGAATTTAACAAGTGTTAGAAAATGCTCTGGCTATAGACTCACAATGGAAGGACTGCCTGCTGGATTTTTTTATTGAACATTTTTAACTGTAAGGAAATGGATTTCCATAAATGCAGTTTATTGCAATAAACATCATCGGACAGGGCTGGCTCTGCATCCAGTATGACTTTGACAGTGGAAGCTGGATGGGCCCTTAACAGACTTTGCTGCTACCAGGTTAATGTTAGTGTGACTCCATGCCTAGAGAAGTAAAATGAATTTTTATTGTGTATGTTTAAATACAAACTTCTTATCTGACAGCTTAGCAAAACATCTCGTGTACTGCTCTTCCATTGTATAAAGGTTCCATCATTGCTCTTGGCTGGGTTATTGAACAATATATGCTGATACCCAGTGGATGAGAAAGCTGTTCTACCATCAAGATCATCACAGACCATAAGCGAGGGGTGGGGACAATCAGGAAGGGGAGAGAAAGCCTGACAGGGCAATAAAAAACTTGTGTCTCTGATACACAGTATGCCAAGGAGAAAGAGCAACTGCAAAACATACTGGAAGAGTTCATATGGGTTCAGAGGAAGCCTTTAAGGAGCTGGTGTTAAATTCTTCCATTAGGATAAGGGTGTCTGTTCTCAACCAGACTTTTGTCTTGTATTCTGCAAATACTTACCCACAACATTAATAGAATCTAAGAACCAGAATATTAATGTCAAAAACACTTGTCATCAATCAGAGAGAACAACTGAGTGGCACTGTGAATAGATTAATAATCTGGAACTACTTTTTTCCATTGCAAGAAAGCAGATGGGAATCTGCATAATATTTTGAACTACAGCAAATTGAATTTACCTCCCACTAGAAACATTTACTCAAATAATTCTAGGCACTTCTTTACTTAAAAACAACTGTCGGGAAATAAGTATCAGTAAGTTTATCCAGAAAATTTGTCCACTGTAAGGAATCTGTATTCAAAGTATAAAGAAGTCTATGAGACTCCCCACATGAATGCAGATTGCCCACCAAAGTTATCAGCCTGCTAGGAAACAGATCACCTTGTGGGGCGCTGGGCTGTCTTGTGAAACCACCAGTGCCTCCTGTTCCATCTGCTCATGCTTTGTTGAAGGGATTGCCCAGGGTTTCACGCTGTCTCTATCTTGCAGTTTATGTTTTATTTCAGATTGGTGTTCTTCCCTTTTCAGAGATTGGCCATGCAGCATAAGGAGAGCTCTTCAGTTCCAGCTAGCAGTGGCAAGACAGAGTTACTCATATAATGTCTTTGTACAACCCTTAACTACAGGGGGTTTTATGGGTTAAGCTTACAAAGGACTCATTGACTTGTGAAGCATGCAGGAGAGTGGATGACTGGATGATTTAAACTTCATTTACAGCTCATATTAACAGGCTGGACTTCCCTCCATCACTGTAGACCACAAAAAAAAAAAAAAGCTGCAGTGAAGAGACATTTTTGTCTCTTCTCTTTATTTATCAACCCATCAAGACCAGATTCTGAGAAGCCACTGAATCCACACTTCCTTTCTTCTAGATAAGGTACAAACAACTGTTCAGAAAGAAAATCATATTTCCAGAGAGCAAGAGATGCAGAAAGTCAGACATAGGTAGTTTTGGCCAGAAGAACCAAGCGGAGTTAACTACAAATACACTCACTGGCCATGTAGCTGACAGTTGGTCATTTTGGTCCAGGCTAACACTTCGGTGTGCAGTAACCTGTTTACCACCATGGCTTGATATTCTGAGTGCAGCTTCTTCTTATTAGTTCCTGGCAATCTGCTCAGAGCTGGACAATGTTACCTGAAATGAGTTTTTAGGAAGGGTTTGAAGTGGGAAAAGCCTGGTGGTTTGGCCATATAGGACTGGGTCAATACTTTATGCAGTTGATTCAGCACTGGGAGAAAACTGGAGGCAAGAAGTAAAATAGCTGCTGACACCAGCAATTCAGCATGATATAGAGAGCTTAGGATGGGATAAACCAGGAAGGGTACAGGACCTCCAAGGAGGAGTCTTGTGTGCACAATGCTGAACTTCATGCCAGTCAGGGTTGGCAGTAATGGCCTTGCTTCCATTTTTCTCTCCACTCACTACTGTGGTACTGAGGGGCATGGTTTAGTAGTGGGCTTGGATGTGCTGGATTAATGGTTGGACCTACTGATCTTAAAGGTCTTTTCCAACCTAAATTATTCTATGATTCTAGGTATGTAATTTGGAATTTTTAGCCCATCTAGTCTATAATGTATTTGTGAATATTTTGTTCTTGTTTTCTCTGAAATTTCTTCTTGGTTTTGGTATACTTTTGCCCCTACACCTTTTGCCTCCTCCTTTCTTTTACTCATGCTGGCACAAAGTTCCTCCAGTTCCTACAAAACTCAGTCATCCAAGAGCCTCCAAAATCCACGGTGAGCAGAAGCTGAGCAGGGCTGTCTACATTCCTGCAAGCCCAGGGCTTGGAAGATGACGTGGATATGTGCCCATGCTAATAAATAGGGAACTATTAGTGACTGTGCAAAGCAGGAAAATTGCAGAACTAGATAAGGCTCATAGAATTCCCTTAAGCTGATTTTGGATAAGGATATTTACCAAGGGGAAAAAAATGGTTATCCTTGAAAGCAAGGTTCTCTGTCTGTGTGTGTGTGTTTGTGCAGGCACTATGCCGTGTGTAAAAGGCAGAACAACCATGTGTGAAGGTGTATCTGTGGCACACACTCACTCCCTTGCACCCTGCCTGGTACAGAAGTTGCTTTGCAGTCTCAGAGCCCAGGCTGTGTCTGGGGGTGGCTGCCCCGAGCTGTGGGGGCCAGGCTGCACCACGCCTGCCAAACCAAACACCCCATGTAGCTCCAGTTGAGCCCAGGACACGTGAAACCCATTGCTGTGGCTGGGACAAACTCAGTGGAGCTGTTTCTCTAACAGATCTAGTAATTGCAAGGCTTTATTACTTCTTCCTGTGCTCGGCAGAGCAGAGATCAGGCCAGGTGCCTTGGTCTTAGCAGATCCAAGAAAGCTGCTTTGCCCTGAACTGCATGTTCAGGTAGCTGAGTGCTGCTGGGGCAGGGCTGATCCTGCTGATCAAAACTGGGAGGCTCTGGTGGGTGCCAGCATCCCCAGCATAGGTGAGTGCAGGAACTGGTGCTGCTGCCCACATTTACATGCTTTGCATTTCCTAATCTTTAGTGATACAGACAGAACAGGAAAGAGAGAAGTGCCTGCAAATAATATGGCCTTTGTGGCAATTGTGTGTGGGACATGGCAGAGAGCAGAGGAACTCCTTGTGATGGACAAGAGGAACATGAGGAACTGCAGGCACAGGGTAAACAAAAATCAGTCTAGGGCGGTTCAGGTTCATGGTATCCTGCTGTAGTCTGTCTCAGACAGACCAGTTACCCTCTCCAAGGCACTTCCAGCTTTATCTCCTGCTACTGCTTTTTCTGTTTGTTGCAGGAAAGCACCTCTTAGTGCTGGGTATGCTGGGACTTCTCTCATTTCCCACCTGTGCAGGATCCCAAGCAGCACACAGGGTGCAGCTACAATGCATGGAGCAGCTGCAGGATGTGGGTACCATGAGGTTAACCTCACTTCCAGCCCCATAAGTGGTACTTAGCTCCATCCCCCTGGCACAGGAGCATGGATCAGTCCTCCAAGCAGCAGCACAAGAAGTGTTTGATCCAGCTGGCAGCATTGCCTTCTCCTTCCTGACCTCACTACAGTACTCCCTATGCTTAGCTCTTGCTGTTCTAGTTTTTGCTGATCTAGACGTGTTAAAATTAATTTTTCTCTTGGTGCCTGACTCTAGGCAAGGTTATTAGGTAGCTGGGTCGCTGCAGTATGTGGCTGTCAGCTGCTGAAGTCATTTGCATTGGGCTGTGGGTTGGTAACCCACTAAATACCCACTAGTATTTTGATGACTAATCAGCGTAAAAACTCCAGCAAGCTTCATTTTAAAAACAAGGAATATTTTATTCAAAGAGAACAAGGAAATGCATTTCCATGTTGTAAAACAATTGGCCTTCATGTGGCAAGAACTCAGCTCATTTTCCCTCTGGTCTGCATTCTGGAATCATCACCACACTCTTTTCCAGTAGTTCAGAAAGTCTTTTCCATATGCCTGCTCCTCAGCCAGGAGTCTGTAGCTCATGTTTAGTGTCTCCTAGGCAGAAGGAGAAGAGGACAAACCAACAGCTCTACTGTGTTGACAACGACTGTAGAAAATGTAAAACCTTTCTCTAAAAGCAGTCACCAGGTTGGAAAGCAAGCCCAGTCCTGCAGACAGTGCTTCAATGCCTCCAAGGAGTGTGCAGCCTTGGGACATCCTGTGAAAGGGATTTGCAGAAAGTTTCTGTGTCCCAGAAAAACCTCTTCGGCCAGAGCACAGTTGTACCTCATCCTGGCTGAGGGGGAAGGGCTCAGCAATGAAGAAGCTGCATAAAGTTAAAAATTCATTTGGACAGATGATTCTTTCTGAATTCATAACAAAATGTGCTTTGCATGGATATTCTCTTCCATGATGTTGAAGAGCATTTGTGTCAAGTGGGATGGGTGAGCAGAAACCTTGTAATCACTTACGTAACTTCATCACAGGACTTTTAACTGGACCCTGTCCTGGCATTTCACATTCCAGCCTGACAATAGTCCACAGGTTTTGACCAACATGCTCCATAAAAATAGTCATTTACTGGAAAAGAACAGTAAACAGCTCATAAAAAATGTTTCTCAGCATCAGCTCCAGACAGGAATTCCTCCCAGAAGCCCATCTCAGATTCTTCATTAGAGCTGATAGGGACATTCAGGATGGAAGGGAATTCATAGCTGCAACGTGGCTTAAATACAGAAGAAAATAATACTCCTGGAAAAAGAAAGAAAGAAAAAAGAAAGGTTCTCTAGTGGGCTGGGCATAGGCAGAATTAGAAAACAGGCTGTGTTGTCCTCAAGCAAGGGCACTACACGTCCTCCTGCTTCTGCAGCAGACAGTGAAGGTCTTTCAAGGGTGACAGATGAGAGTAGTAAAAGACCCTCAACTGCTGCATGTGGAGAATACCTGAGATAATCAGGCCTCAGCCATACTGATCTGTACAGGAAGGGCAAAATGGTTCTCAGAAGGGTGCTGTGGGCCCCTGCTTTCAGCCATGCCAAGCCAAGGACATTCCCCAAACCATGTGCCCCAGACATTTTGCCACTGTGAGGTTTAAGGACTGCGTCTCTGCACCTCTTTTAGGTCCCTATCCCAGCAGCCACTCCAGTGGACAAGCCCAAAGATGCATTTCTTTAGAGATTCAGCTTTTTGACACAGGGCCACACTTGCAGGCGAGATGGTCATGTCCTCCCTATCCTGCAGCCCAGGCCCATGTCCCCAGGCAGCAGAGCTGTCTCACAGGGTAATGTCTGCAGTTACAGCTCTCCTGACTACAGCATCACCTGTGCTCCAGATGGAGACAAAACAGTGTTAAGAGCTACCAGCACCAAATGCTCCAGATGGAGTAAGGAGCTCCTCTCATGGACAAAGTTACATACAGAGATCTCATCTCATTTTAAGACAGGCAGTGTGAAGAGTTTTGCTCTCTTCCTGCTCTTTGTTTTTGTTGTTGTTTTAACATCATCTGTACACACTTTTCACATTTTTTATGATCCATCCAGACCAACTTCAACTGCTATGACATCCATGAATAATACACTTCTTCTAGAAGTAGAGCAAGCAACATTTGGTTTTAGTTTTGATTTTGACCCAAATATTTTTACAATTGACTTAGTTTTTGTGTTCACACATGTATCTCATAAGAAATTTGAGAATAAAGCACTGCCAGAGGCATGAACACATAAAAACATTTTTCAGCCACTAAATATTCCCTCCTGATCTGTGAAAAGAGTTTTTTACCAATTGTTATATGCTTATGGTCCACCAAATTGGTACTGGAAGAAAATCTGAGGTAGCTTTCTCTGTCACATAGCTGCTAAGTGGCTAATACTTCTTTATCTTTTGAAAAACATCATTTGTGGTCGTGATGACTTCAATACTGTCTGGTGAATTTCAGGTCAGCTAGCCATGAAGGCTGCTTGGAAAACAACCATCAAAGACGCCTTAAAAAGAGTTGGAAATCAGACATAGTGAGAGGTCCTGATGAGCTCCCTGGCAAGGTTGGCTTCCCACTGTCCTGCTGAGCTGGGCTTGCTCTGCCAATGGGGACACTTCCCTGATTTCTTTTTTTACCACTGAGCCCCTAAACTGAGGGTGCTGCTGTGAGCCCAGAGGTCCTGCTCATATTTCCTGCCTTGCTCTAAAGAAGAATGCTGCCTTATCTGCAATGGGATGTTGTGGGTTGACCCTGGTTGGACACCAAGTGCCCACCAAAGCTTCTCTGTCACTCTCCTCCTCAGCTTGTCAGGTGAGAGAAAACATTAAGTCTCCTGGGCCAATACAAGAACAAGGAAAGATCACTCATCAATTAACATCACAGGCAAAACAGACTCAACTTGGGGAAATTAGTTTAGTGTGGGATCCCTTCCACAATAGGCAGTTCTCCATGAACTGCTCCAGTGTGAGACCAGCTCAAAGGCTGCACAAACTGCTCCAGTGTGGGTCCCTCACACAGGGTGCAGTCCTGCAGGAACAGGCTGCTCCAGCATAGGTCCCCCATGGGGTCACAGGTCTGCACCACAGGATGAACCAGGGTAATCTCTGCTGCAATACCTGTAGCACCTCTTCTCCCTCCTTCTGCACTGACCTTAGTGTCTGTGGAATAGTTTCTCTCACATGTTCTCACTCCTCCTTCTCCTCTGCTGTTGTTCCACAGCAGGCCTTTTCCCCTTCTTAAATACAATAACCCAGAGGTGCTGCCACTGTTGGTTTGGCCAGCAGTAAGTCCATCTTGGAGCCTGTTGGCATTGGCTCTATTGGACATAAGGAAAGCTCCCAGCAGCTTCTCAAAGAAGCCGCCGACATAGTCTCTCCTGCTATGAAAACCTTGCCATGCAAACTCAATATAGCTATAGAATTTGTGGTTCTGTTTCACTGCCCCATGGGTCCTGGCTTAACCTTCTGCACTGCCCTGCTATTGCCTCTAAACAGCCACAAATAGCATTAGACCAGCCCATCTCATAAAAGCTGGGTGTAAGCTGTATGATGGATAGTAAACTTCTCCCACAAGGTCAGCTCTGGTGAATGACAGAAAGTGTGGAGTGAGGTCAAATTCAGCCAATTGTCCCAAGTTCTGAGGAGTACAAATTCTAACCACAGATTCAAGTGCAATATTTTAAAGCACAATCACTTTAGACTTCTTTTTGAATGCGAGGTTAAACACTTAGAGGAGATTGCAAGTGTTGAAAATCACCAAGTCAAGGAAAAATGGGTTATTTATTTTTATTCCAGCTATAACTTATCCTTTTCCTGTTCTGTTTCACTAGCCAAAACCATTTTTTCCCATCCTGTAACTAGGAAAAAGACTCTAACTTCCCCACTGGGGACTAGCCTCACACACCCAGGAGCTGGAAGATGTGCTGTGTAACACAGTAAATAAACCCTTGGCCCTGTAATTCAAATAAGCCTGTAATGGTTTTATATCCCCAGCTGGGAGGAAGGTTTTCCACACACATCCATTTCTGGTATCTGCACAGCTCCTCAGATTTTAAATCTCAACTTGATACCCTAGCATCTTCTTATTGTGATAATAATCTCCAAGTGAACAAAAACAGAATTATGTATTAATGCTTCCCCTATCAAGTCCCACCCTAACTAATGCCACACAGCTGCTTAATCCTTACAGCCTTTGGGCTAGATATTCCTTTTGACACAGCCCAACTTTTTTTGTGAAGTTTTCCATGATTTTTAAAACTTTGAACCCTCCTTGAATAGTTCCACCTTCTTGAATCCACCACTGTGTGTCTATCTGCCACCTTTCACACTTTATTCAGAGTATTTAGGTTCTTTGGGATAACAATGGTCATGTCCAAAGCCCATATGCCATCTAGCACTGTTGGTGCTGGTGCACACATGGGATGCAAACCCATGTTTTCTGCAGACAAGCCCCCAGGTGACAAATATGCTGTGATCCCGATGACCTTTAATGACAGCTTTTCCTTCTGGACACAGACTCACCAGAGAGTCAGTCTCTCTGTCCCAAATGCCCTTTTCAATTTGCCCTTGGCATCACGTGCAGCTCTGCCTTACCAGAGTGGCTGCTGCCTCACCCCGGCACAGATCACTCAGTTCTCAAGCCAGCCCTCCTCCCCAGTGGGAACGGCCATGAAACCCGGGAGAGAAAAACTTTGATCTTTATCGGCATGAAAATAAAGACATCTTGGAGGCCACCCTTCTCCACACTCCCAGCTGCTCGGGCCAAGCAGAGCTGCAGCCATTGCCAGCAGTGCTGGGCATGCCAAGGGAGCGCTAACACATGGCTGGGGGGATTAGGAAGACACAACTGTTGAGACAACAGCCCGGGTAGGTTGAGCCCTGGATACAGGCAGCTGCCTGCAATGTGGGCAGTGAGGGTGGTTTATGAAATCACCTGTTGCATGAGGGACACTTCCACTCAGCACTCTTGCACATCCACATGCATGCAAAACTGATTTTCAGCCCCATTACTATTATTAAAAGCATCATTTATTCATGTAAGAGTGTAGTATTTCCTCGCTTGCTGTATGAAAATCATGATTCAGCTGGGGATGGTCCATGCTCCTATTTGCACCTGCCGTCTGTTTTCTCTTCCCATTTCCTCATACACAATGTGGAGGAAAACAGGCAGTGGGAGAAGTCCATGGCCTGTTTTAGCAGGAGGGTTGAAACGCAAGGCTGGAGTTGTGTCTAAGGGACACATAAATGCACATCTGACCGACAGAGTCCCAGCTGTCAGCAGGTCCTCCCCAAGTTCTCCTTTACTGCTTCTCTGGCCTTGACCATGAAGTAGTTGTTCCAAGCTGCTCCCTGCTTCCCCCAGCAGCCGATGTGAGCCCACAAGCTGCTGGACAAGCGCTCACCGTTTACATTTCATTGTCTGGGCTATCTCTCTCCTCGCAGTGCAGTTATCTGCTGTATGTATAATACAACAGCTTTCCCATAAAGCTGCTTGTGTTAATGGTTTTTACGCTAAGCAGGCATTGGGAGGAGGATCAGGGATGGCAATATTCCATGGTGAGGTATCAGGAAGGAGAACTAGACAAGCCACCAACGCAGATCTTGAAGCTTCCACACCTCAGCCTGCTGGTCTGTGCCTTTATACCAGCATTTTTGGATGTCCCTAATGAGTTGGAGACAGGCTTTAAGTGTGTGACAAACACCCATCCTAAACTGAACAGTGTCAGGAACACACCAAAGTGCAGAAAGCAAAGGAACCACAAAGCAATGAGCCTTACTCTGCCACAATACATCTCCAAAATGCTTTGCCATGCTCAAAATCCTCTGAATCCTTGTGTCTTGCAATGTAAGGATGCTTTTAGAAGTGACAGTTGATCTTCAGTGTGGACAGGGACAGCCACCCGTGCAGCTGGGCACAGTTGGCGTGGCAAGGTGGACACCTGCTTAGCTGGGAGTGAGAGCTGGAGATGATTCCATGCTGCCCCTACCATGTGGGAGAGGTTGGGAACAGGGCCCAGGCTGACACCAGAGGTTCTCTGACTGAGCAGATGAGGAGGTGATAAAAAAGCTCATGATAAAAGAGGACTGTGACCCCATCTGCCACAAGAGTACTTCCAAGAAAGGTATGAAAGGTAACACAGGTCCACGGCCTTTGCTCTGCCCAAGGTGAGATGTGCAAGAGGACCTGATAAGGTGAGATTGGCTCCTTTGCAAACAAAAAAGTCAGGAATGGAAGTATAATCATCCTTTGTTTCTTGTAAGAGAAACCTTGGTGCTGGCACTCAGGGGCACTGCAGGTTTCCTGCAACTCCGTGAACCTGCTCTACCACAGCCCTTGCCCTCTGGGATCAGTTTGACTGCCTCTGGCCATCCCAGTGCTGAGCATGCTTTTTCTCAGTTGGCAGGGGAGAAAATGTGCTGGAAAGCAGAGATAAAGGTTTCAAATTCAAAGAGCTTAAGGCAAATGAGAATGTCGTGGAGAAAAGCACGAAATGTATTGACGGTGCACCTACTGTACCCTTGAGCAGGCAGAGAGGAGGGAGGGTTTATCAGCTCAGGGGTCAAAACAAACCAGAAAGAGAACAGGTCTGGGGTAGCAAGACAGGGAGGAGAAAAATATTTAATCTTGAGCAATCAGAAGCATTTTGTTCAACCTGAACATAGCAGTGTGTCCTAACCCTGTATTTAACTCCCCTTATACTTACAGTCACTTGTAAAGGAAAAAATGCATTTGAAATTCAAATGGTCACAGAGGTCCTCAGGTGAAACAAAGAGAAAAAAAGATGTTAAAACAAACATGTTTTTCAGCTGTTGTCAAAATCTTGAGGAATTTCAGTTTTCCCTAAATATCTTTGTACCCTCATTTTGTGAAGGGGAGATGTGATAACTACTCACAGACAGCAGCTCAGGGGCTATACAACAGAGGAGAAAATCATTAAAGAGTTTAAGAAGAAAGAGACAGCTCAAGCCTGTACCTGTGCCCGGGTGTGCACGTGATGAAACAGGTTCCTGACCGCACTGAACTGATTGCGTATTTGTTATGAACATATAATCACCCAACTGCAAAGAGCAGTGGGTGCCAGAGTTCATTAACCCTTGCATCTGGCAAGGGTTTGTACCTGATAAGCCCCCTCTGGCTTGGTTTTTGGACTATCCAGCACTGGAGGCAATGATGAGAAAACATCCTTGCCATGGAGCAAGACAGACTCAGCAGCTCAGAGGCTGTTGGTACCAGGAGGGATCCAAGGGTGTACCAAGCAGGAGAGCCTGGGGGTTTTGGCTTCTATGGTTTTTAGGGCTAGACACATTTTTGGAGGCCAAATCTCCTTCTGAGTGTTTATGTGGGACTTATCTCTTAGCACTTGCAAAGTCAGGAGCAGCTGAACCTGAGGTGCTGGTACAGCTTAGGGCAAAGGATGTACATACTAACACAGGTCACCTTTCCTTCCAACCTCCCAGTTATGAAACTTCACAACCTGTGGACTTGTAGTGTGGTGTTTTGCAGGTTCCCTGAATTTGGACCTCAGTGTACTGTACTTTGCCCTCTGTTCTGAAAACTGATACAACTTTTCCAACAAAGAACAGATTTAAGGGGGATGTTTGGTTACCAAGAGCTTTGGAGAGCAATTTTAGACTCATGGATTGATCATCCAGAATATGAATGAGAAGAACAAGCATGACAGTGCACAGGGCTCCAGTACAGCAAATACAACAGGCTTTTTCTGTTTTCCTTCCCAGAGACATTGCTCCTGTTAGCCATGTATCCCAAGGACCCTGGTGTCTGCTGGGGAGCACTCTGGAAAGATGTCTCACCCTGCAATGTCAGGAGTGACAGTGGCATATTCTTTGGACTTCGCCTCTACACCCCCATCAAAGCTTCAGATGCATTAGAAAAGTAGTGTCAGCATTAGAAAAAGAGTGTCCCTCAGCTAGTGTGACAGTTTCAGTTTGGACTTTACCTTGGACTGTATCCACTGCAGGGCAAAGAAAGTCAAGCCTTAAAACAACTTTGTAATGGCTTTTTATATCAGAAGTGTTTTGATCCTGATAAGATTTTAAATTATCCTATGCTAAATGCCAGAAGTTCTTTGAACCATTATCTTTCAGTTTCAACAACACCATTCAGTGGGAGGGCAAACTCCTGCACGTGGTACTGAGGTGGCAGAGAGGAGAAATCACCTGCAACAGTGCCTCTCTCTTTCCCCTGATGGATACAGTGACCCTGGGAACAAAACCCACGGGCTGGCTCCCACATGGTGGGGAGCTCTCACACTCCTGTACTGCTGCTCAAAATCCAATACATGCACAAACCTGGGACAAAACCTGAGCTCAGTTTCCCTTTGTTCAGTCTGAAAGCTTTGCCTCCCATGTCCCTCCTTCACTCTACAGAAGACACTATGTGGTGACTATGGTTTCTATTGTGAATAAAGTATCTGATCCCCCAAATACATAACATGCTGTTTGGACCTTGACCACAGCACCAAGAACCTGCACAGCCCCTACTCAGAGTATCACCAGCAGCCATCAGCATTCCTGCAGCACAACAGGAATGGGGGTGAGATCTGGGGAATGCTTCCTTCTCCTCTCTAATCCTGCAAAGTTCTCTCACAGCACTACAGTGAAAGCTGGAGGTCCAGCAGCACTGCTTGGCCTGATGCTCTGCAGAAAGGCAACACAACTTTCAGGCTGCCGATGCTGAAGGTCTCACAGCAGTCAGGTTGCTTTCTCCCTTTGTTTACATTGTACTTACTGTTTCCATTTAAATAAAAACATTTCTGTTATTCAGCATAACCAGTAAAATCAAACATGTATCTGAGAAGCAAAGGCCTGATTCCTCTGTAAGATTGTGGATGTCCATGGCAGCAAATCAGTGCCATTTCACTAAAATGAGCCGTCAGAATGAGGACCAAGCAGCAGCCTGTTTCAGCTGCGTCTGTGATTCCTTTGTTATGATTCACCTTCCACAAATATCCAAATAAACAAGTTTGCTGCCAGGAATATTCTGGTGAGAGGCAAAAAGCTGCAAAAAAAGTCACTGAACTCTCACTTTGAACAGAGAAATCTCCTCCTGACAATTTGATCATGGAAGGTGCCCTGGCTTGTGCCTCACGACTCTCTGTGCCGGAGGCAGGTGCCCGCACCACGTGCTTGGCACAGTGCACAGTCACACCAGGAGTACTCACAGCACTTTTTTGGCACATCTCAAGGAAATGCATATTTTTCCTCTGTGCTGTCTTTTTGAATCCTTATATAGAAAAGTATCATTAAATGCTGTTCCAATATTCTCCTTGGTTTTGCTGATCCTGATATCTTGAAGTAGATGATGTTCTTGTCAGGACTTTACCTCCACAATGAGGATTTCTCCCTTATCATACACTTCCACAGCCTCTTTTATTTTTTGATAGAGTCTATGTTCCTAAAAAAATATAGCTAATTTCCTAACTATAGTGTCCAATGTATCAGCAGATATGGTTATTTCAGTAGATCAATGAATATCCAGTGATGCTCTTACTTATATGGCCAAAACCCTTATAAGTTTCATGCATTTTCTATAAATCAAGATTATTTTTATTCATATTGGATAGAGTTTTTGGCTGAGGTGTCAACAGTATCATCAAGACAAGGTACAGTGTCCCTCCCCAGGATTTCAGGGTGTGCAGCTGTGCCAGTCTTACAGTGTGACAGCAAAATGTGGCCTCTTTACCCGGAGGGAAGCCACCACAGTGGTGTCTGCAAAAATTCAGCACAGCTGCATGAGATAGCAGCTTGCAAAATATTTGAGATGCTGAAATATATCCAGAGGACAACTGCTTTGGACAGGCTGACAAATGAGCCTGTTACTCTTTGTCCCTTAGCAGATCACGTAACATATATTAACTCCTGTTAGAAATGGCTCAGGGCTGATCCCCTGGGCATAGTGTTCTAATTTCTGGGGTTGAGCATATAGGTCATGCAGAAGCCCAAGGCCTGGAGCACACACAGGCTGAGGTGCACAGTGGTCTCCTGGTCTTGTAGCCATCTAGAGCCATTGCACAGGAAAATGGTTCCAAGGAGGGTGAGAAGAGAGTGGAGAGAGAACTCTCCCCCAGATTCAGAGCTGTAGGTTGTCTCCTTTTCCTCCTTCTTGAAGAAGAATTCACTGAGCATTTCTGGGCTTGGGCAGTTTGTATGTTTCCATTAGCACATGCTTAAGTTTCTACTTACTAGGTATTCTAGAAAAAGGAAAGAAAATACAGCAACCAAGGTACTTTTAAGTGTAATTAACTGCTTTCACTAAAGCTGAGCTCAAAACTGAAACTCTTCCTTCCTATTCTCTCCATACAGCACACACTTTCAGGATACAGAAATAGCTCAGCATCCCTTTTCAATAGTTTATGAGTTGTCAATTGATGCTCAGTGTGTTCTGTGTTTAGAAATCATCCAGAGCAGCGGGATGTATGTACCAGGCTCATGAAGTCTGTTTTATTTCATACATGTCACTATTTAGACCAGCTGTGCTTGAGATTTCCTCACATTACAGCTATAGTGCAAAGAGCAAAAGACAGTGAAATACTGTATTTCAGACGGCTGCTAAATGACAATGTTTGAAGTCTTGACTGTAGAGCAAAGCCTCTTTTATTCTGGATTCTGCAGCTTTTCCTGGAGCTGTGTGGATGTTTTGGGAAGTCATTCAAATGAGCAGTTTTTGAGAAGGGAGGTGGCTTCTAGGAGGATCTTTTCCTCCCAAACTACNGATTCTGCAGCTTTTCCTGGAGCTGTGTAGATGTTTTGGGAAGTCATTCAAAGGAGCAGTTTTTGAGAAGGGAGGATCTTTTCCTCCCAAACTAGTCCAGGTCTTGAGTACTTCTGAAGAAAGAGCAGTGTGTTGTTTGAGTTGTGTGCTGACTATTTTTGCACTATTTTGTAAAATACATCCCCCAAGGACTGCTGTGAGAAGCTGATGCATTCGGGGAAGGGATTTGCAGGAGCACACACATGGTCCCACCCAGCATGGAAGCCCAGCGTCCTTCCCTGCTCACACATGGTACAAGGAGATAATGGGCAGAAATAACGACCACGAGAGAAGCTGGGGAAGGGGCAGGAGCAGATAAACGTGCAGAGATACTGGACACCATCTCTTCCCCAACAGAAGAGAAGTTTGCATTTATATGTTGGCATTGCTGACTGTAAAAGGGCAGAAATGTATGATGAAGATATTATAACAGCCATCACAGACTAATGCAGAAATACTTATTAGTTGGCTATGGATGTGCTCTTGAGCCATGCAGCTCCTTGCAGCCATGGCTGTGGAGTTCAGTTGTGCTGCTGGTTGCCCTGAGGGACAAATCCTGCTCTGGTTGCCACTCCCCAGCCATGAGTCACACCTGCTGCTGTGAAGAGCAAAGGAATTTGTCTCTTTCAAAGCTCTTGAAACTAAAAATTCATCTTCCATAGTCATGTGAAAGATTCCAGGAAACTGTTTCATACATAATTATTATTTAACTTTTTTTTAATTAAAATGGTCAACGTTTGTCAAAAATCAGGACTGTAATTGCAAAGGATGTTAGAAATGTTCAACTACTTTCTTTAAATCTTCAGATTTGCTCCAACACAACCATGTTCATTTGGCCAGACAGCAAAATACTTGGATAAAAATCCAGAATTTCCCTAATCCTGCATTTCTTGTGAGTTTTGTCTCTTTAAACAGCAAACATTTTATCTTTCTTGTCCTTTGTTGAAAAAGTGAGGGATGAGCTGAGAGGCTGATTGTACCCCTGTATCCTGCCTATTCCAGGCAGCAAAGGGCAGATGACCTGCTACAGTGGGAGCAGAGGGGTGCAGGCACATGTGGGAGGGAGTCAGAATTGCCCCAGGAATGCTGTTGCTATATAAGCCTGAGAGCAGCTCTGTCTGCTGCATTCCTGAGACACCTAAATGCAGGAGGAGCAGGGCATTTCCACAGTGGGATCAGGTTATTCCCTCAGTGTGTAGATGTGGCAATGTCTGGGTGTAGACCAGAGCAGAAAGCAGCTGTCTGGACTGGAGGCAAGATACTCCCTGGGGCATTGCTTTTCACATCCAGTGCTCTGCAACTGCCAGCACTCTTGCAAATAATAACCTCCAGGCAGGCAGGAACTTTCCAAGTCAGGCAGAGTTTGCCTGGAAGTGCCCAGTGGGTGTGATAGGAAGCACATTGTGACAACCTCTGGCCCAAGGATACAGGCTCATCATCCAATTGTGGAGCCATGCTCAGGGATGGAGTCATCACAGCTCCCATGGGACTCACTCTGAAAAACCTTTTATGTACCTCAAAACCAAATAAGACCCTCATCTGCAGGCCACTGTGAAAAGACAGCAAGAGGTGAGCTTTCCTTCCTTGCCAAATATGTATATTTAGGAGACGAAACCCTGCCCAGTCTTGGGTGGGAGCACAAGCCAAGCTGTTCATGAGGTGATGCAGTGTCATGCATAGTGTGTTATGATTACAAGTTACTAAACTAAGCTCAAATGAGTAACTAAACTAGGCACAACTGGGTAACAGTTCCCCGTATGCCTTTCCTTCCCCCGTTCCCTGAATAGCCATATCCCTTCATGCTGCCAGAGGTGTTCAAGGTGGGGGAGAGAAGTCAAGCAGCCCCAGTGGTGCTGGCAGCACAGGCAGCTGCTGGAGACATGCACCAGCACAGCTCTGCTCCTCAGCTGCCCTCACAGGCTGACCTAACCCGTGGTGTGTGGCACCTCATGACTTTTTCCCCTCTTCTTTCTCTTCTTGTATTTACAGAAAAACCTATAAATCAATGTATGCCCAGGAGAGCTGGTTTCCTTTCCGAACGCTTTTTGAGCAGGAGTAGATGGATGCATGTGAGACAGCATATAGGCTAAAATCATGGAAAGGCAGAGCTCTAACCCAGGACAGGCAAAGGAAAACTTCTTTTGTTGTTTTTGGATTAGCTCACCCAGAATTTGTCTTTGTTTTTCTGCCAGGGCTGTTCTTAAATGTCTGACTATACAGTTTTCAATGCTTATTGAAAGATCTTTTCTTGCCACAGCTCAACATTTTTTCCATCCAGCTCTTAAGCCCTTCAATGCCAAGCAGCTCCGCCAAAGTGCTCTGCCTCTCTGCAGGCATGGGGCAGGGCCCTGGGGCAGCTCCTGGGGATGTGGGGAGAAGGAGGGCACCTCTGCAAAATGCATCCTTCTCAGATTTGACCAGCTACAAAGCTGTGAAAATTCAGAGGAAAAAATTGGGTGCTAATGGTCCTGAACTCAGCACTAACCTTGTCAAGACCTGGCGTGAAGGAACTGCTTCTAGCTAGGAAATTGCTGTGGGGTGAATTGAAGGAAATAGCGGAGCAGAGGTGGTGTCAGGAGCAGGGGAACACCGTGTATTTGTCTTGCAGGCAGTGCTGACACGTGGCTGTGAGAGGCTTATCTGTGGGACATCAGCTCCACAGCCCATGCCACCAAGTGAGATGGTGCCGTTCTGCTCCCCCATGGACACGCAGCTGGGAGGAAAAGCTGGATGTCAGGATGCTGCACTGTGTCTGCTGATTCCAATTGCAAAACAATCTCTCCACAGCAGTCTTGTCCTCAGGTTAGGCAAGTGACTCAGGTCAGTTGTTTCTCCTGAAATGTGAGTTTGGGGCAACAAGTTTTGATGCTCTGGGATGAGTCCACTTCCCTGGTTTATCTCAAAGGCAAATAGGGAAACAATAAGTATTTTGCAGGCCTGCAGGGAATATGCTGATCTGCCACAGCTATCTTCCTTAACCTTAGATGCTGGATGGTCTCTTCTCTACCATCACCTTTGCAGGTCCCTTAATTTTAATGGTTACAGAAAAAGCAGAGGCCAAGCAAGGATCATGCCAGGTACATAAATCCTGACTGAGAACACGTGCACCATAACAAGGTTTGAAACCCTACTCTGGCAGATAACCTTGACCCCCCGTCTGTCTGCATGGAGTACCAGCAGTGCAAAAAGGCAGCTGGAGAAATGGGATGCCATGGATGGGGGGAGCTGAGCAACCCAATCCTCTGGGCTGGGTACTATGCCCTGTTGGGCAAGGTCAAGGATGGCCACAAATGCGACTGGTGAGACATTGACTCTTGCAGGGCATGAAGCAGGTCCTGTTGCCCATCTCCTGGAGGCAGTTAAATAACCAGCCTCGCGTAGCACACAGGGCTGATGTCCTTTTCCTTGCCTCTGACTGAGATTCTGTTCCAAACGTGGTTTGTTACTTCTGAATCTCAGAGCAGCAATCTCTGTTCAGTCACCGAGTGAACTGGCCTTTTGTTGCTCTTAAGTGCTTTCAATCTGTGTGCCCTGCTAGGAAAAGCACTGTCTCCGGTAAGAAAGAGATAGATACGGTAAATTCAGAAGCATTTTAGACATCCCAACAGTGCACTAAGATGTTTAAGATGCATTTGTGGAAAGCTGCCCTTTGTTGAACTGTTTCACCACGCACTGTTTAATGCAGTTGCTGTCTCCTTCCCCTGAATAATGTATGTAATAGCCACTGTTAGTTTTGTTCTCTGGCGTGTGAATAACAAACAGCAGCGATTGTCGGAGACTGGCTCTGATGAAGAAGCACAGTGCTTCCACTCTCATCTCCGCAGAAAAGGAAGTCAGCAAACACTGCCAGCTCTCATAAAATAACTGGTTGCCCTGACTCACTGTGCACAGAGTGAATATTGGATGGACATATATGCATCCCCTGTCCAAATTAGTCAGCAGTTAATACCACCACCCAGCTAAGATAGCATGTGCTGAGGTGCACCATCAGCTGTGAGAGGGGATGCAGCATTTGGGAGTGGGGCAGCAAGAACTCGGGAAAGGAGTCTCTGCCCTGGGGATGGTGAACAGAATTGCTCCAGGTATTGTCAGGTATCAGGATGAGAACTGCGGGACAAGAGGTGTTTTCCAATTTTTGTTCTAAAGGCCCCAGGAGCAAGGATCATTTAGGAAAAAATAAGACATCCATGTGGGTAGGTGACCCATGGAGTATGTAGGTAACAATGAGCTGTGGTGGTGGGCTGCACAGGAGATTGGAGCATGAGGGAGAGGGTATTAAAGCAAGGACATGGAGTTGTAGCAGAGTACACAAGTGAAGATAAAGGTATTAATTTTTTTCCCACTATGTTGCCAAGCAGGCACTGAAAACAGTCATGAAGGAATTTTAAATGTTTTAATAACAACCTCTCATCTTATCAAAGGGATTTCCCCAGTAGGTCTCAAACACTTTACCAATGAGGTTATTCACCTTTGTGCCCAAAGAGCAGACAGGAAGACTGAGGGAAAACCACCAAACCATCAGCTACAGAGAGCTCTGCTGAGCTCCTGTCCCACACCAACTATACCACACACACTCCCCATTGCAGAGATGCATGTAGCAAAATCCTTCTCAACACATACGGCCCAAAGTGTGACAAAAATAGCAGTGTTCCTCAGTTACATACTCAGCATACTCAGCACCTTGAGCCACGACAGAGGAAGCTCACTGTCATGAGAAGGTGATAGTGTAGCACGTTGAATACACAAAGATTACTCTTTGCAACTTTCAAGACTGGAATGTACCCTGAACACAGAAATGTCCCTTCTGACTTATCCAAAATGCCCCCTGAATTATCTGGTTATCCTAAATTTACAGCTCAAGTGGAAAAGAGGGGAGAGAAATGCCTGGAAGCTTTTTTGTGAAACTGTCGGCTCTCTACACTGCTTTCTTCACAAGCCAGGCATGCTGCCCTGCAGGTGCCAGGCCAGTTTTGCTAATAGTATTTCATTTCCAAATGGAAGTAACACCTCAACCAGCACTGGATCAAAAATGTGCAGAATCCCTGATGCTAATGACAGCCTTGGTCTATTCAGCTGGTGGGCAGTGTGCTGCACCCAGCTGATAATGTCACACAGGGCAGTAAGAAACCTGTTGTGATAATTCCATCCTCTTAATCACCAGCTGCTCCTAAATTTCTCTATGGCGTGTTTGAAATCAGATAGTATTTGCATAGTCCTGCTGCTTGACAGCTGCAGGGAGGACAGGTTTCCCCAGTTTCTGGCGGACACAGCTGTCATGTTCACTGGTCACCCTTAGCCTCCCTGGCTTCTGGGGGAGGTGCTGTCTAGCCCCTCACATGTCATGAGCCAGCGCCACTGGAGCCTCTGGGCACCATCTCAGTGAAAATGTGCAATAACAGAATTGATGTGTTTGTGCACACTCCAGACTCCCAGGGAAGGCATGGTATGACACAGTGCCCTCTCTTTTATTTCTGGAGTTTCCTGCCAGAATGCAAAGCTCTTAGGCTTTCAAAGGGTCTGAACTTCCTTGGGTATTAATGCAGGGGAGAGAGGGAAGGCAGCAAAGTGCTCTACTTCTTGCTTTCTGCTTCTTCTTGGCTTGACAACACACTGCTGCCTCTAGCACATCTCCTTTTCCTGTTCTCTTTTATTAGCAAATGCACTTAGACTGGTTGAATGATTCATTGCAAACAGTTTGCCAGGCCACATAAGGCCAGCTTTTCTCTGCCTGTGACTTACACCCAAATGAACAGGTACTTTTTTACAGATGTATTTGCCATCAGTAACTGTCCAGTACAAAGCCTGTGTGTGTACTTGAGATGGTGAGTTGTTTGTAAGCTGCTGTTTGGTTGGACTGACCTGTCTCTGGGTAAGAGAAGAGAGCAGCCAGGCATGGAACAGTCTGACCCCATTTAGATTGGAAGACATCTATTAACCATCATCCCTTCTGTCTCACAAGTTCCCTGATTTGTCAGAGCAGCAGCCACTGTGAACATTAATGCTGGCAAAGCCCTGCACACAATGAATGTTTGCACAAATGGGACAAGAAAAGGTGACACGTAGTTGAACATATCATCTCAAGTGAACATTTTGCAGCACTAGGTCAGGCCAATTGCTCATCCACCATCAATTTAGGCTGTCAGATAGACATGAGTCAAATTAAAATCTCAGATTCATTGTTCAATACTCACAGTCATTCTGTGTAGGCAGGACTAAGACCATCCACAAATTTAGACAGTCAGATAAGATCTGCTACCAAATCAACTGGATTTTCCTCAAATGTCACATTTTTCTAGCTGCTCACCCATCTACTATGGCATTTTTTATTTTTAAGATGAGTTTCAGTGCTGGTTGTGCAAAATTTAACCTTATCATCACGTCTGGAGGCTTTTTGTATTATAGAAGTACAAGTGATCCTGTGCATTATAGAAGTACATATAAGTAATTCTGTATTCATCTATTGTAAAAGAGAAAAACTTTACTTGATGCAGTGAAGCAGCACCAGTTTACAGCAGGGAAACCTTTCCCAAATATGTCGTAATATCATCCAGCTATTTCTTTCATGCACGTCATAAGTTTTGGTTGCTGAAATACAATCTATTGTAAAAGAGCATTTCTCACCAAGGAGGTTGCTGTGCTCCAGGAGATAAAGACAATACAGCCTGCTAGATCCACCTGTATCACTGGAAACAACTAGAAACCATCCAGGATGTTTCTGTGGCTGATAGTGTAAGATAAACCATGTCATGCTGTTGGGAAAAAGACCAAAAAAAAAGGAAAAAAGGTGCATTTTGAGAAGTACTCTTTGCAATTCAAACTTTCTGGCTTGGTTTAGCCCTATTCCTCATAGAAGCCAGGATGCCATTTGCTTTCTTGGCCACCTGAGCACACTGCTGGCTCATTTAGTTTTCTGTCAACCATTACTCCCAAATCCCCCTCCACTTCACCACTCTCCAGCCACTCATCCCCCAGCCAATAGCAATGCATGGGGTTGTTACGTTCAAAGTGAAGAACCCAGCATTTGGACTTGTTAAATCTCATACTATCAGAATCTGCCCATTTCTCTAGCCTGTCAAGGTCCCTCTGAAGGGCCCTTCTACCCTCTGTCAGAGCAACATTTGCTCCCAACTTGGTATCAACTGCAAACTTGCTAATGGTGGACTCAACAACCTCATCCATACCATCAATAAAGATATTAAACAGGATCAGACCCAACACCAATATTGGGTTGTGATGAGATTCTTTGCTGGACCTGTTCTGTCTTTTCAAAGATAGAGCTCAGGCCAGGAGTTAATTGGCTGAGATGGACAGCTGGTGACTCTCAGATCTTGCTAATAGGACTTCCACCATCCTGAGCCTCAGGCTCAGCTAGACCCTCCTGTCACTGCTTTTCCTCCACAGAATCAGCTTTTCCTCTAGGACTTGCCATTGCAGTGGATGCCAATGTGGCAGTTCTGGCTCCAAGCTCCGAGCTCTAAGCGCCAGTTCAATAGAACTGGCCTTGCTGCAGGCCAGCTTGTTTCCACTGCTCAGACTGATGCCTGAGATACCTCCCCAGAGCACTGAGGGACTGTCCCTAAAAAACCACAGAGGTATTTTGACACATACAATCTTGGTCTGTGATGGATAAGGCAAAAAGAGGGTATTACTGTCATGCATTACACCGACTTAAACTAACCAAATTATAACAGTTAATGCAGAAGTAGCTGGGCACTGGACATAGTGTCTCCACTGTGAAAAAGAAGGTTCAGATATAATAAGTTATATTTCAGTTTTACAATATGAAGTAAAGCTCTTAGTTTGCAGCTTGTTGCCACGTGAAAAGGCTCTTTTTTTCTCTTTTCAAAAAGGGAAAAGGAGTCTAGGATGCAAAAAACATTTCCTGATATGGAAAGCAGAAAATACTCCTGACACATTTTCCAAGGTCAGCTCAGAAAAGGAAGCTGCTTCCAGACTTCAGCTACAAAAATTAGCAAGCCAAGTTAGAAGTCTTTTCTATAGTTAGTCTCTTTATAAAAAAAGAGCATCTTGGTCTTTCCTTCACCTCAGAAACATCCCATCTTACATCATTCTGGGCATTTGATAATCTTAGAACTGGAGCAAATATCCAAATACAGACTCAGGAGCCAACACTTAAATCTACTATGTAAAAAAAAACAACCCTGAAGTCTCTCATTTCAAGCAGCGAGACATCAGAACAGTAACCTATAGTTTCCATGTCTTCACATAAATGAAGTCTGAACCTATTCTCTCTCCTCCTTGTTTACTGTGCAAACTGCTTCCCCACAAAATGAAATGAGCTTCCCAATCCAAATGTCACTTTATTTAGAGTAGTGTGTAAGGAGTTTGCCCTGGGAGGTAGTGAGCACACAGCAGTGCTCACTGACCTCACCACAGGCTCCTAAACAAACAGAAACCAAAGTGCTGATTGTGACAATGCAGCCACAAAAGGATTCAGTAGCAATCTATGTGTGTTCAAGGACCAGCGGCCAGGCAAAGCACCATCATGAGTTTTAACTTGTGTTTGCTGTGAGCTAAGAGCACACACAGTTACTTGCTGTAATGCCACAGATCTGCAGTACCTCAAGAAGCTTCCAGATGTGTCCAGGTGTTGGGATTTGGATAAACAAAGGACGTGTGCACATAAGCACTTCGGCTCCCCTAACAGGAGTCCTCAGTCAGGATGGGTCAAACACACCAGTTATCTTCCCTTGGTGCTTAGAGCAGCCCTAAGGACATGCTCCAAACCAGAGCAGCTGCTCCTCTGTCATCCTTGTCAGAAGAGAAGTCAAATAGTGCACAGAAGGTGCTCTGGGCTTGGCATGTTGTGCACCTGCAGATTTGAGCATTGTCTGGGTGACAGAGTCAAGCAAAAGCAGCAATGCTCAGAGGGTCTCTGTAGATCTTCCTCTCAAAGAAAGGTAGAGACTTTAAGAGACAAGGCAACATAATGGGCAAGGATGTGTTAAAAATAACAACAAAAAAAAACCCAAGCAGAATTGTAACTTCTTTGTGTCTCTTTGTTCTGTGATCATCCTGAAATAGCATGTGTGGTTCAGAAGCAAGCCCAAAGCCACAGTCACTGCCACTTCCCTCCAACCTGCTCACAGCAGCCACAGGACTCTACTGCTGAGGGGCTGTTAGTTCTGCTGTCCTGACTCCAAGTTTAAACAATTCTGGGCTGTACTTGCTGTGATGAGTATGATCAAGGCCAAGCTATGGGACATAAATAATCCAAACACAAGTTATACTCACAGCCTTATCCAGTTATGGTTCTAATTTGCACATTTCCTCTTTGAAAGTAATTCTTTTACTTTCTATATAGAGCTGAACCTCTCCCAGGTGGCATTTGCAAGCCAGGAGAGGTGTTTTGCATCAGAACCAAGGCAACACAGAGACCTGCAGGAGCATTTCTGACCCACCCAGTATGCTCTCTGTGTGAGGTGCAGGACAGAGTTCTTCCATCAGCTCTGCTCATCAGCAGTTCCTTCATCTCTCCAGGTTTCCAGTGAGTTCTGTGTCTAGAATGGAGAAAAACTCCAGGGCTCAACATCACCCCTTAGCTGAGCTTCCCACTCAGTTTCTTACTGTAAGCAGCTACGGCACAAAGCAGGAGCAGCTACCAAGAGCTTGTTGTTACTAAAGCAGCACCTGTGGCTCTCAGTTATAAAACCTGCTCCTCGTTTGCATCCCTGGCACCTCACTATAAAGCAGAACTGGCTATTAGGGACCTTCTAGTTCCTCCTGCAGTTCTCTACTCCCTTCCACATCAGTGGTGTGGCTGTAGGAGTGCTTTTGTATATCTCTTGGGACAGAGCAGCAGTTTTGCTTCTGTGTGCAGCAGGGAAGTGGTACGTGCAGAGATGCCTTGCAATCCAGTTTGAATCCGGGTTAAAAAGGAATCCCAGCTTGTTGAAAAGTATCAGGAAACAGCCTAGCACAGCTCTGTGTGGTCTGGTCAGCCCAAGAAACAGATGTGCATGTTTTCAGTGTCTGTGGATAGCTCTGTTACCAGGTTATCCCCTTTGCTCATTTTATATTTTATGCTTCTGTAGAAACTGGTGTCACCCAAGGAATCACAGGCACTCAGCCCCTGTGAGGTTGTGCTGTTGGGGTTGGGATAGCCCAGCTCCATGCTCCTCAGCTTTTGTCTGCGCTTGCACCTCTTTCGCTGTATTGTCAAAGAGTAAAGTATCACAGAGGTTATTAAGAGACCTTGTAGGTGAGTTGTGACAGTTTCAGACAATGACAGAAGCATATAGCCTGCTTTTATGAAAAATATTTATTCTTTACCTTTCCAGCATTTCCTGCAGTTTTGGGATATTATGGCTGAATTACCAACTCTTTCATGAGACTCTTCTATTCTCTAAGAAATCTCAAATACGTATATTAAGCAAACAAAACATGAGGAATATCTGCTGGTGACCTCACTTGGTCTTTGAAACACCTAAGGCTGGTTTCAGAGAAAAGCTGTGTTTGTATAATTTTAGCTAGTTAAACTGCTCTGAGAGCCCAGGTGCCAGCTGAGCTCTGCCTTTACCCCACTCCTGCCCATGCAACACGGTCTACCTGCCACCCTCGAGAGGAAGCCAGACCTAATGTGCTCCTAATTAAGGCAGAATTGAAAATTACCATTACCCACAGAAAAGACATTTTTACCAGCTAAGCAAAAGCTTGTATTTTCCTGTGCAGATAAATGGAAGAATTTCATATTCACAAAGAAGAAACTTGGAAGTGACAGTTTCGTCTAAGAAAAATAAGTCTGGCTTTGCAAGAAAGTTTAGCAACAAAATTTGAATCTTAAAGGTCTATGCTAAGATGATGTTTAGCAAGTCTATTGTTTAGAATAATTACTTCAGCTTCCTTTTTGAGAGCAAATGCCAGACTGGGGAAAAGGGTTTTATAAAAAAAGTAACAGGATAATTCAGTCATGGTTTCCCAACAAAACATGTTTTAGTTTATTCAATAGAAGCAAATAATTTTCTGGACCAATATTTGCACTAGATCCAAGTGTTCACTGTTTAGACAAGGAATCAGACAAATCTACTAAGAATCATTATTTATTAGGAAATTGATAATATTTATTATAAACCAGCCTCAACTGGCCCTGATCCAGCCTTACTCTGGGATTTTTTATTTATTCTCCTGAAACCGTTAAAACCACTCAGTTAAAGCAATTTGCTTCCAAGGCCGGATCTGGTGTACCTTTCTCCACCAGGTAATTGTGAGTGTTGCTGGATGGCAGATGCAGGTCTTGGAGAAGCAGGAGGTCAGTTAGCTTGGGACATCATGGTGTGCTGTGAGACATGTTGAATTCTCTAGGAAAATATTCTTAGAAACTCAGTTCTGATTATTAAAGTCCCTCAAAATATTATATCAGAGAGTGCTAGCATAATTTTCTGATTGGGACTAATTGCCACAGGAAATTTACTCTTTCCTATAGCTAAACTTTATTCTGTAGTTAGCAGCACCAAACCACACATTTAATCGAGATACACATGACACAACTAAAATATTCAAGAGGCTGTTCATAGATGGAGCTGCATTCCTGGAAGAGCTGCTGGTCTGGAGTTAAAGTAGTGGTATGTATTTATTTGATCTTGCCTGGAAGCCTTTGTCTGATCCCAAGTGATTAGGTGCCTGGGTTTGATGGGAATCATCCTCAATCAACACGCTGGGGACATGGACTTCTGTCTGGAGCACTACACTGAGCTTGCTTTATTCTGTGTTCATCACAAGGCAGAGCAGCAAGCCCACAAGGCTCTGCCCCCCAAAACCTCAAACAAGATGATCCACGTGTTGGCAAAACAAAACTTTGCATGGTGCAGTTTGAACAGAGACAACAGCAGGAAAGGTTAGAGTTTTTCTCCCCAAGAACCTGACACTTCAACCTTTCCAGTCCATTTAGGGAAGACTTACTCGCTTTAAAAAGTTTCCACACCAACGATGCAGTTAATGTTGTGCATCTCCACTCGTGCAGAGTTTCCTTATCCTTCATGCCACGTTACCTTCTTTCAAAACTATCTATTTTCTAACTGTGGGCTCTGAGGGTGACTCAGAGCATCTCTACCTGAGCGATTAGATGTCACCTTCCTGTGCAGGAGCCTGAGCCCTGCCTAGTAGTTCCCATTATAGAAACTGTAGCTCCATGGGTCCTAAAGACCTTTGGCAAGCCAGGAGAGGTGTTTTGTATAAAAGCTAACACAGAGCCCGGTAGCTTGTGAATTATTTTCTGCCCTGGAGGCTACCGGGGCAGTGAAACACCTCCTGGCAGACTCAGCTGCTGCCCAACTGCTTCTCATGGATAAGATGGAACAAATAAACTCAATAATAAGGTATCTGAAGGCAAACAATGCTGACAAGCAATCAGTGTCCAAACGATGCCTAATTAGTCCCCTGGGTACATCTTACTACAGAACAAAACAGAAGATGTCTTTGCCTGGGAATATGTGATTCTGACCTGATTTATGGTGGTGCAAGGCAGGAAGAGTAGGGCTGTTGGATGATCATTTCCAGGACACCTCTGTGGAGAGAGGTTCTCTTGCTCCTACAACACTGATGACAGTTCTCACTCCAGAAGGTACCTTGTGCTGGCAGGGGTTGGCAGAAGTGTTCTCTAAACACTGCAATACAGAGAGCTGTGCTTTTATTCTGGATTAGCTGTAGTAGATAAACTACAGAAATAAAGGCAGCTTTGTTAGAGACACATTGTAGGACTTAAGACTTTGATACACAGTAAATTTTGCAATATGAGTACTGTAAAACACTGGTTTGGGGGTAGTCATGAGAAGTGGCATGCTTCTAATTGATAACAAGAAATTTCTTCGCAAAAGTCAGACAGACATTCAAAGCTGACCAAACATCGCCACTAGATTCTAGATCCAAAAACAGAGAGAATGTGAATGGAGACTGAAATTCTGCTCTGTAACTGTTGGTAAATCCCAGCAAACCACCCTTCTGTGTCGAAAGGAAAACACAGGCAAGCATTGGTTGGCTTTGTCAGAGCAGAAACAAATTTGCTTTCTCAAATCTGCTGACATGTTTATCAGGATAATGTGAATGAATGCATTGCACTTGCCAATACAGCATGCAGTGACAGCAGAAGATAGAAAATTATTTGCAAAGAAATTACAAACTATTTGGCTGCACACACAGGGCTTCACTTGCCATTCCAGTGCATTGCAATTCTGAGGAAAATGAGACTGAGCAGCAAAGCTGGCTGCAGACTGTGGCTCTTGGAGAAAAGTGGTAGGGGAAGTCTTGGGGAGAAACTGGTCAAACAAGCCCTGCAGCACCCAGTGGACCCCTTGTGCCGTCTCCATGGCCCTGGATGTCTGCAGAAGCTTTGCCCTGGTTTGGTATTTATTTAAAGTCTAAATAAACTTCTCATCCCATTTGCTGTAATTCTTATGTAGAGTTTGGGAACTCTACATGAAAGTAGAACAGAGAACAGGCAACAGAAAGGACAGGAGCTGATGAAGAAAAATACCCTATGTTTTCAGCTTTTTGTGTTTTCTGGAAAATAACAGATTTTCTTGGCAAATATCAAGAGGATATTTGTGACTGAGCTTGCTCTAATGAGCATGAGCCATGCTGTGCCTCTAAGGCCTGTTGCGCTTTCAGATGATTTCACCACTTTACAATTCAGCTCTTATGATAACATTTAACACACACTTGCTAAACCATTCAGTGCAAGGGCGGCATGAAGTCCAGCAAAGGGCAGCACTGGGCACAATCTGCTTCAAGGTGGAGTCCCTCCTACAAAAAACTTCAAGGGAACAAAACAAAAGCTGAGATGTTAGAACTTTTTAGATTAGGAAGTAGAAATTTATTGACAGTGCTAATGGGATTTAAACTAATTGAGCAAAATAACACATGGAACTATCTTTTAGGGCTCTTGTATTGTGTGGGTTTTACTTCGTCAGTTGTTTTAAAAAGCAACCAGCAATTTCTGGGAATGCTGAGTTTAAAAAAAAAAAAAAGAAAAAGGAGGGGGAGGGAGAGAAAAAACTTATCAGGCATTTCTATAGCTTTGTAAACATGATTGATCTGACTCAGCAAGACTGAACCAAAGAGAATTCATTGCCCAGTTGATAATCAGAAACCTTTTTCGCTTAAATATGCCTTGAAATGACACAAAAATTAGATCTATTGCTGAAACCCTGACACATGCAAAGTTCTTGTTGTCTGTACATCTGGGCTTATGGTCAGATCTATTTTAATGTCTTTAAAAATAAATACAAGTGCTAGTAGAAAAACAGAGAGTCATCACAGTTTTTGCTGGGCTTAAAGGAATGCAGAGCGAAAAACAGTTTAAAATTAAAGTGCCTGGTCCAAAATATGTTCTACACATGCCCTTTTACCTGCTCCTTTGCATGGCTGCACAGTCCTTCATAGATCTGCTGCAAACAGGATGAAGGATGGGGCTCCTCCCCTCAGGTGCTGTTTAACCTGTGGTGAGACAGGAGCTGAACGTGCTCCTCATCCATCAAGAAATCCTGAGGAGCAGCAGGCATGGGGACAGGTGGCTGCAGTGCTGTAAATGTGATGTGTGGGGGATGACAGATGAGCTACATTCCTTGGCCCTGCAGCCCACTCTCAGTGGTGTCCCCCATCCTACCCCTGCTCCACAGGAGCACCTCACTGTAGTGTAGCAACACAGCAGCTTGGCCCAAGGGCCAGCCACCGCTCAGCAGTGCATGTTTGGGTCTGCATTGTGGAAAAATCAAGGCTTAGATTGCTGTGGGCAGAATCATCCGTCATTTTTATGCTACTCAAAGTGTTCATCCAAGTTTGGGCAGGATGAAATTTGTTGCTGCTGCAAAATGATGCAACACGTCTGAGCAGGGCATCTCTCAGCCCATTCCTCGATGTATAGGCCACACTAATTCCTAGAATTTGTTGAATATTCTTTGAAAACCTTTTAAAGATTTTATTTCATTGTGTCCAGAGTTACAGCTTATGGTTCCCAGTAACTATTGGGAAGGAGAGGACAGATGAGCCCAGACAGTAGCAGTTGTTGGAAGGGACACCTGTTATAATGGCACCTGCAGAGACTGATACAATGTGGAACAGAGCCTATAAATTGTTGAATGGTTCTGGGAGTTAGTTTAATGTATACAAAAGAATAAGAGGGTGAATATCCTCCATGTTTTAGAACACCAGTATGTAATAAATAACCCTTATAGAGATGTTTACCTCCTTTACTCGCAGCAATGACAGCTTCTTGGTGAAACATACCGTTTTCATGAAAATATTTCTGGTTCTCCTCAAGAGCAAGGGGAAGGTTCACCTGAAGAACTGAAAATATTTGCCACCAAAATGACCAGTCCTAATATTGGAGTGAAATCCAGAATTCCCTTTCCTGGTTCAAGCTGTCTTCTGTAAGGATTTTATATATAGATGATGGCGTGTATCCAGAGACACAAATGAGGGCATTTGAGAAAGAACACTGGTTTTTTGGCAGTTCATTGCAAGTTACCAAGTGGCAGTAGGTCTGGGATCAAATAACCTCCCAGAGCCACCCACCTCTGATGGAAACCTCTTTGGGAATCATGAATAACTGAGAGCTGGTTTTCAGCAGCTCCGGGCTCATTCTTGGCTCTACCTCTCTCCATCTTTCCATGGTGGTTGGAAATTGCCGATGCAGGGCAGGATTCCCAACAGCTGAGATAACAAAGGATCTACCCCTGGCCTGAGGTAGCCAAAGTCCTCAGTAGCCCACATGAGCAGGAAATTACCAAGCTATAAATCAGCAATCAGGAAAAATATACCAAAGATATCTGGTTAGATGGAGCGAGTGCTGACCTGGAGACTCGTGCAAGGGTTTTTCTGCACGCGGATCCAGGACAGAGTTGGGCTCTGATGGCTTCAGCACAGTAAAACCCTCTGTTGCAGTGGTCAGGCTGGTGGAGCATGGGCTGCACAAGTCCAAGATGGGCAAAAGTCTTGGGCCTTTATGCTATGAGCTTTATTCTGCCTTTGCCAGGACACTGCAAGCCCTGTGCTGGATCAGGGTCTGCACTCTGCACTTTGCTTATTTTCAAGCAAAGAAAATCACACATAGAAAGGTGTGATTGGGGGCTCTAATTAGAAGATAAAACCTTGCATTAAAACTAGGCCCTGGGTAGAAATTGCTACATTTTTGTTCTGTTTAGTGGCTGCATTCTGTTATTGACCTGCTTTAACCCTGATGCAATTAGTGTCTATTTTAATGAAGACTGCTGGAGCTGATCTAAATACCAGAACATCTTGTATGCAGTACACAGAAGTCCTCTTTCCTTTCAGAACTGCTGGTGTGTTCATTTGCATCATAGATTCATGACCAGGCATATTTAATAGGATGAAGCAAAATGCTTCTAAATGCAATGTACTGTAAAATCCAGGGCAACTCCAGAATCAGCCCAGGTGTAGCTGTACCTGGGGCTGCTGGTGTGTTTCTGGATTGCTGTAGAAGCATAACCTGAAACTCTCCTTTTTTCCCTCCTGGAGTTGCTTAGCAGGGATTGTCATGAGCTGCAGCAAGCGAGGTCGTCCAAAGGCCTGGGCAGTGCTGGGGACCCCCTGCCTGAGGAGACCCTGGGAACAAGGATGTCTTTGGTGTTTGCTAACACTCAGACTCGCCCTCCAGCGTTTCATGGCGGTGGTAGGATGTTAAATGCCTCTGTCTCACCAGCTTCCTTCCTGCTGCCAGGGTTTCCTAGCCTTGGAGGAGGTGACCAGGGAGTACAGATATACAACAGAGGCAAGCTTTGTGACTTGAGGAAAAAAAAAAAATCTCTGCAGCTCCCACAGGGTTTTGTCTCCTTTACCCTTCATCTCGCAGACTCTCCACCTTCCCCAACCCTCCTTAGCCATTTGATGCTGAGGACCAAGCAGCACATTTTCCTGATGGTCCTTTCCCTTTTCATCACTACCAGCAAGAGAAACAGACGTATGTTTTTTTCCCACTCGTGTAGAGTTTTTGAGCTCTTAAAAGGCTGGTTTTTCTCCAAGAACCAAGATCCCTGAGGAATCTGCCTCCCTTGCATCTTTCTTGTGTTGAGGTGAAATTAGTCACATTTTTTGCAGCTGACAGCAGTTTCTCAGGGGCAAAAAAATAAAAAAGCAAGTTCTGGACATTTTATAGGCTCATGCAAAAAAGAGTAAGTCAGTCTCGTTCTAGGCTGTAGCTGTTTGGACTATGTTCTCTTTTTGATGCACACAAGCAACTTCCATCACCAATAATACGCAAATACTAAAGATATTTGACTTCAATCTTTCCTGCAGTGAAAAAACTCTCAACAATGCCACGTATCCAACAGACAAGGATGGTCAGATGTTCAGACCATGTTTTCTTTCCTAACCTGAATCCATGCAGGCTAAGAAACCCACAGGTTCCCAAATACTAATGTTTGTTAAAGAAGACCCAGGCCTTTAAGGGTGTTTCAGCTCAGTCCTTCCTCAGGTGAGGGCTTTCACAAATATGTAATTTTCCATATCACGGAAGTTTTATAACTACAAAACTACAGTAATGAAAACTGAGACTCAGCCAGTGAGAGCTGTTTAGTCTGTTGTTAATATACAGCAGGCAGCTCGCAGACACTGAAATGGCAGCTTAGATCCCTGTCCTTACACAGGCATTTTCTGCATACCAAAATTAACTGTGGTCAATGAAAAAACCTTGGATTGGTTGACAGTGAAATCCTTTAAGCAAATGCACAGATGAATCATTGTGCCAGTTCTAGGGAAGAGGGAAAATCTGTATTTAGGATCCATGTTCTCTTCAGGCCCAGAGGAGTTGTGAAATACATGAGCTCCTGCAGATACCTCCTTGGCAAGGCTGACTGAGAGTGGTCAAAAGGGCCTGGTATTACATATTTCTGTCTCAACTGGTGTCCTTATGTGGTTGTGCTTCCCAGCAGAGCTGTGCTCCATGGTGTGATACTGAAGGGATGTGATGTCCTCACATGGCAGCGGCAGCACCACTTGGTGAGTGAAGTTCTTGGTGCTCTGCCAAAGCATCCATGGGGAGAGGGTGGAGTTGCATGAAACTATAAAAAATTCAAACTAGGGCTGTCCATCTACAGTAGCTTTCCTCATATCTCACAGGTAAGGCAACTTAGTCAGCTATGGTACATTTGAGAACGGGATGTTAGGACTTTGTGGGCTTGAAGAAGGACTTGGAGAACTGTGATGAAAGAGGCAACTGTAAGTGCTCAGGAAAATGCACGCTGAGAAGAGACTTGTGCCTACATACACTCCAGGGGGAACACGGGACAGAGGGGAGGGGAAAACCATTTCAGCAGAGGATGTGGCTGCCTCACGAACAGGCAGAGATGGCCACAAACTCCTTTTAGGCTGGAAAACTGAGGCTAGAAAGGATGTTCAGAGCATTAGATACTGGATGCCCCCCAGCATATTGTCCCTCCACTTCCGCTGATTTAGAGATGAACATCCTCTGACTTATGGGAAGAACAACTCTCATGTTTCTCAGGCCTATGTGCTTCTACAACAAGATTTTTCTGCAGTGCAACAAAGTGCTGCTGAAGCTGGGGACGTAGGGACAAAAGTCTCCAAATGCTGGCAGGAGCACAGACATCTGTTTTGGCATCTGACACCCAGGCTTTTAAGTTACTCTTGGGTCATGGTCTTTGCCACACAGCCACAGCATTGCAAATTACTTTTTAATACAGGCAAGTTGAGATTTTTCACCTCCTGACCTGCCTTCAGGAACTGGGGTTTTAACTGGATCATTAAACATCTAAGGACTTCCAGCAAAACCATGAGATCTGGCAGCAGACCTCGCATAGCTAGGAAGGATCTGCTTTAGGACACAGCTTAATACTAAATCCTAAACTTCTCGAGTGGATAAAGCCCAAATCTGATTTTTCTCTTCCTCTTGTCTCCACATTTTCACACACAGTATCACACAGTATAGATAACATTTTAGCACCTTTTGTCAGGTTGACTATAGAAGTGATCAGAGTTGATCCAGAGGAGCAGTGGGAATAAAACCTCAGCAAATGAGACTTGTAATGGGGAGAAAGAACTGTCTTGCAAATGGAGAATCAAGGCCCATTACCTGAGCTCTGAAGGAGGCTATCCCTTTTCCAGGGTACAAAGTTTCTGCACTTAGTGTAGGGCACAGGTTTCTGACAAAGATAATGTTGGCTTGGAACAGGGCTGGCCCTGAAAGTGGAGCATCCTGTCCATGGCAACAACTCAGCTAGGTGGGCTGGGACTGTCCAGCGCAGTCTGGGGGATGCTGTTAGTTTCCCTGGTCCTCTGGGAAATCGTGGGAAATCCTTGAGGTTTGCAGTCCTTTCCTACCTGTCCTTCTCACCCAGCATTGCGCTGGTCTAGTGCACTCCTTTGTTCAGAAATGGTATGATGAGATGACTGGAAATGAGTAACATTCAACCTCCCATGCTGGTTGCTTTGCTGTCTGGGACCCAGTTTCAGCCACGCCTTGCATTTCAGTCTGGAGGTTGGTGGTCTCTTCTCAGCTTGTTGTGGCACTTTTCTACTGGCTTGATAGTTGGAAAAGGCTCTCCTTGTAGCTCAGTCTATCCCAGTTCTGGAGGGAACTGCAGTGCCTGAGATGCTGTTTAGATCTCAGGTTTCTGTTTAAATACTTGTCTGTGGTTTCTGGCTGTCTGAATGCCTCCAAAGACCATTAAAACCCAAAACCTCTTGCTGCTGACAGCAAGCTCCACTGACACTTCCCCTTGCACCTTCAAGTCCAGGCAGCGCGTTCCTGCCCTTCCTGGTTCTGTTTTGCAACCAGTCTGACAAATGCCAGCCCCAGCACCCCCGTGCAGTGTGGAACAGACCCCATGTGTGATGCATTGGCTTCTGCTTTGCTACCAGGATGGAGCTGACTAAGGAGTCTGCCCCAAAGCACAACTTTTCTCCTTGAGACCCCTCTGACACGCTGCTCCTGGGGCAGCACTTTGGGACCCTGGTCTGTGCTAGTCTGGCAATACATGTGCCCCAAAATTCTGTGGAGTAACCTGATTCACTTCTTCTACTGATCATATGACACTAAAATCAGCCAGAACCAACAAATAGAGAAATTCAGGGGGAATACTGGCCTTCTCCCCATCTGTTAATCTCATTAAAGGTGGCTTTTAGCATCAAACCAGACATCCCCATAGCAGCTTAGAAAATACTAAACGTCACCTTAGCTAGGAAAGCAGATTCTAGGGCATATTCTCTCACAGCAAGCCCTCCTGGGAGCCCTCTCTCCCACTTAAACATGGGCTTGTGAGAGCAGCTTCTGCAGAAAATCTTACCTGGAGACTTGGTGCATGAAACCAATAGAAATATGCCTTTCCATTTCCTACTCCAAGTGGCTTTTCTGGGTTAAAAAGTAACTGGAATGTTAGGAATTGTTAGGAGAGGAACAGAAAACAAAGCAGAGCCTCCTTATAAATGCATCTCAAATATCATGTCTGCTTCAGCCCTGCTGTCTCAAGCAGATGTAGCTGAGCTACAGAAGGTACAAAGGTGACAAGAATGCTGGATCAGCTTCCAGGCAGTGGACAAGATGCTGCACCAAGGCTTTTCTAGAACAGAGGAGAACAAAGAAGAACACAGCACAAGTCTGTAAATTGCCAAGGGCATAAAGGAAATAATATTCACCCATAATACTGCACTTTGGAGACACAGACAAACAGTCAAAAAGAAAGGCTTGGTCCCCAGCTGGTGTACATGGGGTTCCCATCAGAGGCTGATGACTCTGTCAGTTATTTGCATTGACTGAGGGATGTTTGAGTGCACTGCTGAGCACAGGCTCTCTAATAGGACTGGACTGACAGGGGCATGATTTTCTAGTCAAGGCTGCCTTTTGCATCAGTCCCTGCCAGTGCCCCGACGAAACAGCCAGAAAAGGCAGCTGAGCTCAGTCTCTTGCTGCAGAGGAGATGCCCTCTCCATGCAGGAGAGCTGTGTTGCAAGGCTTGGTGGCCCGCAGGTCTGGCAAACAGGCAAGAGAGAGGGGCAAGCCCAGGGGAAAGCAACCTGGGGAGACAGAAGCAGGAGTTAAAAACAAAGGGCTATTAAACACAGCGAGGCCACATCTGGTCAAAAAAGAAAGTTGGCCACAATTCAGTGTTTGTCAAGAGAGAAACATTTACATACCTGCACTTCAGCGGTGAAAGAGCGTCATTTGCAAAAAAAACCCAGAACAAACTGCTGGTCCCACAGAGCTTGTGAACTGCATTGCATTTTTGTGCATGTTCCCTATCAGCACCACCAGCCACAGGGAGTGGTGCACCCTCAAGTGCTCAAGAACTATCCCTCAGAAACAATGATTCCTTTTACAATATTTGATTTGGTGTATGTGAAGAGCTCTTTCCCTGCATGTTGTCAAGATATTTACTAATCTGGGGTTTTCTGCTGGCACAGTGACCTGTGGACGCTTTACTTTTTCCTTGTTTATGCTGCTGTATAAGTTGCAAGGGTTATTTTTATCACCTGCCCAAGTTTTAATTTACTTACTTGCCATTAAAACTGACCATCCTACAAATACTTTCCTAGCGATACTATACACTGTTCAAGTCATCCACCTCTCACAGTTACTTTTGAAAGCAAAGAAGCAAAGATATAACCAGGCCTGTAAAACTGAGGGCTTGTCACCACCAGCAGATTGCAGAAAAAACGTGTCTCAATACTGACCCCTCTCTGAGAGTCAGCTTTAGAGAATCAGGGCTGCACCTGCTTCCCGGGGCTTAACTGAGCAACTGCACGGAAACACCGTCCTGACTGATGGGAGACAACAACAACAAAAAAAATCAGTAATTTTCCTAACAGTTCACCTAATTTTCTACATCAAAAAAATTAAGATTAGTATCTTACCATCTGGCAAGATTTGAAGAGTATTTCTTATGTTTAATTCTCTAAGTGACTGAAATTTTCCTGTTTGAAGGGGAAGAACCTGAAGTTCATTGCAGCTAATATCCTAACAAAGATATAATTAATGAATCTACAAAATATCTTAAATTAAATTAAAGGAAAACTGCTATCATACCTACTATAAAGCATACAATTAAAGAAAAAAATAAATCATATCTTTCTTGTGTTTTCCACAAAGATAAGATGTACCGTAACAGATCTTCCTGTTTCTTCAGTATTTAGTGTATCATGTTTCAGAAATTCAATTCAAGAAGTTAAATCCATTGGTTTAAAGATTAAAACTATGAATCGGGAGTTCCTGGTGTAGATCAAAGATCAGTTAAATTTCTTGTGCCATTGCTGGCAAATGACTGGGATTCTGCTACTTTCCTAAAAATTCTTCTTCCTCAAGAAACCTTGAACCAATCCATACAAATTAAAATTCAAGGATATTAGTAACAGGCTTACCAACTTTTTGGATATGAGCACTAGAGGGTGACAAAGCTGCACTAAATGAACACAGACTACAGCTATTTCTGCCACTAATTTAATGTATATTCACGTAGTCCAGACTGATCCAACAATCACATTAATGAAAAGTGCTTCTAAGCTTTTTTATTTTTAAAAATCCACCATGGAGTTGGTGTTTTGAAAGCTGTCCAAGTGCCAGGTCAGTAAATAACATGCAAGTGATAAACGAAATCACCTGAAAAGTGATTTTCTTTATGACCTTCTTAAGTTTTAGTTCATCCAACATACTGGTTTGTGTTTATCCCTGTTTTTGAAGCTCCACAATACATTATACATGTAATCTTGACTCAAACATTAATGGGGAAGCAACGGCAGCATGGGATGAGTGGGCAGGATGGAGTCCGGGAGATGCCGAGCACCAGTGGGAAATTGTAAGATTGAAAGGAAAAAGTTATAATAAAGCGGAGAAGAAGATAAAAAAGACATTCGTTTTTGCGTGAGTGCGGAAGGATGAGAAGCCGGGCTCCGCTCGGACGCCACAGCCACGGGCGGACAAGAGCAGGCGGGCCAAGAGACGGGCGGCATCAGTCAGGGGGGGCGGACGGACCAACGGACAAACGGCCACGGTGGCACCGCGGTGGCAGCAGCGACTCTACCGACCCGCTCCCCTCTGGCTCTTGCTCTCGCTCTCCCTCCCCTGCTCCCTCTCCCGGTGTCCCTCTCCCGTTCCCGGTGCCCCTCTCCCGTTCCCGGTGCCCCTCTCCCGTTCCCGGTGCCCCTCTCCCGTTCCCGGTCTCTCTCTCCCGTTCCCGGTCTCTCTCTCTCGTTCCCGGTGCCCCTCTCCCATTCCCGGTGTCCCTCTCCCGTTCCCGGTGCCCCTCTCCCATTCCCGGTGTCCCTCTCCCGTTCCCGGTGCCCCTCTCCCGTTCCCGGTGCCCCTCTCCCATTCCCGGTGCCCCTCTCCCGTTCACGGTGTCCCTCTCCCGTTCCCGGTGCCCCTCTCCCGTTCCCGGTCTCTCTCTCCCGTTCCCGGTCTCTCTCGCCACCTGCCGGCCCGGGGGAGCCGCTCCCTCCCCGCCCCTGGGCGGCCGCTGCGGTGTCGCCACTGTCCGGCTCTGGGCGGACGGGCCGTGCCCGGTCCTGATGGGTACGGTCGGCCTGGGGAAGGCGAAAGGGACCCTGGAGCAGCGGTACCGGGAGGAGCCGCTGCTGGGGACTTCGGAACAAAGTCCGCCGAAAGTGTCCAGAGGTTTTTGTGGAGTGGAGGGGAAGCGCTCAGCTCCTCGCACCTCCATCAAGCCAAGTTGGCGTAAGGGGAAATGCCACATTTGAGGTGCCAAAAGACCTGAGTGCGACCGGACAGGCCTGGGGGCATCAGCCCTGTGACCAGCACAGAGCTGGCGTCATCCGCGGGGACCTTGGTCCTGTCCCGCAGACCTTCGGGATGCTTCTGTGCCTGCGGGTTTATTTGTTTACGTGGGAGTTTTTGGAAAGAGGAGGTGTCTTCTTTGATTTTTTTTTGGGGGGGGGGATGATGGTTGAGGGGTGAGAATAGAGAGTTTGGTTTTTCTTTAGCGAAGTTGGGGTTCTGAAAGCTGTTTGGCTGCGCAGCCCCCGCGGTGCCCTGGCGGGGGGAGCCCCGGAGCGCGGCGCTGGCTGCAGCCGACACGGGGTGGCAGGAGGCTCCCACGAACGGCTCCTCCTCGGGTACCCCGTCCCTTCCCAGTCCGTCACCTTCGGCATCGACTGCGCTGTGCACCCCCTGGGCTTGCCAAGGACCCTCCTGTGCCCGCCTAGCCACCCCTGGACCCGCTGTGCACACCAACCCCGCACCTCATGCACACCCAGGCACTCAGCAGCCTCGCTCCCAGGGCTGGGTGCGCCGGGTGTGCAGGTGTGCTCAAGGGAGTGCAAGACTGCTCAGGGGGATGCAGCTGCGCTCCGAGGTGTACATGCATATTCCAGGGTCACTGTGGCCAGTCCTTTAACAAAATCTTATTTCTTTGCTTTAATCGATTCTGTGTTTTCTAACAAAAAGGACTGAGCAGCCTGTGGCCTGTGACCGGCATCTCTTGGATGTTTGACAATGTGCTACACCCTGGTTTAGGGCTTCCAGTAGCAGAAGATTGGTGCTGTGGTCGTGTAGCGTGTGGCACAGTTGAAGCCACCTCTGCTGCACCAGTGCCTTCTCATGGGATTGTGGACATCCAGTGCTGGTGCTTGGAGGAACATTTGTCAACACAATGCAAATAGGCTTTATGCTCCTGCCATATCAAGAGGGACAAATAAATGTGCAATGGCAGAAATAAATAGGAAAGGACTTGGGGCTGCTCAGCCAGGACAGCCTGAAGTAGTCAAGTACTTGGGAAGTCCCTCAGGACAGAGGGCAGAGGGGCACACTCAGGCCCTGTTTGAAGGCCTGAGATGGTTGGGAAGGGTGACATTCAATCAATAAACCACTAATGAATATTTGGCATTTCCTGAAAACTGCAGTATGTTGCCTTTGCCTTGCCATCCGTGGAGGAGCGCTCTGATGTCAGCAGCCAGAAATCCTGTGGAACCGGCTGGACTGGCAAATGCATGAAAGTCAGCTAATCTATTTTATCGCTCCTCCGCCCCCAAATCCCCATCCACTTCAGGCATCAGAGGGAAGCTAATTGACTTGATCTTCCTATTAGTGCTCAGACACCTCGGATGACTTGGTTGTTTTCTCTCATTTTTGTTTCCTAAACAAATTGGCTTCAAAAGCAGTGCTGGTGCAGGTGTTATATGATACATATCTACCAAATAACCGGGGGAGAGGCCTTGCTTCACCAGGTGCTCACTGCCTCTTTGAGCAATCTGGTCCCAGTTTTGGAGCCTCTCCCTGATGACTGGGGTGAGAGTTACTGCTGTGGAGGGACATCAGTTGTTGCTTGCCTTCCCTCTTTCCCCTTATCCCCCAAATCAGAGGAAAGTGAGGACTTTAGGGTGGGAAGGGCCAGTGTGCAGTGGCTTTCCAGGGAATAAGACCTTTGCAGGGACATGGCACCATTTTCTGAGTGGCTTTTGTAATGAGAACAGCAGGTGTCTATGGGAAAGGTCCCCTGGCTGGGGGCTGGCTCAGGAGGGGAGTCTCCCATCTTTACCTTACCTGACCCCATAGGTCGGACTCTGACACTCACTCTGCTCTACCTTGCAGACTGCTAGGTGGGTGTATTTTCCTTCACCAGGCTGAAGATACAGTAGAAACTTAAGGCAGGTGGAAGACACTGAGCTCTTGCCTTGGTAGCAGTTAGGGCAAGTTTCTTTCCCATCCTTACCATCTTAGTGGTATGAGAAAATAGGAGCAGGTTGCAGAGAGCTCCTCACAAGTTCTCTCTCCCCACCCCTTTAACGCCCAGGGAGTTTCAGGGATCCATGCAGGGAAGGAAGCCATAACCCTCACCATTGGCATGTGCAAGGGTCAGCTGAGCATCACCAGTGTCCCTGGCAGGGACAGGTACACCCAGATCTGCACCAACTCCCTGTGGAGGAGGGTCTCAAAAACCAGTCCAGGGCAAAGAGTTATCTATGTTGGACCCCAGAGAAGCACATGGTCTTTCTGTACCATGGCCTGCTCTTCAGGGAAAAATTCCAGGCTGAGGGAGTAACTGGGACAAAACCAAAAGGCTGAGGAAGCTGTAGGATACATCAGAATGTCTACTGTGGCAATGGAAAGCAGGGGCTGAAGGCCATGCAAGCAAGTATTTTCATATATGTATGAGAGCTCTGTTGTTTCATTCTGATACAGTAACACAGCAATGATATCCGGCTGGCATGGATTGCTCCAAAATTCAGGCACTTGCTGGCCACGGGTGTACCAGCAGGGGTAGGTGGAGGGAGTCGAGTTGCTAGAGCTGACAGCAGAAGCATGTAGGATAAATGGGATCAACTCATACAGACACCACTGGAGAACACCAAAGCACCTACGGAAACCACGTACAGAAAGACCTATGCAGAGCACTGGGGAAATCCAGGGGAAGCGCTGCAGCTGCAGGTGAGGTTCAGCACCCTGCTGCAACGCGGCAGACAGAATGATTAGGGGTGTGCAGAGCCATGGTGCGGACAGGGAGATAGGTGAGAAGCAGGATACATTGCCAGGGCCTTACCTACTCACCAAAACATGCTGTGCCAGATGGGGAAACACCAGGAGAGTCTTCAATCTACCCCAGCTATAATTAGCCAGGAGAAGAATGCAACCATACAAACAAGGCTGCAGGAGTACTGTCTAAACCAGAGGTAACAAGTTCCTAGTGCCACTGTCTGTGCCAGGTGCAGGAGGGGTGAGAAGGATATAGGCAGAGGAACCACTGGGACTTGGCATGAGGTCTTTGGCAAATGCAAATCCACAGTTCCTGCAGCAGAGTGTCGTGGTGTGCATCTCTGCCAGGTGTGACCCACTGCTGCTTGGCCATGTCCCTGCTCCCTCTACAGCCCTACACCAGAGTAAAGCAGGTTTCCATCCCTTTTGCCCACCACATCAGGGAGAAGTGAAAGAAAAGTACTACAGCTCAAAACACAGCCATGGTGGTTGTTCAACTCTGTTGCAGTATGACCTTGACAACAGCAGGTAGTTCAACTTGGGTTGGGACAAGCCAGACAGTGGCCAACAATACATCCATCACAGCAGCTATAAACCACTTATCTGCAGCATTGGAAGACATGCCAGAGAAGGTATTTAGGATGATAAACTGGCAAGGTAGGACCTACTTAATCCATGGGGACACCAGGCCAAATATCTGATGGTTAGGTTTGTTTCTCAGGGCTTGATCCTGTCTCCAGCAGCTCATGGGCTACGGGAAGCAGCTGAAGCACAAACCTCTGTGGACTGGCACCATACTGGGCCAGTCTGGGTGCATTACTTGCCCTTTCTGAGCTTACACTTGCTGATTGGCAACCCATCTTCCCTCAGGAGCAGGCAGCAGAGGAAGAGCACTTTGCAGGATTTCCCCTCCTTGGTAGCTGGATATTGGGGCAGAGAGATTTGAGGATGCTGTCTCACACTGTTCAGCAGTACTCACACCAGCCCCTCATCCCCGTGTCAGTGGCACAAGTGCAGGCAGCATGAGCAGACAGCAGTGACAGAGCTGAGATGCCACAGGCAACACATTCCACTCACGGTATCCCATGGCCCAGACTAGTACCTCCCATCCCTGCAACACTTCTTGTGTTATTTAGCCTACTTCAGGAAAATCACTTCATTGATTTGTTTGTTTTTTCTCTTACACATGCCTGTATAGCCTCGGCCAATAGTTCATCTTTTGGCCTTGTGCAAACCCCTTCAGGAGTCTGGCCTGCTCCTCTTATCTCAAAGTCGATGTTTAACCAAGTCAAGCATTATTTTGTTACAATCTTTCTGCATTGGTATTGTTGCCCTTAGGCCTTCCTTCTCTTCCCCTGATTTTTGCAATCTGTTAGCATCTTACTTTCCTTGCCATGAGCAGAGGCTTTTCATGGTGACTCTGTGCTTCATATCAGTCCTGTTTGGCTTGCACAAACTTCCAGATATGGTCTTCTGTCCACATTGTCATATGAGCAGAAAGTAGAAAATTCTGCTAGAGAAGGATACTGTGCAATTCTATACATTTCCCATGTGATCCCTAAGTTGCCATTGAAACTAGACATGTATAGTCTTGCTTCCATTTGAGTGCAAAGGGGTGAGGACAGGTGCAGGAGAGGGGGACTGGAAAGAGAAGAGATGCCGTGTTGTGGTGCCCAGGAGCAATCAAACCAGTACAATGCAAAACTACAGCATGTAAAATTTGATCTCTTTAAACTGCAAAAATAACAGTTCTTTTTGCAAGAACACATAGCTTTGCTGTGTTCGTTTCCTCCCCAGGATTACAAAATCTGCTCTCAGGCCCACGGGCAACAGTCTTTCCTGCAAAGGCAAAGCCTTGCTGTGGTGGGATGCTCACATGGCAGGGGAGATTTCAGAGTGCTGTAACCTTCCAAAGGAAGGGTGAGCCCACCTCTTCACAGCCTGGTCATGCATTTTGTCCTTATTGTCACAAATACAATTTTGGTCCATATAATCAGTGTGTGAAATAAGGTTAGTCACAGGACTTCCTGGCAAAGCAGCTCATAAACAAGCTTTCCTCACTTCCTTCTTATGAAAGTTCAGCTCTCCTCTGCTGTGCTGACTTCTTTGTTTCCCTCTTCTCCCATTTATCTCCTGACTTCCATTAGTATCTCAGTCTAGTAAACATTTTGCCCCGTGGTAGTCTCTTCAAACACAGCAGGGGGATCAGGCTGTGGAGTACACACATCTCCTGGGGATCCTTTCACACTCTTGTGTAGGTTATTTTGCTGTTGTTCCTCATTCACACTTTGGGGAAGGGGGAACCAATGGCCCATGTATTCAGCAGCTCATTAGCAGTGAACAGTAATAGGGTCTGTGATGCTTCCTCTTCCCTTCATCCCTTTCTCACTCATATCCTCCCCATACTTTAACTTGTGTAGTGGCAGTTTCCTGGACTGAGAGTACTGTTCAACATCTGGTATGAGGGATGAGGTGGTATTTAACTAGGTCTCACTATTATTTATGTTTCTCTGAAAAATACACCTATTTTTCAGAGGTGTAAGGTGGTCAAGGACTAGCACACATGAAGGGTGTACCACTGATTTTGTATATCATAGATACAGCTTTCTAGCACATAGGTCACCATTACAGTTTCACCAGTAACCTTGCTGGCCTTGATCCATGTGTTTATGTCTGACTTCCTTGTCAGCACAAGGTATAAGTGTATGTAGCCATTGGATCAGATAGAGGAGAGCTCCCAAAGCAGCCAGGAGATGTGTACTTATGAGTCATCCGCTCTTTGGTTGCTCCTAGTTGGCAGAAAAGTGACTGTACACACAAGGTTGTAGTGGAAATTTCCCTTCCTTGCTGCAACATCTGTGGTTGAACCCACTTAGATCCATGCAGCTCACAACACTGGGGTCTTGTTCTCACCATTCACCCAGGGGAACTCCAGCCCTTGCATGGAGTTTCATTTTACCTGTTCAGGTCTGATTGCAGATCTGGAACTAAGAACTGTCACCCTATTGTCACCCCATTTGGCCCCTGGCTAGTTGCAACTGTACCAGCTGGCTTGATTTGCAGCATTGCTTGAGGGTTCATTTCCTGGAAACAACAATTGTGAAGGCAAGAAACTTTTCAGATCTACTTACATATTCAAATGGAGATGAAAACCTAGCAGGATTTTCTGGTAGCCCTGTGTTTCCTTTTCATCTCTGTCATCCTTTTACCCAGTCTTATTGTAAAACTGGCAAAGCTCTAAACTGTTCTCACCTCAGCCTAGATTGCCCTTCCTTTCCCTCTCCTTGTCCTTGTCTTGAGTGTCTCCTAATTTTCTCCACACAAGAGCCACCATCTGTGGCATCTAGCAGTGCACAAAAAGCTGGGTACTTTCTGTTCTTGAGTGACAGCCCAACTGGGACACAGATGTTGAGTCTCATTTCCCACAATCCAGTGACTTTTGGATATTTTTCCAAGAGATTTGTTTCATTCTCTCCTCTTATTCAACTTCCCTTTTAACAACCAACTAAAACGAGTATGTCTTTTATGCAAACAGCAATTTCCTTTTGAAGCTCTTAAGGAAGGCCATGTTTGTCAGTGCTCGGGGAGGAGTTCGGGTAAATTGGACTGGAGACAAAAACATCTCTGTTCTCTCTCCCAGGAAGGTATTGAATTCCTGCATTTTGTGTGCATTTCTGTTCTGAGAAGGAGTTCAGTAAACAGTGGTAGTATTTCCAGACTGTCCCTTCACTGTGATTCCTGACCCAACCACACCCAATTCACTCATCAAAAGGACTCACTTCAATCTGTTACTAAGTCCCAACTAGAGGTTCAAGTGAGTCTCCATGACCCAAACTTGGTCTTTCCCCTGGTAAGGCACCATCACTATTAGCAAAGGGTACACATGACAAATACAGCATTTGGAACCCCTGGCTACGACAGCCACTGCCTCACTCGAACTTGGCTCAGCTTGTGTCAGCTGCAGGGATATGGGTATGTAGAGCTAAACGGAGAGGTTTGCATTTAGTGTCCCAGTTTGTCCTGGCAGAAGCTCTAGGCAGAGGCAAAGACAACAGGTCTCTGCCTACCCTAACCACTCCTTGGAGAACTGAATGTAAACTGAGAGCCATCAAACACATCCCTCTCCTTACATGGGTTGCAATGGGTTCCACAGCCCCATCCCACTGCTTTCTTCCTCTGACTGCATTGGGGCAACTGGGAAGAAACTGTTTGTGGGCTAGGGTGATGAGCACACGCCTCAGCTGCATGGAAGGAACCGTGGTGCCACCGCTTCTTCCTAGCTGCCAGCATCACTGCAGGGGCAGTGGATTTCTGAGCTGTATTCCTCCAAGGGAACCAGGAAGTTATTTCTAGCTTTGACCAAAGTTTTCTCTTCTGAGCATCCCTATGTGTGCCCCCCCCACTGTGCTGTGACCGCTCTGCCAGCCTGTTTTCAGCAGGTACTGATAGCTGTGATGTGCCAGGAGCCCTTGGAGGGCTGCCCATGGATTTTGTGAGCCCTGTTGCCACGATACTGAACGCAGAGCAGATGTTTATTTCAACAGAGATGGCTTTGATTTCTTTTCAACTTTTCTCTCGAGCTGCCATCGTGTGTGAATACTTCTTCCCGGGAGCCAAGCGCTGTCAGGGCCCAACAGGCAGGCGTTGTGGCTGCAGCCAGTGCAGAGGGGGACGGGGTTGAGAGGCAAGTGGCAGAGCAGCACAAAGCAAGCTGATGGCTGTGGCCTTTCAGGAAGGAGGGTTTAGGCTCTGGGGACACTGAAGATGGGTGTGCATCTGCAGGCATGTGTCCATGCACATTTACTTGTGTGTGTGCACATACACAAGTAACGTAAGTTTTCTTGGCCCTGTTTTGGTGCTGAAAGCCTGGCAAGGCTGGGGAAAAGCAGTCTCTTGCTCACAGTTGGTACGTCCAGCACATAATTTTTCTTTTCCCTCTCAGTTGCCTCCATCAGATCATTGCTGCCTTGCTACAGACCTTGACCAGCATGGTTGGAGGCTGAGCCGAAGAGACCGTCTTCTCCTTGAAAGCCAGGCACCAAAGAATATGGAAGATGTGATAGAAAAGGTAAGGATATCCCTTCCTTTAGTACAGTAAATCCAGAATTACCAAGAAGAGATAGCACTTCTTTCTGAATCTATTTTTTCCCTTCTCCTTTCCCATTTCCTTTACTTTCCTTCCTAGTTTTCCTGTTGGTATATTTTAAAAATTATCTCTTTATTTTATATTTCCTCTCTCTCCTTTAACCCATCTTGTATGTCTTTTTCTCCAGCCTTTTCTTGGTGGTGGCAGAGCAGCCTGCTCCCACAAGTACCCTGCCCAGAGCCCTGCCCGGGGCTAGCAGTCTCATTTCCCTTTGGAGGGGCTGGTTTGCTAGTGTAGGAATTCCACCAGAACAAGCTTCTTACTGCTGTTCCCTTATATAGAAATGTTTTTAATTCTATAAATACTGTATGTGTTTCACTAAAAAAAAAGAAGGGGGGAAAAAAGGTGGGACTGGCTATGTAAAAACTCTGTGCTCTTGGGGCTGGTGTTTTGTTTGCCCACTGTCAGGGCCTCTCACTCACTTCCTTCACCCCTTCCACTGTTGTGACCAAACTATTTTTGGTATTCCAAGAGCGCAAACTTTGCTGAAATTCTGGTTTCCTGCTAAGGGGGGAAATTGGAGCAGGGAAGAATTACTTAAAAGCACAAAATATATTTGCAAACAGGGAGAAAAATATATAAGAATTTTAATTTGGGAAGATCAATGTTCTGTGATATTAAACTACTGAATTGGATATCATTGCCTGTAAATATATATATGTGCATCTGTATATGTGTGTGTTTTATTTTAGAGATGGAAGTGGAAGTAGAGTATATTTGTAATAAAGAGGTCAGAACTCCATCTCACTTATGTTGCAATCTTGAAGCACAGGACTACCCTATAGAAGACCATCTTATTTAAGCCAGACACTACGAATATTGAAGTAAAAAGCTTTCCAGTACAAGGACCTTTTTGTGACAGAGCCCTTGAACTTGTAAAAAGTGACTTACCATTCACCACGCTGGTACATAAAGACAACTTACAGGTTTTTTTTTTCCCTGTTACAGAACTCCCAGGAAAGAAATGAAAATGTGCTACAGACCCATCTAGCACTATTGGCACTGTGTCTGCTTGTCTGCTTAGCAAGTAGCTCTGCCTACCACTGCATGGCAGTTCCTCCCATGTCAGCTGGGAACTTTGGCCAAATGTTGATCCTCTGGGTTGCAACTTCCACATGGGAATATGGTGATCGTATGAGGACAAAGCCTGTGTACCACAGTAGCTCATCTCTGGCTGGAGCCGGTGGCAGGGGCTCAGTGAAGTGAGATGGAGTGAGCAGGGGCAGTGCTTGCACTCGCCTGCAGGGATTTGCAGCTCACCTACCTCCTCAACTAGAGGTGTTCATTTTATAAACAATATTGCCTGATGCTGGTGTTTTTTTCTTTCATTAAACTGTCCAGTCACTTTTGGCCTGTAGCAAATAGTTCACCAGCTTAACTATACCCTGAGCAAAGAAGTGCCTACCCTTGTTTGTTTTGAACTTGGCACCTGCTTGTTTGATTACATGATCCTTAGTCTTTACATTGAAGGAGATGGTGAACCAGCATCCTTCATCCACCTTTTTCATCCTTGGCATTTACCTCAGCCTGATTATTTTCCTTAAAAGTACAGGAAGCGTCAATTAAAAAATAGTTCAGCCCTTTCTAAGAGGAAGGTTGCAGGAAGATGTATCATTTTGCCCTGCTAAGAAATATTTCACTGTCTTGCTTTTGAGGGAGGATGTAGAATGTGGTAAAGGTATCACCTTTGTGTCAAGGATGTGCCATTGTTGTCTACTGGAAACAATGCAGTTGTGCTGTATTATATGAAAATCTTCATTCTTTAACACTTAGCTAACACTAGCAGACTTTGGCAGTTGAATTCTCTAAATAATCCATTTGTGCTGCAGGTCCAAAACAAGTTGCCTCTAGGACGAAATTACGTATTTACTTGAGGCCCATAAATCAGAGACTAATTTATGCTGAAGAATTGAGAAATTATATTCCTACAAAAACATTTTGATTCTTCCTTTTACATCCCCAGTGTCCTCATTAATAAAATAAATATACAGCTTTCCCCGTGCCCACCTCCCACCAACCTCACTCGACTTTTAAGTTCCACAACATCTTTGGCAAGGTGTAAAAACATGAAAGGCATTGAATGTTACCATTTGGGGATGCTGCATTCCACTCTCATGGGATGACCCTTTATCTGTGCTGTTTGTATTTATAGAAAGGTGCCAAGCAGGAGAATTATGGATTTGCCTCAAAATTCCTTCCATAGGATTGTCACCTAGAGCCCAGGTCAGTGCCACACCAGCTGCTGAACTTCATGAAGGCACTAAAGGGTTCAGAATACCCAGATCCACCTAATACATAGCAACTGGGCATCGTATTTCCTACACAGATATGTGAGTCTGAGGGAGTCATTCCTAATGGTGAGTTTGCATCCGCTCTGCTGGAACCAGATCAGACACCTGCTCCCTCCCTCCCCCACAAAATCACTGTGAGGAAGTCTTGGAGTCCACAGCTGTAAAATATAGGAATTTTGTTTCGGTTTAGCACTGAGAATAATTTAATTTTACTCATTCATGTTTGAAAGTTTGAGAGACATTTCTACCACTTTTTCATTAGGGCTAGAGCAATATGGTGCACTCTCAAAAAGCTCCATGTTTTTGCTAGCTTCCTGTAGTCTTCTGGTGTAAAAATAATTATATTTTCACACCAGCAACACAAAAATAGTAGTTAAACACACAAAACAGTACAAGGTCTGACTTGGGTCACATTGCTACTGTGAGGCCCTGAGAACTGTCCTAGGTGAATTACAGACACATTTTAAGCCTTGAAAAAACAGCAGCAACAGGTACGTATTTACAGGGCAGGCTGGGAGGCAACAGGGAAGGTCTTTCATACACCAATACGTATCAGCAACTGACCATCTGACTTTCTTAATGCACAAACTAGAATTTGCTAATTACAGAGAGCCATACAATATTACAGCCCTTTTCTCAGATGTTATGGTGCCAGTCTACCTACCTTCACAGCCTGGCTTGATGATTCAGGCATTACATGACCAGCTGATTACTTAAGATTCCCTGACAGATTTTCCTGCCTGGCTTCACTCACTGTATCATCCTGGGACTTTCTGAGCGAGTGTGGCATAAGGAAACTTTGCCTTTTCACACGACATTTTGCTTTTTGGTTTTGTCACTGCAGTTCTCTTGGCCAGCCTGCCACGGATGGGTGATAGCTACAGATATAATTGCTGTGGAGAATACCTTATCATACGCATAGCAATTGTCCTGCAGGAGCAGGAGAATGAACCAGCAGGATTCACAAGTACCACGAGTGGATATTCATAAATTTATTTACTGAACGACCGTACAAAATTAAGAAAGCTTTGTGTCAGTTGAAATCACCCTTTCTTCAGAGAGGTTTATTAATCAAAAACATTTTTGAATTTAAGCATATGGTATAAACTTTCTGAAAACACTTATCTTAAACATTCCACCCATTAAAATGAACTTCTTACAGGATTCTAAGTAACTCAGATGTATAACTATCACAGAGAAGCCTTTCAAAGTAATGTTATTTTTTTTAAAAAAAAAAAGGTGCAAAAGAAAGTAAATATTTTATTAACAGTAAAGGTTTAACAAACTGGCAAGTTGGAAAAAGAAATATTTCACCAAGAGCCTGCCCTTAACAAACATCACTGTGAATTTGTTTTTTGGTTCCAACCGCAATGAGTTAGGGATGGAAAGACTGCCTAACTTTGAAATTCTTGGCTTTAGCCTGTTTTAACACAACCTCACCTTAAACAGAGATGTTTTGTGTTCCTTGCCATAGTGCAACATTCCTCTGAGTCCTAAGGGAAGGAGACTGCCTGCTGTCACATCCTTTCTGAAGGGACTCTCTCTCTCTACAGGATAGTGCTGATATGTCCAACATCTCCAGCTCCCCTTACTTTTTCTTGGCCTTTGGACTTAGAAATTTGTGAATTTGAGAGAAGTCTTCATATACTCACAAGTACATCTTTGATGGTCCCATGTGATTCTTGCTCAGACCAGTGTCATGAAAGATGTCATTTTTAGCTTTGCTTGAGTAACTGGCAAAACTTTTATGTAGAGGAATGTGAATCACACACACGAATAGGTGACTCATACATGAATGGGAAAAAATGTCACCTAAACCCAGTGTTGTTTTCCCCTCTCTGGGGAATGGCGGGGGGCAGCCCACTTCACTGGGGAAGCAGGTGGTGGTGAGGGACAGAGGTGTGTGTTGGTAGAGCCCTGCAGCAGCTGGGGAGAGCTGGCCACGGGGGAAACCCTCCTGGGGAGGCAAGAAAGAGCCCACCACCCCAAACTGGGAGCTGAACCTGCACAGAGAAACTGGACTTGCCCTTGCCCCCTTCCCCACATCTGGCTGTCTGGAGCACCCCTGAGACAAGAAGACATCACCTCTTTTGTCATGAAAAGCAAGTAAAACCCGTCAAATACCCACTCAGTTATTTGAACCCCGTGCCTCCGAGGCACAGGAGCCACAAGCATGGCAGTGGTGAGGTGTTGGGGTCACTGGGGCTGGGGGAGCAGCGCTGTGACTGTACGGGCAGGACTCTGCGACAACACCAGAGGGGTCAGACACTTGGTACTGGTGAGGGCACACCTCAAGTCCAGTGTCCAGTTCTGGGCCTCTCAATTCAGGAAGGACACTGAGGTGCTGGAGCGGGTTCAGAGAGGGACAACGGAGCTAGTGAAGGGTTTGGAGAGTAAATCCTATGAGAACCAGCTGGGGGAACTGGCGTTGTTTAACCTGGAGAAGAGCAGGGCCAGGGATGACCTTATCGCTCTGTACAACTTCCTGAAAGGAGGTTGTAGTGAGCTGGGAGCTGGGCTCTTCTCCCAGGCCCCCAGCGACAGGAGAAGGGGACACAACCTTAACTGGTGCCAGAGAAGGGTTAAGTTGGACATGAGGGATAATTTCTTCACAGAAAGGGTGATTAGACATTGGAACGGGCTGCCCAGGGAGATGGAGGAGTCACCGTCCTGTATGTGTTTAACCTGGGGGTGTTTAAGAACAGGCTGGATGTGGGTGACACTCACTGCCATGGTTTAGTTTGCGAGGTGGCGTTCGGTCAAAGGTTGGACTCGAGGAGCCCAGAAGTCTTTTCCAACCTAACTGAGACTGTTACTCTGTGACAGCGCGGGCCTCCGGCGGTTGCCAGCCCAGAGTGGGCTGACGCTGAGGGGTCGCCAGCACCCCTTCCTCCTTCCCTCCGTGCCCGGTCCGTGCCTGCCCACGGAGGCGGGCGCTGTGACGCGGGGTCCGTGCGGCGGCGGCGGCTCCGCCCCGCGAGGCCGGAGCTGAGACGGAAGCAGCCGCCGCACCAGCAGC